>JAHSPW020000013.1:15469526-15787026 GCA_019985065.2 Arctostaphylos glauca
TATATATTAAAAATTCATAATCTACAATTGATAATTTAAAATTAAGACTCCCAAACGTCCATTCATTTGCAGTTTCAATCTATGTTGAATTTTCTTAGAAAGGACTTTCTTTTTTATACATTGAGAGTTTTATTTTATGAATTAATGCAGGAAAAAAAGAAGTGCCAAAAAAAAAGTTGGAAATAACTATGATGAATGTTGCTTTAACATCAATTGTTGTTGGATATGCTTCAAACCACAAGTCAACATTTGCACAGAGAAAATTTAGAGAAATTGGTCCCAAGTCCCTTTGTTTTTTAGATTTCAAACTGGGCACAGTGATTATATTATACAAAAGGATTTGAAGGGTAGATGGATTTTGACTGTGGAGTAAAGGGTAGATGGAGTTTGACCGTGAAGTAATTGTTAAGTGGTCCAACACTCTTTTTCATTCCAAATTCATGTTAAATTATTATAAATTTTACATGAATTTGTGATGTAATGAACACCAAGTGAGAATGTTTCAGAAGCGCTATATTAATTTTAACCAATAACCAAAGTTTTTCACATATATACCCTCACAAATATTGTTTTGGGGCCTAAACCAAACTTGCCTTTGCCCGACAGCTGATAGAAACTACAATCAAGGATAATTGAATGAAAAAATCACATTATAGTACCCATCTAATGTATTTTTTTATTGGATTGATGCATACAAGAAATTATCCTAGCAAACATGAATGAATTTTGTATTCAATATTGAAAAGTACTGTTCTTTTGTTCAGAGTTCCATGACTCAATATAATATACATCATCAAGAGGAGCTTTGTGCTATGCACCACTCCAGCAAATAGAGACCATGAATACAGAAGCAAAAAAAAATGGAGGCATGAAACTAACTGTTGCTGTCCGTGCTTTTTCTAGGAGAGAAAGAGTGTTTGTATACAAAGATAGATCAGTTAGCTATTGATGTTGGTAATGGGACCTTTAAACCAGTGACGGGCACTAAAGACCCACGAAGAAACGGTGAGAATAAGGAGGCCGCCAACTGCAACTGGCGTGTAATTTAGAGTCTGGTCTGTAATAGGATAGGAGACAGGTAACGAAAAGAGGACTGAAATGGTTGCGACCCAAAGAACTGCAATCCAACCGACTAGGACACCATAGCGGCCTAAGTTGAAAGGCCCTGGTGTGAAAGACTTGCGAGCCAACGTAACCCTGAAGAATATGGGAAGAGCATAAGCAATGTAGAGTCCAATTGTTGCTATTGATACCATGGCTTGAAATGCCACCAAGCTTCCAAGTGACTGCAAAATGTTTCATAGAAGGTGAGGTAAAATTAGCATAAGAAAGAAAAAAACAAAAAAACTTCGCGAATTGAGATTAAGAGCACATCATACGTGTCTTAATCTTTGTTAGCAAGCAATTAAACAACTACGTTTTAGGAAGACAAACCCCCAAGTCCAACGTTCTCTTTTTGTTAGAAGGGTATAGGGGGAGGAAAGCTGCGGTTTGCAGCCCTAAAACTCAAATCCAGGTCTCACACTTGGTAAGAGAGCATCTTATCCACTAGGTAAACCCCTTGGTCTAAGAGTTTATCAGAGTAGAAGGGTGCTAATTTTTGAATCTCACACAAATCTCACAAATAGAAATGGATAAATTAAGCAAGTAAAAAGCAGGAGAGATTCCTTTCATGTTGAGAAAAATGAAAGAGGATTCATTTGTTTAGAATATTGAAATCAGTTCATCACCATGTTTATTCCACCGTCGGGCCTCTACATACTTTGTGAATGGCATTCCAAATAAGAGCAATTAATTTTAGGACAATTTTTTTTATACATAATATCACAATGAATAAATTCAGAGGTGTCCATACCGTTAGAGCCATGCAAAATGCTATAAAAGCAGAGAGCCAGACTGCATTTATGGGAACTTCCTGCTTGTTCACTTTATGCCAAAGCGGTGACAACGGCATCGCTCCATCTCTTGAGAATGCATACACCATCCTGAACGAAAATGTAGCACCGTGAGTCCGTGCACAAGGGAATTCGAGTCTTATGAGGAGAAATCATGAACAAAGATTTTGTTACCTTGAGTTACTAGTAATTGAGCTCATACCGCAAAAGAAAATAGCAACAGCCACCACTCCCAAGCAAATAATTCCCCCAGCGCCATTGCCATACCGATTTTTGAATGCTAGGTAAAATACTTCGGCGATGGCATAACCACCGGCGTCGTTGTTCGTGTCCAAAAGATATGGGATGTCGGTAACTGCAAAGGTGATACCCAGTAGGTAACCCCAACCAACAAGTATAGATATGCCAATGGCACTAATTATCCCCCTTGGTCCATTCTTGTCGGCACTTTTGGTTTCTTCTGTCTGGTAGCAGAAGGTTCGAGGAAACATGATGGATTTCGTTTCAGCAGTTGGATTAAATGTTAATCAAACACCAGAAAAGAAGCTTATGGTTGAGGCTTATGTGACACAGTTATTTGCACGTAAACATGTATATGTTTCACGGGAACTTACATTAACGAAAGATGATTAGCCACTAATGAAACTGAATGTCCTTTCATTCTCAAATTTCAAAGTTTTTTTGATATCTTTTAAGTTTTTGGTTCTAAAAAAACCCAGAAGCGAAATCCCAACAACACTGCACTCCAAGAAAGTTCTTTCGTTTAACCAATTACGAAGGATATCAAAGTATGAAACAGCGGGAAGATGCAATAAAGAAGAGAAAGGAACGTACCATATGGGCAGATGCATCATATCCGGTAAGGGTATATTGGCTCATTAGCAGTCCAAGGACAAATATATAGACTTTACTGCCGATTCCTTCACCATTATCCGTGTTGAAGTAAGTGAAGACAAATTTGGGACTAGCCTTTTCCGTTGCAACCATGGGAATGAGAATCATAAGTACAAAGACACCTAAAAGTACAGGAAAAAACGTTGAAGATCCATGAAGGAGGATGTGAAATATGAGCTTGAAATAGAACAATGACTAAGGGAGGGGTAATGGATTGATACACTTCATACCTACAAGATTCCAGGCAGCAGCAAACTGTCCAAATAATGACAACAACGAAATTGAAAGGCTGTTTATTAAAGCATGTAGGAGCAAAATTCCACCATGTATGGCAATAACAACGTATTTTGAAGCCGCATATCCACCACCATTATTTCCACCTGTGCTAAGGAGAATAATCACCTCAATCAGCTGTGCAAGAGAGAAATCTACACTTGTTGTAACTGCCCACTGCATAAAAAGTTAGTTTACTGATTACGGTCAATCATAGATAACAGTAAGCAAGAGACAGCTTTGCCTTCCACTTTTACAGGAAGATTCCCAGTATGTACCTGACCAACAATATTGAACCTGCAAGGAAAAGATGTAATTTACAGAGAATCAGAGGATGTCTTACAATAATAGGCTGCAATTAAACCAATGTATGACCAGCAATATAATACAGAAGATAAACCTCTTTCCGAGCAATGTATATCTTACAAATACAATTTACACCATCGGTAGCTCAAGATGTGTGGATGGAGTATCATACATTTAATAAGAAACAACAAATACCAAATTCACTCATAAATAAAATGAAAGCACACAGCACCAAATTTGCTCGGCCATGTCCTATTTTTTGTCTCCGATATTTCTTCTTTTACCCCAGAAGAAATCGGTAACAAGCTAAAGCTGATACGCAGTTTTTAGGAAGCATATCTGTTGTTTGCCTCACAAAGTAAAACTCGGCGTTAAGTTCACGCGCAAAGTGATCATACGAGGATCACTGGTTCCCTGCCAAACAATCTCATTTTAATTCATCCCATGGGGCACCCGTATTCATTGGCAATGCGGTATGATATCATTTGCAAAGCAAACCATATTTTTGGGCACAAATAAAATAATTCTCTCACCTAAGCGAACGTGATTACCAAAGTTCAAATGGCAGATTTGATTGAAATATCGACCAATCGGAGGGCCCTGATAGAAAGAACTTTCTTGTACATAGAATGATAACACACATGAAACCTGTGGAATTATCATATTTAGGGTCTTCCTGTGCTAGAGCTATGAGGCTCATTTTTTCTTTTATAGCCATGCTCGAAACATGTTGAAATACAAACTTTAACCGTAAAAGATAATTCCTAATACGTACTAGGGATAAAAAGCAAATAATAGCACTATTATAAAAATACAAAACAACATGTCACAACATAAAGTATTCAAGCTTTAAGCATCCATGACAAATTTAAGCTCACCCCAACTTTTAAACCTTGCATTTGGACGTAATCGTGTAATCCCAAGTGTCCTAGTGTTTTTGAGTCATGTCATGACGACTCCAAACATGTCCTAACCGTGTCCCAAATTAACTGATTACAGTAAAATGATATATGGCTCTATTTGGCCAAATTTATTTTTGTCACTACTTATTATTATTATTTTTTTTGCATTTGTTGTTTTAACCTCAATATTTCGTGGTTTATTAGTTCGTCTTGATGTGAAAGAAAATCTAAAAAGTATAAAATTACGTCCAAAAGCTAAAAAAAATATCACTAACAACGAGAATAAACTAAAAAAACTCTATTTTTTGATTTATTTTTGTCTTTTCTGAATTCTTTTTCAAATTTTGTCTATATTTATAACTTTTCTGAAAGCTCTCGGTGAGATGAACCAATAAATCACAAAAATTTGACAAAAAACAAAAAACTGCAAAAAAATTTCACATAAAGACGAAAAAAATTCAATAAATACCACAGTCCAAATGAACCTAACACTTGGTTGGAGCGTGTCCCAGATACGTGAGGTCGTAGACACGGTTTAAATCTTGGATAGTGGCAGCAAATGTAAGAAGGTGTTGAATTATGATATACAAGCAAAATTGAACCAGTGACAAAACGGCTACAAATTAAAATAAAATTCAATTTACCAGCCAGTGAGCCAGGAGGCAAAGGGAGCCCAATTAGGGCCAGCAAGCTTGGCACTCCAATAGTAGAGCCCCCCAGAAGTTGGGAAAGAAGAGCAAATCTCAGCCATGGACAACCCAACAATCATGGTGAAAGCACCAGCAATAAGCCACCCATATATCAATACAACTGGTCCACCATAATTAAGCCCCGTATTGTACAAAGTTGTTATTCCAGTAAGCACCGATATGATCGAAAACGAAAATGCAAAATTTGATACCACCCTGAAATAAAATCAAGTTCCAAAAAATACCCAGAAAACAAAATCCTTTTTTTTATATCAAGAAGTCATTGACCATAATATAACAGGAAAATCAGGAAAAATATATATTGGGTTTGTTGTGGAATTTACGAGAGATCACGCTTGAGTTCTTGTTTGTAGCCGAGCTCACGTAAACGGGCAAGGCCTGTATCCGCTGACGCGTTACCGTTTTGGAGGGTTGGAAAGACCATATTTTCTTCATCACCATGTCCACGGCCGGAACCCATATGAGAGAGAGAGAGCTAGAGAGAGAGAGAGAGAGGTGTTCTTAGATAAATCAGAAGCACCCTTCGTCTCACTCCTTTGTTTTTGGTACTCCAATCAGAATATATTTTAGGATATGACTGAGAAGATACAAATACCCACACATTGGTTTTGCGAATCGGAATCTTAAATGTGTCTTACCAGCTGTGTGTTTTACAAGTCGTCGGAAGAATAAACATGGTGAGAGAAATTATTCAGTGCTCCTACCCATTCCCAACACCTCTCTCTCTATCCACTCATTTGGGAAGATCTTGTTATAACTTTCATAATAACTTAATATTCTTGGGGCATACCAAGAAGTACTGAATAATTCATGGGGGAAAGAACGGTCAAACAAAGCCACCAATGATGGATCCGAAATTTGACGCCCTGATATAACTGTGTGAAAGCGACGCGTTTTTTTCTCTTTTCCGTAGGTTTTTTTTTTAAAAGACTTTTAGCCTATTTATTTACAGTTGCCAATATATAAACAGGGGCCGATACCTGATAGTACTAAAAGGATCCACACTAGCCTCCCTTAAGTTTTTTCTTCTTTATTTTAAGGAGTAATTTTTTCAAATATATTCTACACCAGTCTCTCTTGATGTTCTTCTTATTTTATGAATCTACAATGACTATTTATATTTGAGGAATTATTCTAGTCTCCTTATTTAGTGAAAGAAAAAATTAGAACTAGTCAATATTTATCCTATTTAGAGAGTCGGATATAGCAAATATTAGAAAATGTGACTCTTTAAAGTAGAAAAGTGAAAATTTCTTCTTAATTTGGTTCAAAAAATAAAGAAATTAATGTGAATGCTCTAACCTCTTTGTCAACTATTTCTAATCTCCTACACCCAAAATACTTTCTATTTATGTTCTGACGTACATTTGATCAAGTAGATTTCTTTTATAAATTAAAATTCTCATGTAATTCAAATACAAAACACACCAAAATAGAGTCGGAAAATTTTAGAGGGTGTTTGACCACCTCTTTTTTGTATTTTTTCATTCTTATTTTTGAATTTTGGTTGTTTGGAAGCCACATTCTCAGAACTCATTCTTTATTTTGAACTTTAGGATCAAAAACTCAAAAGGAGGTTTAGACCTCCTTTTTGTATTTTCGTTCTACTACTTTTGCAAAATACATTCTGCATATATTTTCCAAACACTCATTCCAAATTTCAAATTCATTCTGGCCATAATTTAAAAAGCCAAGAATTCAAAAATGAAAAGTTGAAAAATAGGCTCCCAAACACCCCAGTAGAGAGAATTTGAAGAGTCCTCAATTCCCTCGAAACCTGAATAATCTATGGCAAGTCAATGTTGCTCACCTCACTTTATAAGGATAAGCCTTATATAAGATTCGGTTGTAAAATTCTAGTTTCATCAGAATCTTTTCGTGTAATTAAATATAATAATGACTTCAAATTCTTACCTTTCTTCAACAAGTTGGCAATCTACTCTGCAAGATTGATCCCAAAAAAAAAAAACCCATACTCTACTACATAAGCCCAAGTGTACAAATTATTACTATAATTTATTGAATAAATAACTCAACAAAAATAATATTTCAAAATAACTATAAACATAGTGGTCAATGCGATGCCAATTTAATTTTTGAGTCATACTGTGCTTACAAAGTTTCGGCAGCTAGTAAAGACTATATTTACATTTCTAAACTCCAATTTGCAATAAATAAACAAAATCATATATATGGTACGCAATGTGCTAAACATATAGTATATGTAACAATATATATATAAATAATATAGACATTTATTTAGATGTCTCTGCTAAGAAAGCTTCTTCCTTGAAGGAGAAAGACGAAATCATATTTGATTGGGGATTATTATCCCATATAAATGAGGTAATAGCCAAATATTTAGAGCGGAGCCTTCTTGTCAGAAAAAAACTCCGTCCCTCGTAAATTGGTTATTACATCTAAAAAAGGTAAGAGGGTGGTGGGTAAATGCATAATAAATTTGACAATTTTTTTTATAATTATAAAATTTATTAATTAATCTCTTGAAGCGTTATATAGAGAAGATTCTGTTGGTAGAAAAGTTAATATCATGATTAGATTACAATTTTAATAGACAAGATTTTGCATTGACTTTTCATGTGAAGAAGATATATAATGCGTAGTATATATGATTTTATTTATTACAAGTGTAAGCTCCATCGTCCTACTCGTCTCTTCTGTATTGGAACTTCCGGGCTATCTACCAAAACAACTGTGCCACTCGACGTTTTAATTTACCTCATGTTGTTTTAAATTTCTAGAAAGAGTCTGTTTAGGCAAGTGGAAGAAATCAATTTATTTGTATTTGTTTTGTATTCTTGTAAAGTCGCTCAAGCGATAGTGAAATCGCTCCAGCGATAGTGAAATCGCTCCAGCGACAGTGGAGTCGCTCAAGCGACTGTTGCGGTTTGTCTATAAAACTGAATTTCGTATTCTGAGCAAATTGACGCATGTAGAGAGAGAAATTAAGGGGTTCTGAGATCATATGGCTGTCAAGAGATCTGAATGGCAAGCTCAATCAAAAGGACTTGAAGATTCAAGGCGGAAGTAAATCAGTCACGGTGCGGTGAACGTGGATTCGGCAAATCAACCTGGGAACAACTTTGAGGAGTCATAGTTGTAAGTATAGGTTTATTTGTAATCGCACAATGGTATTTTAGTGAATGATTTCTTCCCGTGGTTTTTACCCTTTTTGGGGTTTTCCACGTATATGCATGTGTTACCGTTGATTCTTGCTTGAAATAGTATATGTTATATCTAGTATAGTTAGTTTCGTTTTTTCAATTGGTATCAGAGCGGGATACTTTCTTGCATCTAGTATATTCTCCTGGGTCATCATGAGTACTAACATCAATATGAATCATATTACTAATCGCACGCCCCTTCTCGATAGTGACAACTTCGATTATTGGAAATCTAAAATTAAAGTTATCTTGAGATCGGCTGATGAAGAAATCTGGAATGCATGCATTTATAAATATGTCTATCCTACAAGTGTCATTGAGGGAGTTGTAGAACGTAAACCCTTATCCAGTTTTACCATTGCTGAAAAATCTGCTCTTCAAGCAAACAATAGAGCTCTTGACATTCTTTTCAGTGCTGTGGATATGACTGAACACAGAAAAATAGCTAACTGTGAAATAGCTAAAGAGGCATGGGATATTCTTCTAACTTGTCATGAAGGAACTGATATCGTCAAAGAATCAAAACTGCAAAGATTAACTACAGAATTTGAAATCACTCGTATGCATGAAGATGAAACTTTCACCCAATTTTACTCTAGACTCATTTCTATTGTAAACAATTGTGCTACCCTTGGTGATCCCATTCCTTCTTTTCGTGTCATTAAGAAAATTCTTAGATCTCTCCCAGAACGTTTTAATACTAAAGTCACTATGCTGGAAGGAAAACGTAAACTAAAAGAAAAATCTGTAGAAGAAGTAGTTGGCATTATTCAAACCTATGAGGCAGACATGCTTTTCCTTTCTCCTCAAAGACCTAAACCTAAAATGACAACTAAACCAATAGCCTTCACTAGTTCTCAAACTTTCATAAATGAATCTGATAGTGAAGGGGAATACGATGTTGAGGCCATGGCCTTGTTTACTAAAACGTTTAAAAAAATTTTTAAGAAGAAGAATTTTAATGAAGGAGGAAATAGCCACTCATCTAAACCTAGAGAAGATTCATCTGGAGTCAAGAATAAGAAAATCATCAAAGGCCCTCCTGCTGGACCCAAATGTTATGAATGTCATGGGTATGGTCATCTTGCACATGAATGTGCTAACAAATTAAAGAAGAAAAACACCCTTAAAGCTAATATTACCTGGGATGATGATAGTGACACTGATAAACAGGAAGAAAGTTCTGATAATAATATAAACTATATTGCTTTCACATCTTCCCTTACTGCTAAGTCTGACACTAGAGATTCTTCTGATGAAGAAAGTGAGAGTGAAGAGGAGAAAGAAAGCTGTAATTATAAAGAACTGCTTGAAGCTTACAACTTGATCTACAAAGAAAGTAACAAAATAAACAAGACAAATCTCAAACTTGTTGAGAAATATAAAAAATGTGAAGAAAAACACTCTATCTTAGTGAAACAACTTGAAGATAAGAATGTTGTCTTTAATCAAGTTACTACGGAAAGGGATAGTCTAAAGCTTCAAATTATCAAGCTACATGCCGAAAATGAAAAACTCACTCACCTACACAAAAAATCTAAAGATGAACTAGAAGTCATAGCTACTGATCTTGCCAAAGCTAATTCTGTTTTTGAACGATTAAATACTGGAACTAAGAGCTTAGATTATATTCTAGGGATGCAAAGATCTTCTAGCAGTAGGGCCGGTCTGGGTTTTGCTACCAGTTCTTCTAATGAACAGGTTAAAAATAAGGCAAAGAAAGTGACGAACCAAAATCATCAAAATAATTACACTGGTAATTACGAAAGCGAAAGAAAATACAAAAATAAAAGGAATCAAAACAACTCAAAAAGGTTTATTCCTGTGTGTCATCACTGTCATGTTTCTGGTCACATTCGTCCTAACTGTTTCAAACTATATGGGTTCCCACGTGATTTTCAATCCCGAAAAAATACTACCACTTATCATAAAAACAAATGGAGTAATTTTTCTAATCAGGCAAACCCCCATAAAAGATCCCGTTTCATATGGATTAAGAAAACAGAACTGTCCTGCCATGTTGCACACACAGCTTTGAAGACTAAAAGCATTCATATGTGGTATCTTGATAGTGGATGCTCTCGACACATGTCCGGTGATAAATCGGTTTTTGAAAAACTCGAAAAATATGATGGAGGGATAGTTACTTTTGGAGATGGAAACACTTCTCGAGTTGTAGGACGTGGTACTGTGAGCACGTCTGGATCCGTTTTGTTAGAAGATGTTTTATATGTTGATGGTTTAAAAGCAAATCTTATCAGCATAAGTCAGATGTGTGACTCCAATCATGAAGTAAAATTCTCTAGACACGATTGCTACATCTGTGATGATACGGGAAAAGAAATCATGCATGGAAAGCGTACTTCTGATAATTGCTATGGAATCATACCTAATAATGAATTAAACTGCAATTCCAGTCTTCTATCTGACACTGAACTTTGGCATCAACGTCTAGGACACGTCAATTATAAAGATCTTTCTGTCCTGGCTAAACAAGAATTGGTTCGTGGTGTACCTAAGTTGGGAAATCTTGAGAACCAAATATGTGGACCTTGTCAACTAGGGAAGCAAACTAGAACTCCACACAAGAAAATCAACAGTAACATAACAAAAAAACCTCTTGAACTTCTACACATGGATCTCATGGGACCCTCCAAAATAGAAAGTTTAGGAGGTAAACGGTACATATTTGTTATGGTTAATGATTTCACTAGATTTACTTGGGTAAGATTTCTTAAAGAAAAATCTGAAACCTTATCCAATTTTAAATCTCTTGTCAAACAACTACAGAACGAGAAAAATGTCAAAATAGGATTTGTTGTTCGTATCCGATCGGATCATGGTAGAGAATTTGAAAATATTGAGTTTGCTGTCTTCTGTGATGAACTTGGCATTGGCCATGAGTTTTCTGCTCCAAAAACACCTCAACAAAATGGGGTTGTTGAAAGAAAAAATAGAGTCATTCAAGAAATGGCTCGAGTTATGCTTCATGCTAAACATATTCCTTTAAAATTTTGGGCAGAAGCTGTCTTTACTGCTTGCTATACCATCAATCGTGTGTATCTTCGCCCGGGTACGAAACACACTCCCTATGAACTATGGAAAGGCAGAAAACCCAATGTCAAATACTTCAAAATTTTTGGCAGTAAATGCTATATCATGCGAGATCGAGAATACCTAGGAAAATTCGATACTCGCAGTGATGAAGGAATATTTCTTGGATATGCTACGAATAGTAGAGCTTTTCGCGTATACAATAAACGAACTCATACTGTTATGGAATCTATAAATGTTATTGTTGATGAAAAGGTCGTAAATGAAGAATCATGTTCTACTAATGAATTGTTGGAACAAGTGTTTGACCAAGATACAGGAAACTCACAAGACAACTCTAATTCCGATGATCTTGAAGAAAGCGACAAGGATGACGTTGAAATTAAAGAGAATGACCAGGAGTCAGAAAAAGAAAGTGAAGAAGGTACGCTACAGCCATCATCACGTGTTAGACTGCACCATCCCACAAGTCAAGTGCTGGGAAAGGTAACAGAACCTATGAAAACTAGGAAGCAACTGCGAGATGAGGTATCTTATGTTTGTTATGTTTCTTCATTTGAACCTAAAAATATTAAAGAGGCTCTATGTGATGAACATTGGGTGAACGCCATGCATGAAGAACTTAACCAATTTGAGCGGAATAATGTATGGGAACTCGTTCCTCGTCCTAAGCACACTAATATAATCGGAACTAAATGGATATACAAAAATAAATCTAACGAACAAGGAACAATAGTTAGAAACAAAGCTAGACTAGTTGCTCAAGGATATACACAAGTGGAGGGGATTGATTTTGATGAAACTTTTGCGCCCGTTGCCAGACTTGAATCTATCCGTATTATGTTAGCAATCGCATGTTTTCTAGGTTTTAAATTACATCAAATGGATGTTAAAAGTGCGTTTCTAAACGGAATAATTAAAGAAGACGTTTATGTCTCTCAACCTAAGGGGTTTGAAGATCCTCACAACTTAGATCATGTATATCACTTGAATAAAGCTCTTTATGGTTTGAAAAAAGCACCTCGGGCATGGTACGAACGTCTCACTGAGTACTTACTGAAAAATAATTTTGTTAGGGGGAGTGTTGACAAAACCCTGTTTGTTCAACACAGCCATAAACACATGTTAGTTGCTCAAATTTATGTTGACGATATTATATTTGGATCTACGTCTCCTGATTTGGCAAATGAATTCTCCACACTCATGCAAAATGAATTTGAAATGAGCATGATGGGAGAACTGTCATATTTCCTCGGATTCCAGATTCGACAACTTGAGACCGGCATCTTTATTACACAAACCAAGTATGCCATAAATCTGATCAAAAAATTTGGAATGGAATCATCGAAACACTCTCGCACTCCCATGAGCACGACACTAAAACTCACAAAAGACAAATCTGGAGTAGACATAGATCAAACTCTCTTTCGAAGTATGATTGGAAGCTTACTATATCTTACTGCTAGTCGACCAGATATTGCTTTTAGTGTCGGAGCGTGTGCCCGATATCAAGCTAACCCTAAGGAATCACATTTAGCCGCAGTCAAACGTGTTTTAAAGTATATTCACGGTACTATAGAATATGGTATCTGGATGTCGCGCGATACAACCTCGGTCTTAGCAGGCCATTGTGATGCTGACTGGGCCGGTTGTGTTGACGATCGTAAGAGCACCTCAGGTGGTTGTTTCTATGTAGGGAATAATCTCGTCGCCTGGTTAAGTAAAAAACAGAATTCCATCTCTCTTTCCACTGCTGAAGCTGAATATATCGCAGCTGGAAGTGCCTGCACTCAACTTCTTTGGATGAAACAAATGCTTACCGACTATGGCTTACCTCAACATAATATGACTCTTTACTGCGACAACACTAGTGCCATAAATATTTCCAAAAACCCTGTTCAACACTCCCGTACTAAACACATTGACATCAGACATCACTTTATTCGTGACTTAGTTGACGACGGATCTATAACTCTTGAATACCTAGAAACTACCCTTCAACGTGCTGATCTTTTCACTAAACCTCTAGACTATGTCCGGTTTGATTATCTTCGAAAACTTGTCGGTGTTGGTTATGTTGGATAATTTTATAAAAAAAATAAAAAAAAAAAAAATAATAATAATAAAAAAATATATGACATGGCATTGTTGTTTCTCTGTTTATCCAACTCAAGTTATTCCTACTTTATTGTCATTTTCCATATGATCAAATAAACTGTGTGCTCCTCATTAGTGTCTGACAAGAGTTGTATATTGATGAAACATACTTGGTCCATCCTTGTGCTCACGTATCATCGAAGCTTGCTTGTTTGATCAGTTTTTCTTCCCTCATTCGTGTCTCACCTCTTACTGGTTGGTACTTTCCCCAAAAGAAAAGGAGTGATATTCTCACCAGGCAATTTCTGAGTAACCGGACAGTCGGCCTAATTTAAGCGGTACTGTTCGCGTCAAAAGGGAATTCGTCCTCGTTAAAAGTCTATCTGGACCATACACCTAGTAACCGGACACTGGGCCTAAGTTAAGCTTTGTGTTCGCGTCAAACAGTGATGGGGTAATATTTGATAATCTGCTTCTATTAACTCATACGGACCACTTGTTTAGTAACCGGTCAATGGGCCTAAGTCAAGCTAATTGGTCGCGTCAAACAACAGTGGGGTAACAAAGTATATCTTCCTATACACAACTCCTAAGGGAAGTATGTCTCCTGTAAGTTGTTCAGACATTAATGCGTTTTGGTATATCCGATCATCTCCATTTTTCGCATGTTGCACCCACACACTCCTCTCAGTTTGGGCTACTGTTATGTTTCGACCATATATTGTTCATTGTTAGTCCTGTGTTGATCTCACTGTTTTCTTTTGGTTATTATGTGTTTTTGTCAATCTTGTTGGTTTTTCTTGTGTTTAATAAATATTGAATACTTACTTTCTGCTCATGTCATTTTATATTCTCATTCTATTCGGTGTGTTTTTTCTCTTTGGTTTAAAAATTCAACGAAACCCCACCATTTGAGTTTTCGGTTATTTCAAACATCGCTCCAGCGACAACATGTCGCTCCAGCGACAAAGTCGCTCCAGCGACAGAAGGGCGACTTCACCAGCGACTACCACTGATCCTCGTTGTGTCCAGCGACCTTTCTTGACGTCAAGCGACCCTCGAGCGACTTACCAGCGATTTCCACTGACCTTAGTTGTGTCCAGAGCTTCTTTATCCAGCGACTTGTCCAGCGACGGTCGAGCGAACTTACCAGCGACGCTCTCTGATCATAGTTGCGTCCAGCGACTATTCCAGCGACGGTCGAGCGACCTACCAGCGACGCTCTCTGCCGTCTACTGAATATTTTTTTGACCAGCGACACTCTGTCGCTCGAGCGACAATCCAGCGACTACCGCGTCGCTCCAGCGACTTTGTTGTCGCTCCAACGACTTTCTCGTATCTATATATATCGTCGTTTCGCTTTCAGATCGTTTCTCTCGCGTTTCTGAGGCGATTTTCGGCGCTCTACGTGGGTTTCGTCGTTTTTCTCACGTATCGGCTCCTATCACCCGGATCTCTCTCTAGTTTTTCTCTTCTCTCCGGTATTCTCTCTCTTTTCTTTTTTGCTGTTTGTTTCTTTGCATAGTCATTACATTGTTTCAAACACTATGTGATTGATAGTGTTTGACCGTTTGTTCTCCTAATATTTTTTTTTGGTTGGTTACTTGTTTAGTTTTTGTTTCATCACTACGTGACTGGTAGTGATGTCTGCCTTTGGGTTATTTTCGTCTGCATGTTTTTCTTCCCATTGTGATTTTTTGTTTTTTCTTTTGTGTGGATTTTGTTGGGTTTATTTGTTCAGGAAAAATGGCTCGTGGAAAGGGTCAAGCTTCTCGGGAGACAGGCCCTGATATCAATCGCTTTCCGTCCCGAGATTTTCGCACCAAATTTGAAAATTTTGAAAAACGGACTGTTTTAATCGAACGCATCTTAGACCTACAATCTTTTGGGGATGCCCAAATTGTCCAATGGGTCACCTCTCAAGGCTGGGTTCCTCTTGCTTCTCTTGAAGGGGTAGTAAACCTTAATATGGTTAGAGAATTTTACTGCAATATCTCCCATGTCGACCATGCCGCTGAGATCCTCACCACTTGGGTCCGAGGTCGTGAAATCATTGTCACTCCCTCCACCTTAGGCAGCCTTGTAGGTCTCGCCCCCCTTCCACATTTTGATTACCCTCTTCCCACCCACACACAGCGGGTCCCTTCTCTGGAGATTAGAAATAATGTTGCTGATGCTATTTCTGGTTACCCACGTACATGGGACAAAAACAAAATTAACCAGGGGGTGCTCCTGCCATACTATCGTATCCTCAATCTTTTTTTCTGCAGCTCTTTTGAACCCACTTCACACACATCAGATGTACCTGCACTTAGGGGTGTGGCCTTCCATCTAATTGGCCAGCAAGCCCCTGTTGATTGGACACGCATAGCCTTCCGGCAACTAGCCAAATTTGAACCCGGCAAGTTCCCGAAAAAGGCCTCTCTCCCTTTTGGTGTCCTTATCTCCAACCTCTTGCTCAATGTTCTTCAAATTCCTGTGATTGAGGGTGAACCCACTCTGGTTTCCCGCACTCATATCCGCCCTATAAATGCCCAATCCTGTAGTCTTAGCTCTGCCCATGCCAACCACGATGCTTACTTTCCTAATCCAACTGAGGAAGACATGGATTCCTTCTTTGCGGCTAATGAGGCCGCTTTTGCTGAGGCCGTTGGCGCCCCTTCGCCTCCCCGTCGTCGTACCCGTCAAGCTTCTGCTGCTGCTGCCTCCTCCTCGTCTGCTCCAGCCTCCTTGGATTCCATTGCTGCAAATCAATCCAGGCTTTTTGATATGATGGGTGAATTGCAACAATCTCAAAGCCGCATCATTACCCAGATGAATGAAATTCAGGCTTCTCAACTTGCTGCTCAACAGGAATTCTCCCGGTCCACCGGCTCTATCCTTCGCCACTCCAGTCAGATTGCCACTTTGCTTAATCAAGTGACTGTTTTTGTGGCACAGACTACTCAAGCTCCGCCGTTTCCTGGGTATCCTGTTCGCTCTCCTGAGCACTCGCCCCCTCATCAATGATTCACATGTTTATTGTGATTGATTACACTGCTTCTGGACTCAGTTATTTACTTTTTGGGTTTTCAGACTTATCTCATGTTGGTTTTACCTTGTTTTATGTTTATGGGTACTTATCGCCCCTCCTTTGGTTTTCGGCCAAAAAGGGGGAGAAACGAACGTTTTAATTGATTTCTTATTTCTTGCTTATGTTTCCTCTTGTCAATTATATATCCAGGTACCTGTCTGTTTGTTGGTTGTGTTGTTCTTGTGTTGTTCTTAATCTTACACAGGTTTTCTCTGGATGCACAAATTTTGCCCGAAAGTCCCAAAGGGGGAGATTGTAAGCTCCATCGTCCTACTCGTCTCTTCTGTATTGGAACTTCCGGGCTATCTACCAAAACAACTGTGCCACTCGACGTTTTAATTTACCTCATGTTGTTTTAAATTTCTAGAAAGAGTCTGTTTAGGCAAGTGGAAG
Source organism: Arctostaphylos glauca (assembly GCA_019985065.2). Lineage (NCBI taxonomy): Eukaryota > Viridiplantae > Streptophyta > Magnoliopsida > Ericales > Ericaceae > Arctostaphylos > Arctostaphylos glauca. The sequence goes on from JAHSPW020000013.1 coordinate 15,486,309, forward strand.
AAATCAATTTATTTGTATTTGTTTTGTATTCTTGTAAAGTCGCTCAAGCGATAGTGAAATCGCTCCAGCGACAGTGGAGTCGCTCCAGCGACAGTGAAGTCGCTCAAGCGACTGTTGCGGTTTGTCTATAAAACTGAATTTCGTATTCTGAGCAAATTGACGCATGTAGAGAGAGAAATTAAGGGGTTCTGAGATCATATGGCTGTCAAGAGATCTGAATGGCAAGCTCAATCAAAAGGACTTGAAGATTCAAGGCGGAAGTAAATCAGTCACGGTGCGGTGAACGTGGATTCGGCAAATCAACCTGGGAACAACTTTGAGGAGTCATAGTTGTAAGTATAGGTTTATTTGTAATCGCACAATGGTATTTTAGTGAATGATTTCTTCCCGTGGTTTTTACCTTTTTTGGGGTTTTCCACGTATATGCATGTGTTACCGTTGATTCTTGCTTGAAATAGTATATGTTATATCTAGTATAGTTAGTTTCGTTTTTTCAACAAGTATCTTTTCTTTAGTCATTATCTTTTTAAACGAAGATAATACCTGCGAAGAAGATTCTGGCAAATAAAAAAAGTCTTTAAATTGACTTTTTATGTGAAGAAGACTTTTGAGTTCTATTTTAATAATTATCATGTACAGATTTATATGTTACATTGCTGTTTCGGAAATTAACCGTTTTTCCATTTGTATTTCATCAAGAGAAGAAAAAATAGGAAATTTCATCGTTCGAGCTTGTCACTTTATACAAACATACAATTATTATATAAAAATAATTTATTGTTATTTATTCACGAATAATGTTACTTTGACAATATGAATGTAGTGTTTCTCTTCTTCTTCTCTTTTGTTTGGGAAAAGTCTCTCTTCGTTTTCTAATTCTTGGATTACGGCTAATTTGGAAGTGTGGAATCTGAAAATTTGACCATCTGTTAACTTGTAGCTTTGAAACATGACAAATTTCAATGCCAAGGTTACGCATAGCTCCACGTCATTCACAACGAGGGTTATATCTCACTTTGTCTATCAAATTACAGACACAAAAGACATGAGTTTTATAAAAATACTACCAATCACGTTAACATTGAGGAAACCTCGTCAAAATGCTCTACTCTGTAAATTTTTATATCTTAACAAAGTACGGAGTTACGTTTCGTGCAGATATCAATATATATTAATAGTTTTCAAACATCGTGAAGAATATCATTAGAAGAATTGACGGGGGTAAAATGTAATTGAGAAATTACCTTTAACTCGCCAGGTTAATTTCAGAGTTCGGCCGAGACCGAATTACATTTCCAGAGGCACGCGCCGATCACGTGAGGTAGTGGCCGACACGAGAAGTGCCGATCACGCCCATATTTGGGTAACAGAATCAAGTACAGGGATGCCGACCTGAGAAAGGCGGACTCAAGTATTGCCGACCTGAGAAAGGCGGTCAGGATTACGGGCAGCCCGAGAAAGCGACTGATAACCGTATTTCCAAAAAGGAAACAGAATCATGGATGGGGTAGGATCCTGTGGGATCTTGTCGGATTCAGTTACAGATGTGACTCCCACGTCCCATCAGAGGACACTCCGCCAGAGTGGAGCCCTAAGAGAATTAGGGCATGACTGGAGGCCCAAAGAGGATTGGGGCCCAAGAAAGTCCAGATAGAGTTAGGGCACCAGGGAAATCTATAAATACACCCTCAGATGACGAATTTGAGGTACGCCTAAATACTCCAGAGTTTTCATTCGCTGATAGAGAATATCAGCTTACAGTTAGCCTTTTCCCTGTGAGATTGTGCCTGACTTAATCATCGGAGTGTTCTCCTGCCACAGCGGCAGAGGACTCTTTGACGGATTATTCTTTTGCAGATTACAGGTACACATACTGAGAGAAGCACCATTTCGGCTGGATAGTGAGTCTCTAGCTTTCCGTCCCGATTTTCTGAATCAACCCACTTACAATTGGCGCCGTCTGTGGGAAAGTTAAAGATTCATGGCTGAGATATCCAGAAAAGACCAGGGGAAGGAACGTGATGGGAAGGGGAGATCAAAATCCCCCCCTCCAATTCCACACAAAACAAAGGGCCCTAGAAGGGAGATTCCGAGGGTTCCTCCACCAAAAATAGTAGGGGAGCAACCTGGAGAACAGGTGTTGCTTCCCACCATCCCGCTATCTGCCAATACGTCGGGAGCTCCTGCGCTACCCACGCCGTTGCATCTGGAGCAACGCCCAGATCGTCCGCGAGAAGCGGAACGGTCAAAAAACAGGGACAGATCCCAGACTCAATCCCGGAATGAGGGAGGGAGAGAATCCCGAACTCATGAACGGTCTCGCCGGGACGAGGAACGTGATAATGCCGATCGGATCCGAAGGAGGGATCAAGAAGTAGAAGACATGCGCCGCTACATACGACGCATGGAGAGAGAAAACCAAACTCTCCGTAAACACAGAGATTCAGTCCGCCAGTCGGTATCTAGATACGACGAGCGCTCAGAGACTGGGCCGTCTCGGCAGGGCAGTCGACATGAAGCCAGCAAAAGGCCTCGAGGAGGAGAAAGGCAGGTGGGGGCTTCATCGCACAGAGGCGGACCGCCTCAGGAGCGGCCGCTTCCCGACATGAGGGAATGGCTGAATCAGAGGGCAGAATCTGCCCCAGACGCCCAGCAGAAGTTTCCAAACCAGCCTCTGCCGCCATTGGTTCCACCGACCGACATGAGAGTTTGGCTAAATCAGCAGCTGGGACTCAACCGTCCAGAGGACGACGCAAATCACAAGGAACTACAGCAGCTGGCAGTATCGCCACTGTCAGTTCAAATAGAAACGGAGGACTTACCCAGAAAGTTTGCCCCTCCGAAATTCACAATTTATAATGGGCGAACGGATCCGATGACTCACATCAAAGGATTCGTAAACTCCATGATGATCTACGTGGGGCAAGACAGCCTCTATTGCAAGGTGTTTTCACTGAGTTTGGGGGAAATAGCCCTAAATTGGTTTCAGGCTCTGCCGCCGAGATCAATTACAAGCTGGAGGCAACTGGCGGATCAGTTCCTCAAAAGATTTGTAGCTAACCGAGCACAGAAAAAATACGTGAACACGCTTCTGGCCTTGAGAAAAGGACCAGAAGAGGATCTCAGGCAGTACTCCAGCAAGTACTGGGCCACCTACAATGAGATCGGGGATTGCACAGAGGCCTACGCCGTGGAATCCTTCAGGTTGGGACTATCTTACCGAGATCGGCTCAGGGAGTCACTCACCATTGATCCCCCAAGCACCATTGCCGACTTGATGAGCAGAGTCGAGAAATACGCCAAGTTTGAAGATGAAATCCGCCGAGACAAAGAGCGGCCAGCAGCAAAGGCGCATCGGAATGCGGTAATGGTGCCCGAGGCCAAGAGGCCCAGAGTTGAGGTGGCCGAAGTGTCACAAACACCGAAGGAGCGAAAGCCACCAGGAGCTCAGGCGTATAAAGCTATACGCACGGTTTTCAACACCCCGATCTACCGGATGATTTATCCTTTGAAGAACGAGCCTTTTTGGAAGTGGCCAGCTGGGTCGGGAGAGATGGTGAAGCGTGACCCGACCATAGATTGGTGCAGCTATCACCGGAGAAACGGCCATATGACGGAAAGATGCAAGGCGCTTAAACAGTTCCTAGAGGAACTAGTTGAAGCCGGGCATCTCCGACGTTTTGTGGCCGAACAAAGGCAACAAGTGGTTCAACCGGAGCCAATGGAAGCCGAATCCTCTGAGGAAGAGGTGATGGTAACTGGGACCGTGCACGTCATACACGCTGCAACCCCAGTCCTGGATGAGAGGGAAGTTCGGCTCCAACGCCGCCGAGACGGGCACGAGCATCATATACAACATCTCGGGCAGAAGAGGAAAGAGCCCGAGACACAGAAAGAAACAGTCATTTCCTTTTCGAAAAAGGATTTGGAAGGGGTAACACATCCCCATAACGACGCGTTGGTAATTACGCTGCTCCTTGGCACCTTCAACACGGAGAGAATCCTGGTTGACCAAGGCAGCTCAACGGAGATCCTGTACTACGATGCCTTCAAGAAACTCCAGCTGAACAAGGCAGATTTGAAGAAGGCCGACATACCGCTCATCGGTTTCAGTGCCGATGCTGTCTGGCCCTTGGGATCCATTACTATCCCTGTCCGAGCAGGAAAAGTAACATTGGATATGGATTTCCTGGTGGTGGACGTACCGTCTGCTTACAACGCCATCATGGGGAGAACTTGGCTCCACAGGTTGGGGGCAATTCCTTCCACCTACCATCAGATGCTAAAGTTCCCAGGGAAGAAGGGGATTGAATGTGTTCGGGGAAATCAGACAACGGCGAGAAGCTGCTATGTCACGTCCATCAAGCACAAACCTAAGGCCGAACATGTGAAGTCCATCGAAGTCCCAGATCGGCCAACGATAGAGGATATCGGGCGCAACCCGGCCGATCGCGTTGTGGAAGAACTGAAGCAGGTACCGGCTCACGAGACAGATCTAGAGCGGTATTTTTTGATCGGGGCAGAACTATCAGAGCGGGATGAGGAGGCCCTGGTCGCATTTCTCAAGGAGCATATAGATGTGTTCGCTTGGACGCCACAGGAGATGCCTGGGGTGAGCCCGGACATCATATGCCATCATCTGAACGTGGATCCAGCCCACAAACCGGTGATGCAAAAAAGGAGGAGACCGGCAATCCAACATGTGGATGCCGTAACAGAGGAAGTAGATCGGCTGCTGGAGGCCGACGCCATCAGAGAGGTGCATTACCCCGAGTGGTTATCCAACACCGTGGTGGTCAAGAAAAAGAATGGCAAGTGGAGGGTTTGCGTAGATTTCACCAGCCTCAATAAAGCCTGCCCCAAAGACAGTTTTCCACTGCCCAAGATAGATCAACTGGTGGATGCCACAGCGGGGTATCGGCGAATGAGTTTCCTGGATGCATATCGGGGATATCACCAGATAGCTATGCACGCGCCGGACCAAGAGAAAACGTCCTTCATTACTCCCCGCGGACTCTTCTGCTATAAAGTGATGCCATTCGGCTTAAGAAATGCAGGGGCGACTTATCAGCGTTTGGCAACCCTCATGTTCAAGGAGTTGCTCGGGAAAAGCATGGAGGTCTACATCGATGACATGGTGATCAAAACCAAGGAGGCGGAGTCCCACATCAACGACCTCGGCAAAACCTTCCAGGTATTGAGAAAATATCAGCTCAAGCTCAACGCATCGAAGTGTGCCTTCGGGGTCAGCTCGGGGAAGTTTTTGGGGCATCTGGTTACACGGAGGGGGATAGAAGCTAATCCCGATCAGATTGTCGCCTTGCAAAATTTACAGAGTCCCCGAACTGTGAAGGAAGTTCAAAGACTAACCGGGATGGTGGCAGCCCTCAACAGGTTCATCAGCCGATCTTCCGATCGATGTCGGCCATTCTTCCAGCTGTTGAGAAAACAGTCCAAGTATGCATGGGGGGAAGAATGTGAAAAGGCTTTCCAAGAAATAAAGAACTACTTGGCGAACCCCCCGCTAATCATAACTCCCGAGAAGGGAGATGTGTTGACACTTTATCTGGCCGTATCCGAGCATGCGGTCAGTGCGGTACTATTAAAAAACAAAGATGGTGAGCAGACGCCGGTCTATTATGCGAGCAAGACGCTCCTGGATTCGGAGACAAGATATCTCCCCTTGGAGAAACTGATCCTATCCCTTGTGGTGGCGTCTAGAAAGTTGCAGCATTATTTCCTGGCCCATACGATAGAAGTGCCGACCAAACATCCCATCAGCACCGTCTTGAGAAGAGCGGAACTGTCGGGAAGGGTGGCAACTTGGTCCGTGGAGCTCGGGGAATATGACATCAATTTCCTCCCAAGGACAGCAATAAAAGGACAGGTCCTGGCAGATTTTGTTGCGGAGTTCTCCCACGAACCAGAGGAAATCGTCGCTTCAATCTCAGAGGAGGAAATGCCCGAACAGGGGGAAATAGTTCCCGATCAAACGCCTTATTGGAGGTTGTTTGTTGACGGGTCATCGTGTTCGAGGGGGTCTGGGGTCGGCATCGTGATAGAAGAACCAGATGGGTGTTATTTCGAACAGTCCTTCCGATTGAATTTTAGCGCCTCCAACAATGTCGCCGAGTATGAGGCATTGATACTCAGGCTCAAATGCGCACACAATCTGGGGGCAGAACATGTGGAAGTCTTCTGTGATTCACAACTGGTTCTCAACCAGCTCAGTGGTGAATATGCCACCCGAGATGAGAGGATGGCCGCCTATGCAGAGAGGGCTAAAGCGGAGTTATCAAAGTTCAAGAAAACGGTGATGACGCACATCAGCTCAAGACAGAACGACCACGCAGACGCCTTGGCCTGTTTGGCTTCGGCCATACCCAGAGACAAATTCAGGACCATATACGTGGATTCCATCGAGTACCCGAGCATCGACGTCCCCATTGCCGAGAAGGCTTTGGAAATCGATCTCGGCCCACGTTGGATGGATCCCATCGTCTCTTACCTCACTGGGGGAACCGTCCCCGAAGACAAAAAAGAAGCCCATAAGCTGCGTATCAAAGCAACACGTTTCTGGCTATCACCGAAGCAGGAACTCTATCGTAAGTCTTATACTGGCCCCTATTTAAAATGCGTACACCCAACTCTGGTTCAGAAATTCCTGTATGAGATTCATGAAGGGATATGTGGAAGTCATGCTGGGGGCAGGTCCATAGCCCATCGTGCTATATCACAGGGATATTGGTGGCCGTATATGCAGGAGGACGCGAAGAAATACGTCCAAGTGTGCGAAAAATGCCAGAAGTTTGCCCCGATCTCACATCGACCTGCAGCCGATCTGGCACCACTCACCAGTCCATGGCCCTTTGCTCAATGGGGAATGGATATAGTCGGCCCGCTACCCAAAGCGACCGGGGAGAGGAAGTATCTGTTGGTTGCCACAGATTACTTTACCAAGTGGATAGAGGCCGAACCACTGGCTAAAATCACCGAGAAGAATGTCGAGCGATTCGTCTGGCAGAACATAATCACCAGGTTCGGCATCCCCTACGCCATCGTCTCGGACAACGGAACCCAGTTCCAGGACAAGTTCAAAGCTTTCTGCTCACAGTATCAGATCAAAAACTATTACGCCTCAGTGGCGTATCCGCAATGCAATGGGCAGGCTGAAGCTTCAAACAAGACGATATTGGGAGGAATGAAAAAACGACTAGAGAAAGCCAAGGGAAAGTGGGTGGAAGAATTACCACTCGTTTTATGGGCATACAGGACCACTCCTCGCCGATCTACAGGTGTTACTCCATATTCGCTTGCTTACGGCACTGAGGCTGTCATTCCTCTTGAAGTCGGCATCCCGACTCTCCGAACAGAAGTAATGGAGCAAGGTGGCAATGATCAAGCATTGGCAATAGAACTCGATTTTGCCGAAGAAAAGCGAGATAGGGCCATGATCAGACTCGCCGCCTATCAGTCAACTCTGTCAAGAACGTACAACAAGAAGGTCCATCAGAGGGAGTTCAATCTCGGCGACCTAGTCCTACGCAAGGTCATGGGAAACACGAAAGATCCAACTGATGGCAAGCTCGGGGCCAATTGGGAGGGTCCATACAGAGTTATCGGCCGACTCGGGAAGGGTGCCTACAAGTTGCAGGATCTGGGGGATAAAGAAATACCAAGAACTTGGAATGTCTCCAACCTTAAGAAATTTTATCAGTAATTTCTTTATTTCAACACTTGTATTCATTTTCTCAGTAAATGAAAGTTCTAGTTTCAATGTTCAAATCAGATATTCGGCAATTTTGGTTTTATGTTATCCTAGATGTTAGTGTTCAATACTTGAGGAAAGTTTGAACTTCTGAACATGCTTGAGAAAAGTATGTGTTCAGCCGAACAGACTTGAGAAAAGTTTGATCGGCCCCGCGCTCGAGAAAAGTATTAGAATCCAGCATTTTTGAGAAAAATACGTTTGGGCCTAAGTACAGGATAAGAAGCTGAACATGCTTGAGAAAGGTTTGCTCGGTTCATTACCTAAGGAAAATTCAATACTTGAGGAGAGTTCTGAATTACCAAACATACTTGAGAAAAGTTCATGTTTTAAGAGAAGAGCTCAGGTTTGTATTAAGACTAGAGATGCTGAAAAGAAGTTCGAATTTCATTCACTCATGTGGATTACAAGAGGAGAATACAAAAGTGGACATAAAAAAGACTTAAAGAAAACAAAAGAAAATGTGGAAATCCTTCAGACGATCTCCACTTGGTCATCTTGAGCTCGGCCCTCTTCAGCAGTAGGGTCCCCCCCGACAACGTCGACTTCATAGTCCTCGACGGTGAGGTCGGCTTCATTGGTCTTGGTATCGGGGAGGGGCTCTTCTTCATCGGGAAGATCAGAGGAGTGGGGAATCTCCTTGAACAGGGCCGAGTCAGCGGCCACATTGCAAGCCCTGAGCGCTGCTTTCCAACCCAACGCCAGGAACTCCTCTTGCAGCTCGGGGATCTGATTGTTGAGGATGTCCTCAGCAGCTTCTTTCATCCCGAGCTTACGCGCCTCTTTTTCTTCTTCGGCATGCTTTGCCGCGAGATCGGTTGCCCTCTTCTTTTCCTCTGCCATCTCGTCGGCATGCTTAGCCTTGACAGCAGTGAGTTCGGCTACAAGATCGGCAGTCTTCTTCCTCTCTTCAGATAGGAAATACTCCGAGGATTTAGCCTGCTTGGCCATCTCTCGGGCCTCCTTCTTGAAATTGTCGGCCTGATCCTGAGCAGTGGAGAACTTCAGTTTGAACTCCCTCACTTCGGCCTCAGCCTTGTCAAGTTTTTCTGCCCGATCCTGAGCCTTCTTCATGCCAAGCATGGATTTCTGGATCGCCTGCAGCATTAACATCAGAGTTATAACAAGCACAAAGGAATTTGCAGAATTTATCACCGAGATAAGAAACTTACAAAAATATTGTGCGCGATCGTCAGCCGAAGCACGGCATGGTCTTCTTCGTCGGCGTAAGGCTCTATGTCCTTCGGCAGCATCAGGGCTTCGGCCAGAGCCATAGTAGTTCCCAGATCTCGGACCGTGTCAGCGGCCGTGATAGGGGTCGTACCATTTATCAGCAAAGGAGGAGGCCAGGTCCCGGCTTTCTCGGGAACCTTTGATTTGCCCTTCTCCTCGGAGGGACCGGCCTGGTGTGCCTTCACCAGTTTCCGCCTCTTCCGGTCGGCGTTGGCGGTTTCGGCATCGGAGGGAGGGAGACTCGGCAGCTTCTCACCCTCGTCTGGCTTCCTCTTAGCCAGGATGATCCCAGAAGGTTTCTTCATCTGCAGGGGAATCGGCACCTTCTTTGCGTCGGTGGGAGTCAGCACGACCCCAGAAACCTTCTTTTCCGACGCGGCAGCAGTCTTCCTCAGCCTTATCATATCCTTCAGATTCGGCATGTCGGGGTTTGAAGACATGGCTTCGGCGTCTGTGTTTCTCTCTTCTTCGGGAATCAAAGTAATCCGGAGCGGAGACTGCGTCCTTTCAGAAGAAGATGAAGATAAGGATGAGGATGAGGATGAGGATGAGGATGATTCGGCCACAGCAGCAACCGTGACTCGGCTGGGCTCCCGGAGATACGGCAAGGGAACACCTTCAGGGACCGCAACCGAAGACGTCTCAGCTACCACCTCGGCAACGAACTTCTTCTCTTTGATATAACCCTTGTAAGACGGGTTATATCGCAGCAGTACTTCGGCAGCTCTCGGTTCGGCTTGGCCTTCAACGCCTTTGTACCGAAGAACTTTTTTCAGATCCTCTGGATGTGTAGCCTGCGAAGTCCGACAGCGATTTGCGTTTGAAGCTGCACACGAATAAACCGACACAGTTAGAAACATGAGATCGGCAAAGCTGAAGAAATCAAAACAAAAGAGAATGGGGGACTAACGGGGTTTCCCGAATCTGCGGGGAACAGGGAGCCTCTTGCGCTCGGGTTCATCGGCAGAAAATTCCCAGTTTCCCGAGACGATGAGGAAGTCATCGTCGTTCCCCCTGTTCGAGTCAGGGAGATTGGTCACTATCTTCTCTCGGCCTCTACGCGACTTCAGATACCATCTCTCATCTTTTTTGTACACCATATCATAATTATCGTTTATGTCCCAGAGATCTAAGTTCGTTTGGCACAGCTCGTTCAAACGAACTATGCCCATGACTATACGGTATGAGTTTATAGATATCTGCATAGGATTCAGCCTATAGTAGGACAGAACCCTACGCAGTAAAGGGTGGAGGGGGAACCTAACTCCACCCTCAATAACAGCCATGAGAGGGATGTGGATGGAGTCCTCATCCCGAATCTCAGGATGAGTCTCAGGCTTGTTAATCTCTACATAAACGTCGTCTGGAATTTGGTAATGCCTACGGAACTCTGCTATCCTCGCCGGAGAGGCGAAGTGTTTACGAAAGATCCCCATACTCAGAGAATGAGCGGGGAAGAAAAATGAACAAAAAAGACAAAAAGAAGAGTTCTACAAGGGACAACTTACAAAAGGTGGAAGAAGAACAGTAGAGCAAGGAAAGAAATGAAGAAGACGAAGTTAGGGATTTATAGGGTTCTGCGTGGGTAAATCCGAAGCGTCGCACGTTTTAAACCCCAACCGTCGGATCCATTACTCCTGGACCAATCAGTGAAGCGCGTCTGAGATGCTGAAGCACCACGTCAAAACACGCGCAGAAAAGGCGCGTCGTTCTTATAAAAGGCACGTCCGAGTTACTGAAGCACCAACGGTCACGTCGCATTTATGGCGGACAGAGCACGCCCCCAAAACGTGCCAGACACGGATGGAAATCCCCTATATCGATACAAAGCTCATCATGAATATGCTTTATAGCTTCGGCTACTCTGCCACGTCGGATCGAAGTAACCGAATCTAGGGGGCAAGGGGAGTCCAGCCGAACAGATTTAAGAAAAGTCTGAGAAGATTCAACACTTGAGAAAAGTTCGCAATCATGCCGAACAGGCTTGAGAAAAGTCTGAGAAGATTCAACACTTGAGAAAAGTTCGCAATCATGCCGAACAGATTTGAGAAAAGTCTGAGAAGATTCAACACTTGAGAAAAGTTCGCAATCATGCCGAACAGATTTGAGAAAAGTCTGAGAAGATTCAACACTTGAGAAAAGTTTACAATCATGCCGAACAGATTTAAGAAAAGTCTGAGAAGATTCAACACTTGAGAAAAGTTCGCAATCATGCCGAACAGATTTAAGAAAAGTCTGAGAAGATTCAACACTTGAGAAAAGTTTACAATCATGCCGAACAGACTTGAGAAAGGTTTGAGAAAGGTTCAATACTTGAGAAAAGTTTGGACTCCAGAAAATGCTTGAGAAAAGTATGTGTTTAAGCCTAGCTACAGGTTAAACAGCCAACATGACTTGAGAAAGGTCAGAGCCGGTTCGACACTTGAGAAAAGTTAGAACACCCGAACACACTTGAGAAAAGTTAGAAAAGAGTCATCACTTGAGAAAAGTATGAAGTCTGAAATTGATTTAAATAATTTACTACTTGAGAAAAGTATGTGGAACAGATAGAGATAAAAGGAGTCACAACAGTTTCATTTAATTCATAAAGTCGGGTTACATATGAGTTGCAAAAACTCGAGTTACAGAAAAGAAAGAAATAAACAAAATCCTAAGGCGCAACATCGGCAGCCTGAACTATAACTACATCCTCATCGGCAGACTGAGGTTGAGTAGCAGGGACACCAGCAATGGCAATCTGGCCCGCCTCTCCTTCACCAGCTGCAGCCTGGCCCTCTTCTTCGGTATCGGACGCTATGACCTCCAATTGGGTAACAGACGGAACCCTGGAGTACACAGAAGAATCAGGCGGAACCAGGGCGGCTTCCAGGGCAGCTTTCCAGCATTTCTTGACGAGATCGGCCTGGAGCTCGGGCAATTGGTTCGCCAAGAAGTCGGCTGCAGCATCCATCATGCCCCTGGAATAAGAAGTCTTCAGCTCGGTTGCATGCCGATTTTTAAGATCGGCTATCTGATCCTCCAGTTGGGAAGACCTCATCTTCTCTGTGTCAAGCTGGGACTGAACATCTTTAAGCTTGATATCGGCGTCCTTAACCTTCTGCCGGGAAGAGGCCACTCTCTCTTGAAGTCTGAAGCACAAGGCATTGGCATTCTTCAGCTCCGACTCCATAGTGGCGTACCGAGTCTCCAAATCCTGGAAGCGGCTCAGACACAGCATAGATTTTTGCACAGCCTGTAACAAGATCGGGAAGTCAGAAGGCAGATATGAAATCGCAAATAAAGGCAACCGAAGAACAACCAAGACAAAATACTTACGAAAACTTCGTGGGCCATCACAGAACGCATCAAAGTCGGGAGATCGGTGCCTACGTAAGGCTCGATATCTTTGGGCAACATCAACGCACCCGCCAGGGTTTGCGTGACGGCGAGGTCTTGCGCCGAGTCGGCGACAGTGACGGGATCAACCCCATTCACCAGCAAGGAAGGGCGCCATGGGGCAGCCTCCTCAACAGCTTTTGCCTTCTCGGCCGTCTTGCTCTTTTTCGGCAAGTTCGTTGCAGCTGGAACTTCCTGAGGAGGGTCCCTTGATTTCCGCTTCAGAATGAGCGGAACATCATCTGAAGCCTCGCCAGATGCTGAGGTCGGCGGCATCCTCTGCGAGCTCGGGCCTACCTGGGGGTTTTTCTTCTTCTGTTCCCGAATCATTTCACGCAAATTCGGAATATTGGGATCTCGTGCCATTGAGTCGGGAATTTGGTCGACTTCCTGGTCGTCTCTTGAGTCCCGGTTACAAGGCGAATCGAAAGAGCTGTGGGCGGAGTCAAACGAGATCGGAAAGTTCCCGACGTCAGCTACTGTCACCGGTTCCAATAGCCGAGCCTCGGAAGGCGGAATGTAGTTCTGAAGATCGGCACCAGCGACGTCGGCGTCCGGGATGGACTTTTTGCTGTATCCCCGGTAGCTCCCAATGTATCCGAGAAGCACTTCGGGTGATCGGGCCCAGCTGCTGCCGAAGGATCCTGTGTATCGGGCGACCTTCCTTATCTCGTCAAGCTTTATCGCCTGTCTGTTTCGGAACTTATTGGCGTTGGTGGCTGCATGATAAGACGGGAAAAACAGTCAGTATCGAAAGATGTTCGGCATCAGATAGAAAAAGATATGGAATTGAAAGACAAGGTCGGGGTACTAACGGATGACTCCAAACCGGGTCGGGATGTGGAACTTGGGTTTCTCAGGCTCATCTCGGCCGATCTCCCAGTTGCCAGCAACGATGAGGAAATCATCGTCGTTACCACGGCTGGAGTCCGTCAAATAAGTAACGATCCTCTCCTCATTTGGTCTGTTCTTCAAGTAGTAGGTGTTAGGGCCTTTCCTGACCATGTCATAGCAGAATTGGATCTCCCGAAGTCCTACGCTGGTTCGGTTCAGTCTATTTAATTCTACAATACTATGGACAATCCTATATGTATTGACGGAGATCTGCATCGGGTGGAGCCGGTATCCACAGAGCACTTCACGGAGAAGGCGATTGAGTGGAAACCGAACCCCGCCCTCAAGAACCGCCATCAATGGGACGTGAAGGACGTCAGGATCGTTCCCATCCCGGGCGGTATCCGGCTTATTAAGTTCGACGGCAACATCGTTGGGGATGTTGTACCGTCGCCGGAAATTTGCCATTCCTTCCGGTGTGTCAACTAGACTCCTAAAAATCCCCATTACAGACAGCAGAAAGGGACGAAAGGTCAAGAAAAAGAGGGAAAACCTAAGGTTCTGATAAAAAAGAACTTACGACAACAAGTGAGTTCTTTCTCTGATGTGAAGATGGCGGAAGTGTGCAGAAGAAAAGTGAAAAAATGAGAAGATTCGAGCATTTATAGGGAAGGGAGTCGAACAGATAAGACCCTAAGCCTCCCCCAGTGAAAACGCTCCACGTATGGGACACTCGCAGGAGGCGCGTGACCTCAAAAGCCGCAAAGCCTGCTGCATGCCCCATCAGACTTTAATGCGACACCAGAGGCTTACGCATGACGGTTCAGAAACCGTCCGATCAAGAATAGCAGAGGACGCCACGAGAGCAGTACGTAGCCTCGACCACTTCGCCAAGTCGGTTCAAAGCAGCCGAAGCTAGGGGGCAATTGACGGGGGTAAAATGTAATTGAGAAATTACCTTTAACTCGCCAGGTTAATTTCAGAGTTCGGCCGAGACCGAATTACATTTCCAGAGGCACGCGCCGATCACGTGAGGTAGTGGCCGACACGAGAAGTGCCGATCACGCCCATATTTGGGTAACAGAATCAAGTACAGGGATGCCGACCTGAGAAAGGCGGACTCAAGTATTGCCGACCTGAGAAAGGCGGTCAGGATTACGGGCAGCCCGAGAAAGCGACTGATAACCGTATTTCCAAAAAGGAAACAGAATCATGGATGGGGTAGGATCCTGTGGGATCTTGTCGGATTCAGTTACAGATGTGACTCCCACGTCCCATCAGAGGACACTCCGCCAGAGTGGAGCCCTAAGAGAATTAGGGCATGACTGGAGGCCCAAAGAGGATTGGGGCCCAAGAAAGTCCAGATAGAGTTAGGGCACCAGGGAAATCTATAAATACACCCTCAGATGACGAATTTGAGGTACGCCTAAATACTCCAGAGTTTTCATTCGCTGATAGAGAATATCAGCTTACAGTTAGCCTTTTCCCTGTGAGATTGTGCCTGACTTAATCATCGGAGTGTTCTCCTGCCACAGCGGCAGAGGACTCTTTGACGGATTATTCTTTTGCAGATTACAGGTACACATACTGAGAGAAGCACCATTTCGGCTGGATAGTGAGTCTCTAGCTTTCCGTCCCGATTTTCTGAATCAACCCACTTACAAGAATTTTCTTAGTGTATGACATACAACAAAATCATGCTCAAAGATTAAGCGCAACTGAAATAAAAATATTAAGACGAATGAAATGCAAGAATTATGGAGTAAATTAATGAGTAAAATAGATATAACAAGAAACACCCCAAAAGTCTGATAACTAAGGCAATACAAAAGCCTCTTAATCTCAAATTCATGCTGGTCCATAACAACCCTCATCACTAAGGATCATACTTTGCAATATTATTCACAATCTTGTTAGTAGTAAATAATATATCATTCTAGCTAACATCACAAAAGCCCTGTAATTTTAGTACGGTATAACTGTGTTATTAAGTTGTTCATTTTCTTTTCTAAACCACCCCTCTCCTAAAGAAAAAAGAAAAAATAGAGAAGTAGGGAAAAGAAACGAAAGGAATTGTAGTGCGGCTCGATAACGCCTTTCGAGATATTATTATTATAATCTAAGTCGTTTATTTTATAGAACTTGTTGAGCACTTTACTTGCACAAATTTTGATCGGTTATTTGTATTCACATAAACAGAAAATATATGTTTTGGAAAAATGAGTGGCTAAAATTATTAGAGAATGAACTAGTAGAAAAACCTCACTCGATCATGAGATTGTGCATATTCGATTAACCTGTTTTTTCATATAAATAAAATATCTAATAAATTAAACAAATGAACGATTCAGAATACAGTTGTCCATAATTTCGTTTTGTGCACTCAATTGGGTTATTTTCCCATACCCATATTTATGACTTGTCCCCGTCCTTACTCCCCTATAGACGTGCAATGCGTATACAGTTGGGACCCTGACAGATTTATGTGATTGTATTGACAGCAGTAGTAGGTCTAATTCTAATGCCCATACCATTTAATTACCTCACAATAGCTGCAACTTTCCATACGCAAGAAAACAAAAAATTCCCATGTAGTAGTACTCATTTTGAATCTAATTAGTTTATAGAAGAGCAGTTCAACAAACACTGTTGAGTTAGTGTCTTAAATTCAAAGGCGAACCGTTTTGTGCAGTGTTTTGAACTATCAGTAGTGATTGTTACTACCTATAATAAGTGCAAACTGTTTTTGGACAGTGTCCTGAACTACCGGTAGTGACTATTACTACCGATAGTAAGGGTATGCGAGAGAATCCTAGTAATAAGATTTGAGAGATTTGTTTTCCTAATTTATTTAGGATGCTATCCTTTACCTAGTCTTTAAGAGATTTGTTTTCATATACTTTACGGATTGTTATTTCTTTCCTATTTTTTGTAGTTCCCTATAAATATAGAAAATATGATTCCCTAAGGCTGTGTTTAGATGGCAGGCATCGTAAGGAGGAATAGCAATATGATTCCGAATGACTAAAATTCCATTGTTTGGATAGAGTTCGCGAAGGAATGTGATTGGTGATGCCTCAATATATGAGTAATCTGTTTGCTGAATAGATGAGTAATCTGATTGCTCCACTAGCCCCTAGAAATCTGAAATTACGGGGCAATAATTACTAGGGAAAAGAAAAAGTCAATTAATACCTCTTATAACATCTAACACCACACCCATGTTTATTGCGATCATAATTTATTGCAAAATCTAATCAATTAAAATTGAGTTTGGCTTGACTCGATTATTTGATTATTTTTTCGTCTTTATTTGAATTGTTTTTGTAACTTTTTGTCTTATGTCAATTTTTTGTGGATTATTGTCAAGATGAAAAGTTTTAGAAAAATTATACATAATTGACCAAATTTGAAAAATATAGAAAATACAAAAATGATTAAAAAATAGTGAAATTTTGTCTTTATACTTCGTCTTTAGTAACTTTTTTTTTTTAGGTATAATTTTATACTTTTTAAATTTTTTCATTGAGACGGACCAATAATCCACAAAAATATGAGGCCAAAACAAGAAATATGATTTTCTTTGAATAAAGACGAAATATACTTAAAATAATTGAGTTATGGCAAATGGAGTAGAACCTCTTGTTCCAAGTTTTTAGCATGCTGCACGTTGAAATAGGTTTTTAAGGAGTTTAATATTTTAAGAGTTTAATCATCTCGTAATTCACTTTTGGAACGATGGATAATTTTGAAGTTGTTGAATACAATAATTAGTAAGTGTTTGAATAGTTGGAATGTTAGTAGGCAGACTCCTAGTTTGACTTGTAATGGCTAGTTGTTATCCACAATTTGGACTACAGTATTTGTTGTCCATTCATATCAAATAATTAATTTGCACATGTAAATATCTAAAGAAAATTGTGATGCATTAAAAGCACATTATTAGTTATTGAGAAGAGTATTTTTGAAAAATCGAGTAAAAATATATTTCATTCCTATTATTTCAATGAACAAACCAAACGCTTGAATATGATTTCATCTGTTTTTCCTTGGTAACATTCCAAAATGCACCAAACACTTTAATTGATTACTCATGTATCACATTCATGTGAATCTCATTCCTTGGAACAAGATACCTATTTTGGGTCTTCGATTCCTGCCATCCAAACTGAGTCTAAAGGTAATCTTAAAAAAAATTGATGAGATCTAATTGATTGGCACCTACACATTAGGGTTTCAGAACATAGCCGACCCTTGCAATCTTTCTTGATTATAGTGAAATCTATCTCTCTCCTCCCGTGGACGTATGTTTAAACTATTGCTTATTCAGAACCACATAAATCTCCGTGTTTTCCTCCTTTTTTGTTGATTATATCTTTTTATTTATTGTATTTGTCATTAGAAACACAGACACACATGCACAAATTTAGACATGGATGTGTTTGAGCCGTTCGATGCACGTAAAGCCCATATTAATAGTGGGTCACACTCGTATCAGACGATTTCGGTTACATTTGTATCTAAATCTGTGCATGTGTGTCTGTAAAAGAAGACTTTCTCTTTATAGAATAAATTAATGACTTTTCAATTGGTATTTACGAATATAACTTACCTATTTGAAATTGCTAGGCGGTGGGCTATGAAAATCCAAAAGAAATTCCACAATCAGAAGGGCGAAAAAAGAGAAAGAAGAGAAAAGGGATTAGACTATTCGAACAACAAACAAAGTCATCCAAGAGGAAGAACGAAGAAAGGTATAACAGCAACGTGCAAATTAAAAAAAATATTGGTGTACCAAATATCCATGTGAAAACGGAGGGGTTTTGAGTTGACTACTCTAATTCAAAGCAACAAGATACGATGACTTAACAAAGAGATTCTCCTCCACACTCTCTTTCCTCAGGCCCCATGTGACTCTCTTATATAAAAGAGTAATGCTTCGAATGCATATGTTCCGAATATATTCTGACACAGATGTTTTAAGAATTATTAAATACACGTGAAACCGTGAGGTGTCCAGAACATATGTATAATGAGTTCCTGGACTTTTTGTATATAAAACTACACGTTTTGCTAGCCCCTTTACTTAAACCTCCAAAGTTACGTCATCACAGATAAATGAACTAGAAATGGGATTTAGCACGTCCAGTTTTTATATCTAAACAATTAATTACAATATTCTTATTTTAATTTTCCCATATAATTCCACATTCCTTTTTTCTTATTTTATTTTAAGCATACCTCTCAAATAATAAACCACCTAAGAACGAGTGGTTTCATAACCTACCAATGTATGTGGTATACGCGATGCGTGTGCGAACACGATGTGCGTATAAACATGGTTGATAATTTTTGTAGTTGTTACACAAAATATTTCTTTCTCAAGCAATTTTTCAAAACAGTTTTTTTAAGCAATTTTTTTGGAACTCTTTTTTTATGTAAATATCCCTGTGTTATTAGGATGGAAGAAAGTTTTTAAGAATTGTTTTGAAAAGTGAAAATGTGGCGGACCTTCATTTTGAAGTTTACACCAACAAAGGTAAGCCTCTTTCTATTAGTATAGATAGATTTTGACAATAAGAACAGTTCAGATTGCAAGTCTCAACATGTAAATTATTCATGCAAAAAATCAGATTGATCTGATATTCATACGTGAACGATTCGTACCAATTTAGAACAATTAGAATTATAATTGTCCAGTTTCCTTGAGAAAAATAAAAATTTGAGTATTTTGTACAAAAAATGCTTAAATGAACAAATATATTTTGTAGGACTTTGGAAAATAGCATTTTACAAGCTACTCTTCGAGTGGTAATCTGTGGGCCAAATCTATCAGCAGAGGCGCCTTTCCTTCTCTAGGCCATATAGAAGGGTACGCAGAAGATCATCGTGAGCCATCTTTCCAGCCCCGAAAAATATAAAAATGCGGAAGTTTTATTCTTTTATATAATTGTTTTTTTATTTGTCATTTTGTATATTATTTTTATCTTTATATAACTTTTTAATTTTATTAATTTTGTGCTAATTTTTGTGTATTAAAAATTTTCTAATATATTTTTATCTTCTTTTAATTTTTTAAATTTGATTTATTTTGTATTTTATTATCGTCCTATAACTTACAAACATATCACTAAAATTTAACAAAAAAAAAAAAAAATTACTGCTAAAACTGCACAGCGTAGAAAAGCAGAGAAATATACATAAAATTACGAAATAGTAGGCACGTGGATACGTACCAGCCAGTGAGCCAAGAGGCGAGTGGGGCCCACTCGTTCCCGCAGAGTTTAGCGCTCCAGAAGTACAGCCCACCAGAAGTTGGGTACGCTGAGCAGATCTCAGCCATTGATAGGCCTACTACGAGTGTGAGTAAACCCACTATGGGCCAACCCCATATCATAGTGAGGGGTCCACCATAGGTTAGCCCAGTGTTAAATGTCGTGGTTAGACCGGTGAGTATCGATACGATTGTAAAAGTCACAGAAAAGTTGGATATGGCCCTACACAACAGATCCACAAAATTATTACGCCAAGCAACGTATAAAATTCAGAGGAAAGTAGGGAAAAAACACTTCTTCTTTTAAGCCGTATAGGGAAACCAATCACGTGGACGGCAAAAAGAAGCCAAGAAAGAAAAACTTTGCAACTTAGTTCAATCTATTAATTTAGCATGAATAGACAACGGATTTTATCCTCAATTTTGGCAAAATGCGAGCCCATCCTAGTTCTCGTGATCAATCAAATTAATCCAGTTTTGTCTCTCAACTAACCCTGCAAAGTTGAACGTTTCTTATCATCCATCTACATTTTTCTGCAAAATTGAACAGAAACAAGCCATATCCAGTTCTAAATACTGAGCGAATAATGCTAAAAACACAAATCATCCGGATGATATGTCTAGAACAAGATAGATGTGACTCGAGCTCTACGTGCATCCAACCGTTTAAGACTTTTTGGTAATGAATTACTTTGGACGCATTTTCTGAGTCCTGTACCAACAAAATCTGTTTCAGTTAATGTCCAGTACTTATAATTCTGGGGCAATGCCGAAGAGAGAGGTTTTGGCATTGCTGGAGGGAGCATCGAATGATTTTGCATCAAGCAGTCAATAGTTCAGCATTGCAAACACTAGTTAAATCTTCCGAAAACGTAAAATAGCAACTGTCATTTGGGGATGAACTGCGCAGAGATTAGAATTCAGAAAACGGAGTAGATGAAGATCAAGATTGAGGTAAGCATAGTACGTACGAGAGACTGCGACTGAGTTCCTGTTTGTAGCCCAGTTGATTCAATCGGGAATCGTCGTAGTCAGCTTCGACCTCGATCCCTGCTCCAAGTGGCTGGTACGCGCCTCCGTCTTCGCATGCCCTAATTCCTTCTTCCATTTCTCCCCAAAACCAACAACTGTTCGCCAAGGGGAGGATTTCACATACTCCCCTCTTTAAATTACACACAAATACACACGTACGGACGGTACAGTGCTCTCGCACACAGAGTTTATGAGGATTTTGATTCGATCTAACAGTCAAACAGTGGAGGCTTTTTAGGTGTACGATTAGATCAGAGACAGAAACGGTGCTTGACGAGTTGCTACTTGCAACTTTATGTGTGATTGTGTGGGGTGGGGGCAGAGGGGTTTACAAGTAATGGTTAATTACATTTCGGGTCCCTATTTATCTAACCTAACTAGAAAGGAAGTAGAATTAGGAAATTGGGAAGTCTGCTGCACATTAAGTACAATATGATATGTTGTGCGTCAAAATGATATTATTTTTTGTGCAAAATACTAATCGAAAAATTATTCGATAGGCACACAAATGCTCAATCAGTATTTTGTTCGTCAAAATAATATCGTTTTAGTACATAACATGTTTTGCTGTGTACAATACCCATAGGATTACTCTTATACAATAATTTGCCTCTCAATAATTCCTAACTAACTAGTAAGGTGAAAAACTTAACTCTCCCTTTATTGTCTATTTTCTATTTTTTTCCTTTTAACTTTTTTGACATTCACAAAGTCCAAATTCGAATAAGCTGTAGATATCATATGGTTTGGGCAGCTTCCGATATGTTGGGCGAAAATCATAACAGAGAACAAAGAAGATAAGAGAATGGCATCTTTCACCGAAGGGGAAGGGGAGGGGTCAGTTTTCAGCTTTTCCTCATATTTCTTCCACAGCAATATTATTGTCTTCTTGCAATAATACAAATTGTGAGAAGGGACGTGTAGAGTAATGAGAAAAGAACGTCACAGTTGTGAAAATTTTCACAAAATAGTTTTATTGTTTTCAAAGAGAGAAATATTTTTCGAACTGAAATCGACATAGGAAAATATAATTTCACCACATGCACGTTTGAGGGTATCGGTGTCCAACAACACGAAACCGGCAGATTAATGTAGGAGGAATTAAAATAAAAAACAAAAAACTAGGACAATCATGTTCGGATTGGGTCAATATTACTAGACTGAGCAATCAAGTTTTAGTAAACGAATTTATCTGACCAAGAATTGGCTTTAAGAAAGAAGACTAAATCTGATTTGTGGCAAGCAAGGAAAATTGCAGAAAGAATGCAGAGGCAAAAATCTAGAGTTTCATGGTTGAAATTGGGGATAAGAGCACAAATTTTTTTCACTCAACTCTTGTTAACAGATATAGGAGGAACTTTATTGGTAATTTAGATATTGATGGTCATTGTTTTTCTGATCTGGATGAGATTAAAATCCAAGTTGTCCAATACTTCTCTTACATTTTCCAAGAGAAATTTTTTAACAGACCAGTGCTGAAAGGGGAGTTTCAAAGAATAATCAATCCGGATAGCAAGTGTGTGCTGGAACAACCTTTCTCTGAGGAAAAAATAACTTTGGCTATGCAGAACTGTAGTGCTTTGAGAGCTCTTGGCCCTTATGGGTTCAACTTCTAATTTATTAAAAAATATTGGAAGATCATTAAAGCTGTTGTTTTCCATTTTCTCAAAGAATTTCATGACAATGGGAAATTGCTGAAGAGTGTGAACAAGACCTTTGTGCCCCTTATTCCCAAGATTGAGGGAGCCTCGAATTTCAATGAATTCAGACCAATTAGTATGGTAAACAGTCTTTATAAGATGTTGGCTACTAGATTTAAAAGGGTTTTACACTCTATTATCGACCAAACTCAAGTAGCCTTCATGGGGCCAGATTCATTCTTGATGGAATTCTAATGGCCAATGAGGTAATTGATGATTGGAAAAAGAAGAACCATAGAGGGTTGATCTTCAAAGTGGATATTTACAAAGCCTATGATAGTGTCAACTGGAACTACCTGCTGCACATGCTAGCCAATCTGGGATGTGGTCAGAAATGGGTTTCTTGGATTAAATAGTGTATCTCTACGACATATTTATCATTTCTGATAAATGGATCTCCTTCTGCAGAATTTTCTATGGAAAGAGGATTAAGATGGGAATTTCCTATCCCTCTTCTTGTTCAATATTGTGGTTGAAGGTTTCAATATTCTCATTGAAAGGGCTTTATCTCTTGGATTGGTAAAAGGCACTGAAATTGGTTGGAAACTGCTATTTCTCATCTTCAATTCGCCATGGTTATTCTGTGTAATGGCAGTGAGGGTGAATTAAGTAATATTAAAAGGGTCCTAAAATGTTTCCAATTAATCTCAGTATTGAAAATCAACTTTGATAAAAGTCTTCTATGTGGTGTGGAATATATTGAGGAGGAGATGATCGATTTTTCTTCCATTTTGGGATGCATGATTGCAATTTCCCAATTACTTACCTTGGTTTTTCTTTGGGAGCTAACCCTAGATTGGTTCAGACTTGGTCCCCTGTTATTAATAGAGTGAAGAAAAAGCTTGCTTTATGGAAGAGGAAGTACCTCTCATTAGGGGGCAGGTTGGTTTTGTTGAAGTCTTCATTGAATAATTGGCCTCAGTACTTCATGT
Source organism: Arctostaphylos glauca (assembly GCA_019985065.2). NCBI lineage: Eukaryota > Viridiplantae > Streptophyta > Magnoliopsida > Ericales > Ericaceae > Arctostaphylos > Arctostaphylos glauca. Next base: position 15,509,457 of record JAHSPW020000013.1, read on the forward strand.
CCATGTTTAGAGAAGGTTTTTGTGGGGTGATAATTGTGAGAAGAGGAAAATCCATCTTGTGGCTTGGGAAAAAGTCTCAAGGAGTAAGGCAGGATGATGCAGCGCAGCCTATAGAAACGAAACAATCGCGCAAGAGAAACACGAACAATAGATCGACCCAGAGGTACTCCCTCCTTAAACGATCAGATATGAGTTAAAAACTCGTTTTCTGTAATTCAATCTCCTCCCCGTATGCCGTAGGGCTTACAAGCATATAAATAAGGTGAAAAAAACCCTAATTAACTTAGGAAACCTTTTAAGGTCGCTAATTAACCCTAGATAGGAATAAATACGAAAATTACCAAAAAAGAAAAGTTCTGATTTGACTAGTAAATCAGAAACTAGAAAGAATTATAAGGTTGCAAAAACAAACGGCGAATAAAACAGAGTTTCCTAACAAAAGTTATTAGCGATCTAAATATTACTATAAACGGCAAAATTGGCCTTTTCGGGGCCTAAACAGCAACGAACGCCCGAAATCCATCGTGCATCATCTTGCATAGCAAGATGACTACTGATCCTTGGGCGGATTCCAATGGACCGTGCGAAATTCAGCCCATTCTGACAACGTCGATTCTTAGGCCTTTTTAGGCCTACGTGGACGCAACCGGTCCAACCACGTTGACGCAACCCGGTCTGCATCATCCTCCCCTGCTTGAAAAGAATTCGCCCTCGAATTGCAATCATCAGAAGATGAACTATCGCCCACAAATGGAATCAGATGCTTGACATTGAACACATCCGACGTGCGCACGTGGCTAGGCAAATTTAAACGGTACGCATTTGGATTGATCTTCTCAAGGACTTCCAAAGGCCCAATCTTCCTGGCTTTAAGCTTGTTGTATTCCCCTTCCGGAAAGCGATCCTTGGTCAACACAGCATATACAAAATCGCCCACCTCAAATTCCAACAAAAGGGACTGAATAATAGCCGGAACTGCAGTCTTGGACTGATCCTGCCCAATATCCTTCCCAACCAGAACATAAGTAATCCCAGATTCAGCGATCTCCTCTTCCATCTGCGCTCTTGTTAATAGATTAGGCCCCACAGGGGCTGACTCCCTCGATGGTAACAATTTGATCTTTGTACCACCGTAAATTAAACTGTAAGTGTTAGTCCCCCCATCATGCGCGACCTTACGATCATACTGCCATGGACGCCCCAAGAGCAGATGACAAGCATCCATAGCCACAACGTCACACCAGGCACTGTCCTTATATTTAGAGGCCATTGAAAAAGAAACTAAACATCGCTTAGAAACTTTTATCTCATTACCTTTTTTCAACCAACTCAATTTGTAAGGATTGGGATGCGCCTCTGTCTTCAAGTTCAATTTTTGCACTGCCTCTTCTGACACCACGTTCTCACAACTGCCCGAATCAATCACATAGCGGCAAACTTTGCCACCAATTGTGCAAGTGGACTGGAATATGTTGTTGCGCAACCACGACTCCCCTTCAGATTCTCGGGGCGCATAACACACCCTTCGAACCACCAGCAGTGGGCCTGTGTCCCCCTCAACTACTATTTCCTCCAACTCCTTACTACCATCATCGAACAAAGGCTCCTGATCATAACCCTCAGGTGAGTCATGAATGGCCTCATCAGGTTCTATAAACAGGGCCTTTCCAGGACGGTCTCCCTTCCTGCACTCCGTCATACGATGCCCTGGCTCCCCACACTTAAAACATTTATAGGTTGACGCCGACGCCGCCGGTTTGATTGCTGCTGCCACTGCGGGTTGAGAAGGAACTGCACAAGTTGGTGGTGCAGCCCTCGCAGATGCTCGAGCGTTGCTACTCCAATTGGCTACTGGTATCCTAGCGAACCTTTTTTCTAACACCAGAGCCCGCTGATGGGCATCCGAAACAGAACACAAATCATACATAATCAATTCATCCTGAAATTGTGCACATAAACCACCAACATACCTCAGAATCAGTTGCTCCTGTGTCTCTGAAAGATCGTTCCTGGCCACGAGTTGATAAAATTCGTCAGTGTAATCGTCGACAGAACGTGTGTTCTGGCGAAGATTCTGCAGACGTTGGTACATGATACGGGTATAGTTATGGGGCAGAAACTCAACCCGCATCTTCTTTTTCAACTTCTCCCAATCTGTGATCTTGGTTTTTCCTTGCCGATTCCTGCTGATCTTAAGTTGCTGCCACCACGCAGAGGCTCGACCCCTGAACCTGGTAGCCATAAGAGGGACCCTCCTGTCCATAGGAACCTCTTTGAACTCCATAATCTCTTCAACAGCATACACCCAATCCAAGAACTCCTCCGGCGACATCGTGCCGTGGAACTCTGGTAGTTCAATCTTCATACTGTTCTCCCACTGACGAGAGTCACGGGTTCTAGCCGCAACGCCTCTATACCGCCCCCCTTGGTAGTTTCCGCCACCAAAAGGATTGATATCTTCATCGTCCGAAAAACCATTCTCGATCGGAGGGTTAGGTCTAACAGGCCGATGGCGAGTTGGGTCAGCGATCTCTAAAGCATCCATGCGCCGGACAATGTTTCCAAACATGGCTTTGAGTTCAGCAAAACCCTCCTCCATCCGAGCATCCCGAGCAGCATCATCTCGTTCATAGATTTCGTCAATACCAGCGTTTCGACCACCCCCTCTTGCACGTCCTACACCGCGTCTCGCCGCCATGACAGGATTGCAACGTGTGCTCTGATACCAACTGATGCAGCGCAGCCTATAGAAACGGAAACAATCGCGCAAGAGAAACACGAACAATAGATCGACCCAGAGGTACTCCCTCCTTAAACGATCAGATATGAGTTAAAAACTCGTTTTCTGTAATTCAATCTCCTCCCCGTATGCCGTAGGGCTTACAAGCATATAAATAAGGTGAAAAAAACCCTAATTAACTTAGGAAACCTTTTAAGGTCGCTAATCAACCCTAGATCGGAATAAATACGAAAATTACCAAAAAAGAAAAGTTCTGATTTGACTAGCAAATCAGAAACTAGAAAGAATTATAAGGTTGCCAAAACAAACGGCGAATAAAACAGAGTTTCCTAACAAAAGTTATTAGCGATCTAAATATTACTATAAACGGCAAAATTGGCCTTTTCGGGGCCTAAACAGTAACGAACGCCCGAAATCCATCGTGCATCATCTTGCATAGCAAGATGATTACTGATCCTTGGGCGGATTCCAATGGACCGTGCGAAATTCAGCCCATTCTGACAACGTCGATTCTTAGGCCTTTTTAGGCCTACGTGGACGCAACCGGTCCAACCACGTTGACGCAACCCGGTCTGCATCACAGGAGGAGGTCTTGGAGTGAGGAAATTATTAATACAAAATTTTGCTCTCTTATGCGAGTGGTGGTGGGGAGATTTGGGACTGATAAACAATCCTTAATTATGTGTTAAACTTCTGCAAGTACGGATATAGCTCTAACTCATGGCTTCCTAATGAAATTAAGCATAAAAACCCTTCTAGATTATGGGCTAATATTTGTTCTAGATTATGGGTTCCAGGTTAAAATTAACTCCGGTAACCAAACTTCTTTCTGGCATGATCTATGGGTGGGGGATGATACTCTTAGGATATCTTTGTAAACCAGATCAAAGAGGATGCACCACCTATGTCTGATCTTGCAATGTAGGGAATAATAAGTCCATATTGTTTAAATTCTGTTTCATTCCAGTAGACGTGAGGGAAAGTGCTGAGAGCATTAGGCAAAGTTTGTTAGGTTTGTTAGACTGTTAGGAAAATCTGTATAAAAAGAGGCTGAGGCTCATTTGCAAAGGGGAGGAAATAAACATGAAATTCTCTCTTCTGTTCTCTGTTTCTATTCTCTTTCTCTGTATTTCCATTTAATTCATATGGTATCAGAGCTTCATAAGGACGAAAGTCTTGAAGTTCTTAATTTTTGATCCTGGAATTTTCCTTCCCTTTCCTTTATTCTCATGGCTTCCGCTAACCGCATAACAATGCCACAGTCACTCATCTTCCTGGTTTCAAACTTTCATTCCCTTGTAACAATCAAACTAGATTCAACTAATTACTTGATGTGGAGAACTCAAGTCCAAGTTGCAACAAAGGCCAATGGATACTTTGGCTACATTGAGGGATCAATTAAGATTCCTGAGGAGGAAAACACCACAGAATCAGGAGATACGGTAACAAATTCTGAGTATCTGTCATGGTCCTTGATAGACAGCCAGCTTCTTTCTTGCCTGTTATCTTCTTTATCAGCAAATGCTCTAACTCATGTGTTAAGATGTGAACATGCTAGTCAAGTATGGCAATCCCTTGAAATCAAGTATAATACTCTCACTCGTTCACATGTTCATGAACTAAAACAAAAACTTCACAATGTTTGCAAGCAATCAACCATGGATGTGTATATAGAATCAATTCGTGACTGTGCACAGAAATTGGCATCAGCAAATTACCATTTAGATGATGATGATCTCATATTCTACACATTACATGGCTTGCCTGATGAGTTTGATCAATTAAAGACATCCATTAGAACTAGGGGAGACTCAATTAGATTTGAGGAATTGGTGAATATTCTACATGCTGAAGAAAGACACATGATTAAGAAAGATAAATCTGTCTTACCTGAGCAACATAGTGTTTTTGTTGCTACTCAAAGATCCACAGTGACATCAGGGAATCAATCACAGTCTGGTGTATCTTTGCTTGACACTGGACAGACTGTAGGACAGCCTCAGCAACCTCAAAACTTTCCCCAGTCATACACCTCCCCAGCTGCTCCATACTATCTCCCTCAGACATTTGGTGGTAATCGTGAAAGAGGCCGAGGAAATAGATTTGGATGTCAAATTTGTGGCAAAACAAATCACTCAGCTGTGACATGTCACCATAGATTGAACTTGCAGTATAATGGTTCAGATCAGAACAGGTGGAGAAGTAATGGTCCATTATCTTATGGTCAGACTACTAATAGTACTTATTCTCCCAGATTTTCTGCTGTAGGAAATCAATTTGGTTCTGGAAACAGACCAATGCTTCATCAAGCTCAACCACCTGCTGTTCCTTTTCCAGCACAAGGACAAATCAATATGGCTACATTTCCATCTGGTGGATTCATGTCTGATCCTGCTGTGACCAACTTTGGTTTCACTTCTCAGCCTTATGCTCAGTATCCATCTCCTGCTTATTCCCCTCCTGTACCAAACTGGAATATAGCCCAACAGCCCTGGCAATCATCTGTGAAACTTGATGGATCCGGTTCTCAACCAAATTGGTACTTGGATAGTGGAGCAACAAATCATGTTACCAATAATACTCATCTCATCAGTGCTCCATTACCCTCCTCTTCCACTGAAAGTGTGATGGTTGGAAATGGCCAATCCATTCCTGTTATAGGAACAGGTACTGGTCTTCTTTCTGGATCTTCTGGTAATCTGAAGCTCAACTCCATATTACATACTCCAACCATATCACACAACCTTTTATCTGTTTATCAATTGGCTAAGGACAATGATTGCTCCATTACATTTGATTCATCTGGTTTTCTCATCCAGGACAAAGCAACAGGACAGATCTTGTATCAGGGGCCATGTCACAAGGGTCTATACCCTCTTCAGACCTTCTGTAGCTCAATCACTTCCTCACAGCAGATTGTACCATCCTGCCATGCTGCAATATCAAGTTCTAAAGATCATGCAACCTTGTGGCATCATAAACTAGGCCACCCTAGTTTTACTCTTTTTCAGTCTATAATAAAACAGTTGAACCTCCCTGGAGTGAACTTCTCTCACGTTGAGTGTACTAGCTGTAATATTGGTAAAAGTCACAAATTACCATTTAACAGATCTGTTTCAATCACATCCTCTCCATTTGAACTATTGCATATGGATGTTTGGGGACCTGCCCCTGTTAGCTCTTTTCAAGGATTTCGATATTATCTCTTGATCATTGATGACTATACTAGATATTCTTGGCTTTTTCCCTTGAGATACAAGTCAGATGTTAAAACATGCATAGCTCACTTCAAGGCTTATGTACAGACCCAATTTCAATCTGTGGTGAAGAAGTTGCGTACTGATAATGGTGGTGAATTTGTGAATAAAATTCTGTCTCAGGTCTATTTGAATGCAGGTATTATCCATCAAACTACGTGCCCTCATACCTCAGAACAGAATGGAGTAGTGGAAAGAAAACATAGGCATCTTATTGAAACCACTATAACCATGCTGTCTCATGCCAGATTACCCATTCAGTTCTGGCTTGAAACCTTGATTACCACTGTCTACCTTGCTAACAGGATGCCGCATTCTTCTCTCAACTTTCAAATCCCTTACACTTTGCTTTACCAGAAAACACCAGATGTTACCATGTTCAAATCTTTTGGATGTAGCTGTTTTCCTTGGCTTCGTCCATATGCAACCACCAAATTAAGTCCTAGGTCTATTGAGTGTATTTTCTTGGGATATTGTGAAAATACTAAAGGCTTTTGTTGTTATGACCCCATCCACCACAGAATTTATATATCCAGACATGTAACATTTCATGAATCTAGATTCCCTTATCCCTCCTTGATCACCTCCTCCTCCCATTCCTCCCCTGATTCCACCTCTTCTTTTCAAATTCCTTTGACCTCTTTTGAGGAGTTTCATCTTGATTTTCCTCATTCTTTACCTCTAACACCTTTGCCCTCTCCTAGCCCTCCTACATCATCCTTACCCTCACCCAATTCTTCCCTTATCAGTCCTATACCTGCCTCTACTTCTTCTGCTCCTCCTGTTTCCAATACTCATTCCATGACTACTAGAGCCAAAGCAGGTATATTTAAACCAAAATACCCTTTGTCCCTCCTTACCACTACCTCTGATCCAAACATTACAGAACCTCGTCATATTGGTGAAGCTCTACCTCACTTTGTTTGGAGAAAAGCCATGGCTGAGGAGTATGAAGCTCTGATCAAGCAAAAGACTTGGACACTTGTTCCTCCTCCTACTCATGGTCAAGTCATACAATGCCAATGGTTGTTTAAAATCAAACGTCATTCCAATGGCAGTATTGCTCGATATAAAGCTAGGTTGGTGGCTAATGGTAATCAACAGGCTGCAGGACTGGACTACACTGATACCTTTAGTCCGGTCATCAAACAACCCACCATCCGCATTATTCTCAGCCTTGCTCTGCATTATAAGTGGACTCTTCGCCAGCTGGATGTATCTAATGCATTCTTGCATGGTGTACTTGATGAAGATGTGTATATGAAACAGCCTACTGGATATAGAAGTCTTCAATTCCCTCATCATGTTTGTAAGTTGAATAAAGCCCTTTATGGGCTCAGACAGGCTCCTCGTGCCTGGTTCTCCACCTTTTCCAGTTACTTGATTACACTTGGGTTTGCTCATAGCAAGGCTGATCATTCTCTGTTTGTACTACATCAAGGTTCTATCACTATACTTGTTCTAGTATATGTTGATGACCTTATCATCACTGGTAACAATTCTTCTCTGATTAATCACTATATTAGTCTTCTCAGTTCTCAGTTTGCCATCAAAGACTTGGGTCAATTGCATTACTTTCTGGGTATTGAGGTTCAACACACTCCCTCTAGTCTCTTCCTCACACAACAGAAATATGCTAAGGATTTGCTTATCAAAGCTGGTATGGAAGAGTGTAAACCTAGTTCCTCTCCAGCCTCTGTGAAGCCCTCTCATGTTTCTTCTGATGTTCCTTTTGAAAATCCTACTTTTTACCGCACTCTTGTTGGTAGCCTTCAATATCTGACCTTAACCCGTCCGGAGATTTCTCATTCTGTAAACATCGCATGTCAGCATATGCATCAACCTATGCTAAGTGATTTTATTGCTGTCAAAAGAATCCTAAGATATATCAAAGGATCTCTTACTGAAGGTCTTATATTCTCAGCTGGTTCTCTATCTCTTAATGCCTATTCCGATGCGGATTGGGCTGGTGATCATCATGACAGAAGATCCACCACTGGTTTTGCTGTTTTCTTAGGTCCTAACCTTGTCTCTTGGACAGCCAAGAAACAACATACTGTTGCTCGTTCCTCTACCGAAGCTGAGTATCGTGCCTTGGCTCAAACTGCTGCTGATATCTCCTGGGTTCAGCACCTTCTTCTGGATTTACAAGTGACCATTGCTTTGCCTATCTTATGGTGTGATAACCAATCAGCTATAGCTCTAGCCGCCAACCCAGTATTTCATGCTCGCACTAAACACATTGAAGTAGATTATCATTTTGTTCGTGAGAAGGTTTTATCCAAACAATTGATTGTTCGGTATGTTCAAAGTCATGATCAAGTGGCTGATATCTTTACTAAAGCCTTGGGTGTGGGTCGGTTTTTGTTTCTTAAACCCAAACTCATGGTTGGCATGCCATCCATAAGTTTGAAGGGGGATGTAAACCAGATCAAAGAGGATGCACCACCTATGTCTGATCTTGCAATGTAGGGAATAATAAGTCCATATTGTTTAAATTCTGTTTCATTCCAGTAGACGTGAGGGAAAGTGCTGAGAGCATTAGGCAAAGTTTGTTAGGTTTGTTAGACTGTTAGGAAAATCTGTATAAAAAGAGGCTGAGGCTCATTTGCAAAGGGGAGGAAATAAACATGAAATTCTCTCTTCTGTTCTCTGTTTCTATTCTCTTTCTCTGTATTTCCATTTAATTCATAATCTTTTCCCAAATTATTTTTGATTTCGGATCAGAAGGAGGATTTGGTTGCCTCTATTTTTGATTTCCTGAGGCAATACTAGAATATGAAATTTAGGAGGAATCTTTTTATACGGGAAGAAGATGTGGTAAAGCTCATTTTATCCTCCATTGATTCTAAGCCCAGGGAGTGCCAAGATAATGATAATTTATATTGGAAGTGGGACTACTCAAGGGTAATCTTTAAGCATTTTGCAGCTGCTGGTGTTCTACCAATGTCTTGGTTTCCCTGTGGTTTGGACAAGAGTTGTGTTGTTGTAGTTTGTTTTGTTGCTAGCAATTTATTTAAGGAATGATCTTTGGAGCTTCTGATCTTGGAGCGAAGTCCTGGTTGTAGTTTTCATAATGTAATTTTTGGAGCTTAGTTTTTTTTTTTTGTAATTTCTTTTTGTATTCTTAAGTTTGTTAGTCTTTAGTTTGGTTGTGGAATTCTGCTCTTAGGTGTTAGGATATGTCAAGTTTTGTTAGTTTGTGTCTTTTGTTGGTTTGCTCCTTGCAAGCCTTTTGGGAGTTCTAGTGGTACATGATTATCCGTATATTGGGTGCCAACCTAATTGGAATTCATGCTCGGCTTTGTGATGCCTTTTGTTGGTCCTCCTCGTAATCTTTGTAATCATTTTCGAGAGTTTAATAAATTTTCTATGCTCGTCAAAAAAAAAAAAAGTTTTAGTAAATGAAGAATGGTTTATTATCAAACTTTTGCATTTGGAATGATCAAATAGTGAACAATTGAAGCTCCAGTGAATTTAACAAACAAAGCTGAGAATATATTTGAATACGTCACTCTGTAATGACAAACTTATGAATTCAAACATTTGAGTGCCGCACGTCCATAATACTTCTTTTTTTTTTTTTTATTAAGAAAAACAATTGCTTTATCAGCAGCTATTTTGCTTGATAAACTAATATCCTTTGTTATTTAATTCGTGATACTTTTTCCCTCGTATATCCCCTGAAATTTGGTCCTTAAAATAGCAGACAGTAAGATTACTGGCATTGTTATTAGGGTTCCAAGGATTAGTGTGCAACTTTCACTCTCCTTCAATATTAACCGACTGAAGATTACTGATTTTAATTTCATAGCTTCGTATCTGTTTTCATGGACTGATTAATTCAAAAGAGCCAATCTCACTATCTACAGACTTAATATATAAATTAATAGCATGTTCGTGAGAACTAAATACTGATTCTTGCCCTATATGGTAAAGAGTTTCACAAGGCACATAACTCACCAACATATTGCTTTTTTGAAAAAAAAAACATCAAAATAAATGTAATAGTGACATTTTCTTATGATAGCTCAGAGTGTAGACTTCATGATCAATTAATCTTGGAGATCAATTCCGTATAGAATAACACCGTAAGAGTTGATATTACAATTTTCCGTTGTCTCAAAAAAAACTTCCAAGATTAAAAGAAAATGATCATAAGGAAGTTGATTTTTAATTGTCACACTAACAAGGCTGCTAGCTCACGAGAAGAAACCAACTTCTTATAAATCTCCTCAACCAACCTTCTATCAATAATTCTCGAATCATGACTAGCAGCCACCACCATCAACGAAGCTGATCGTCCGGAGGAAATTCTGTATCCTGCAGGAAGAAAAACGTTGTTGCGAACAACAAGACGAGTCATCACATCAATATAAGCGTCGTGAAACTTAGCTAGAAGCTTAATTGGTGATAAAACCTTCAGTTTCGGCAATAGTTTTATTTTCCATTGCCTACGAGTTCTATTCCCTAGCCTTGAACTTTTAACCCTCTTTGTCCTACGAGCTGCATCGTCCACTCGATGGTATCCCCTCCTCGGCCTCCTCCAGTATTTCTTAAGGTTTCCCAAGTATGTTGCAGGAACAATGTCCATTTCCACAGAGAGAGAGATGCAAGATGTGTGTGTTAATGCGAGGGATATAGATGAGAGACTTATATAGAAGAGGATCATATGACATGCTGGAAAACAAATATTGATAACATAGTACGTACGGAGCAAATTAAGGTTTAGTAAACCTAAAGATATTAAACACATTTAATGACTTTGTCAAACCGTTGATTTGGAGCAGGATTTGTATATAAAAATTTATACAATTCATTAATGTTGGTCAATATGGAAAGAATGACAAACCAAGGAATCAATAATGGAAAAGTTTTTCCATTAACGATCCCCGAAATTGGACCAAAAACGTTTTTTCGAATTCAAAATTAATGGTCATAATTTACTTGTACTTGTGATCCTATTAATCGAGGATGGCTATTGTTTTTAAATTTAGAAAAACTTTCTTAATCTAATTTTTAAGACCGTAGCATTACTCATCAATAATTGAAGAATGGATTTGGGTCTTTGGTCCTTTGCAGGGAAATGATTAGCAGGTCAACGATATTGAAGCTCAGACAGCAATTACCATTAAATTTTCTTTTTTTTTTTGGGTCAAAACTCAAGTACGCAACAAAACTAATTAAAGTATGTAGATGCCATTGCTTCTATGTTACTTTAAATAGAGAACTGGTTCCAAAGACCCAAATTCATTCTTCGAATTAATAGTTTAATTTTACAGTCACATTGGACTTTAGCACGATTCAAGCTTGTCAGTTGACAGGTTACCCCGGTCATTATATTGTCGGATTGAGATTGAAACCCGGCCCGCCTTTCAGCTAATAGAAAATAAATGGACAAGCTTTCCTTCAAGAATATTTTCTTCACCGAATTTTATTTCATTTCTCTGTCTCGAACTCTTATATAAAAAGGTTAAAGAAAAAAATTTTAAGTATGTCAGAGTGTGATTGACTGATTATTGTGTGTATTTTGTGGCCAATATTAGAAAAACTTTATTTCAAAAGTTTACTCATTTTGTCTCATTTTCACCTTGTTATAAGCAAGTGCCACAAGAGTCATTGCTATTGGGGCAAAGGGCAAGAAGCCAAGTAGAAGTATCAGTAGGATCATCAAACATTAGTTCAAAGACGGTCACATCCTCATTGGAGGCGGGAACCTAGAACAGTTCAAATGGGAGGTTTGCAATCAATTCAAACAGATCACACAAATAGTTCAAATCAGAAATGTACATAAACACATATATGGTTTGGGGCTCCGCAAAGTAGCTTATGTGGCCGGTCACAATGACAAACTAAATGGGAGGTTTTCAATCAATTCAAACATACACAATGGTTCAAATCAGAAACGCATATAAACACATATATGGTCTGGGGGTCCGCAAAGTAGCTTATGTGTCCGGTCACAACGACGAATTCAAAGCTATCTTGGTAATTTGCCGAAATATAATACAAAAAAATATAGGAGATAGAGAAAACTTATTGCTCAAAAATACAAAAGTTCCATTCACAAATGGCCGGCCTGGTGGAAATGGAATTCATGAGTATGTAGGAGTACATAAAAATGAATGCTTCTTTCAAACAAAAGCTACAAAAATAAACTGATCACAACTAACATAAGAACATGCCACTAGTCGAAAAGATTTCCACCAGGTTGATTGGAATTGAACTGGTGTAAAAAATTTCTTTGCTTCTTTCTGTATTTTTTTCATGAAATTAGTTATCCACTGACTGAGCTTGATCCAAATTAAATGAACTTAATTGAGGAAAGGTCTCTTCAACCTCATAATAACCAATCCACCCAACCCAGCTAAGCTAATAAATGCTGCATAAGACAGTGGGAGGCCGGCCCCTGCCCATCTGGAGGTGGGGCGAAAGTATATGCTTTGTTTAACATGGGCACACATGTTCTTTATCTAATATGGGCACACAAAACACACACAACACACATGCACGGCTCTTAATTTATTTTAGGGTGATCTCCTTCTTGTTGGTCTAGTTTAGGGTGCAAATATAGCTCCAGCCTAGGTTTAATCTTCCAATTCTCCTTATATGCCTCTTTAAAATGGTTGTATATTTGATGTTTAATGAGGAGGGGGTCATGAACCACTCTTGCCCCAAAATCCAAGGAATCTAGAATGTTTCTTCTTTGTCTATAAGTTGCCACAAGACAGAAGAATCTGGCATTCCTGTTGCCTTTCAAATTCTATGTCAGCTTGGATTTTTTGAGCCAGAACCATTCACGAGTTTTACTAAGCCTCCAAAATTATCTCGTGGAGGATATGAGTTGAGCATTCTCCACTTTAGAAAGATAATCCCTTCCATCGAGAAATAGAACTGACAAATCCCAAGGTCGAGAAACTCAACGCCACTATTCTTGAACAACTTGGAGCTGGGCCTTCTCTTTACACTATTTATTATAAGGATATGAAAATAGTGGAACAAATCGGATTCAATTGTCAACTGCCCTTATCGGAAATAAGATTGACTACGGATTCGAGCAATAGCACATGGTTTCATAAAACCGCATGCTTTTTTCCGATCGAAATCAAGCAGGTTTTCGATGCAGAAGATTTGGCTCAGCATGTTCTATTCAATACAGGTAGGAGAAGAACCCGACACGGATCAACCCCAGAAAGGACAATTCAAGTTTATTTAAGATATGATGCACTTTTTTTTTGTTTTAAGTAGTACCAAAAAGTTAATTCAAATTAAGTTTCAAGTGGGGAAGAATACAAATTTTGAGTTCATCAAATTCAATTAGTATATATAGTGGCCTTAACGGAACAATTCGATTGTTTGGCCGTTGACCCGTCGGGCTGAAGTGGGTTTTAGCTAGGATGACTACTGGTACTCAAGGTTGCTCAAAGTGTACAATGGGCCAGGTCGGCAGCATGGGCGGTTACCATACTGAGTTGTAACCGTCGTTTAGACAAACAACCACGCTCCTACTAGAAGTACTGGGGCGGAGCTAGCCCAAAAAGAAACATGCAAGGATATGACAAGGTTTCTGTTATTGAAATCCTTGCGCTTTGAGAAAACAACTCAAATTGGTAATAAGTGAGTTGAGAAAGGATCCGGAATGGAATCTACAACATAGGAAAAGAATATCAAGTTATTAGATTATTAAATAAAGGCACATGATAACTTATAAATACAAGAGGACATGAAAAAAAAAACATGTATACAACTAATTACAAGTACAATTATTATTGTGATTTTCCATTCTACGTGTTTTAACTTAAGTACCAAAGTGTCCTTTTAGTTAATAATAACTGGGTGACATTAACTTGTTATTTCCTGCGCAGACTAGAGACGTTATTCGGATTCCACAACAAATCAAATACACTAGTAATTCTTCACAGCCCCACAATTAGGTAGAAATACTTTCGGTTAAACACTCGAGATGTTCGCAAAAGGCATATGATATTGCTTCTTTTGATCACTTGGAACACAACAATCCTCACCATTTAGACGCTATTTCGCTTAACTTATTTAAATTAAATATTTTTTATTCAAAATTTTTTGTGGTTGTTATTTTTTTATTAATTTTTTATTCATTGTTGTTTCGTCTCGACGAAAAGAATTAAAAAGTGTAAAATTATGTTTAAAAACTAAAAAAAATTCACTAAAGATAAAAAATAAGTCAAACGACCATGCATGTGTTGGCTTATTTATTGTCTTTTCTGATTTTTTAATTTTTAAGAATACTTTTATAATTTTTTAAAATCTTTTGTTGAAATAAACCAACAATTATCAAAAAATTAACGCAAAACAAAAAATTAAAAAAATTAAAATTAAAATAACAACCAATCAGACAATAATTTAATAAATAACACAATTCAAATAAATCTTATAGTTACAACGGTAGTGAACATTTCTCAACACCAACGAATTGAAGAAGAAATAAAGATAGATACAACTTCACAAGACTTTGATATTTTCTCAAGAACCAAACCGATGAAGAGAAGAAAAATTATGGGACAAAGAGAATAAGAATTAAGAAAGTTGTTCAAACTAACAACGTTGCCAGTTCACGAGAAGACACCAATCGCTTGTAAATCTCCATAACCAACCTACCATCGACGATCTCATTGGTAGCACTAGCCACCATTGGAACTGCTCCCCTCTTCGGAATTCTTTTTCCCCCAAACAGCCCAGTCTCCTTGTCTCCCACCAAACGTACCATCATATTAACGTAAGCACTGTGAAACTTTGTCACCAGCTTCATTGGCAAAACAACCTTCAACTTCAGCTTCCGAACAAGTCGTATCTTCCAACCGCGGCGTTGGTTGTTTCCCAGCCTCACAACCTTCATCTTCTTATTGGTATCGTCAAGTCTTTGGTATTTTCTCCTCCTCCAGAACCTCTTGTGGTTATCAAAGTACGTAGTTGGAATAATCTCCATCTTGGGAAGAGAGAGAGCGAGAGAGAGAAGGCCGTTTGGGTGTGTATTATGTGAAGATAGATAAAAGGAGAGTCTTTATATAGGAAGGTGATGGCAATGTTGGAATGATAGATGGGTGTGGTTTGTAGGTTGAATGTGTTCAGAGAAATGATAAGCAAGCAGCATAATTGACTCCGTACTCGATTAGTCAGAATGGGAAAGCATATTGTGCATTGTGCATAGCAAAGCAAGACGTGTTGCGCACCAAAATGAAGCCGTTTTGGCATGTAAAACGTTGTCCGAAAATTATTTGGTCAGCATGCGGCACACCAAATGGGAATTTTTTTGTGAGTTCATGCCACTTGGGAGAAAATTTGGAGCTGCAATGCAAAATGTTTGGATTGGGTCAATATTGGCAGCCCTATTAAGAAAGGATAATAAAGGAAGAGTGTGATTGTTTGCTTCGGAATGAATCAAATATCTGAAGCTCACTTTTGGGTGACAGACGAATAAATTAAAGTTATTGGAATATGCCTGAATGAAAATGATGGGATTGTTTATGTGCCGACACTTTTGACAGTATATATAGTGCTGAAACAGTAGCTAGCCAACATGTAAATTATATATGTACATGAAGTCAATTATTTCTTTATATGCTAGAGATTGGGGATTCTATTGCATAACTTGTCCATATTTTTCAAATTCCTTTTGCTTGGTCGAGTTACAGCTGGTTAATTATGTGTACATGAAGTTGAATTATGAAAATGATTTCTGTGAAAATGTATTAATGTTCATCGTTTAAATGAAAGAGAAATTTAATTTTTAGTCCTATTTTTTTTTATTATCAAGTAGGTTTTCATCCCATCATCTTTTTAAAGTTTTGTTTTAGTCCCAAAATTCAAAAAATACCAAAGATATTCTCAATATCAGTTTCTCACACATTCAATTCTACTATAAAAAAAGCGCTAACATATTCTTGGGAAAAATTTAGGAATTTTACTATCAAATCGGTTGCCTTCCAAAAATCATAAACTGAGGAACAAAACAAATTAGCTAAACGTAAGGACAAACGATTGAGTAATGAAACAAAGCGACAATGAACGGTGGCACGAATAGCTAGGAATTTTTGAATTAGAAACATGGTAAATTTGGATAGAACATTGTGTGAATTAGAAACAGGGGTAGGATATTCGATAAATTTGTTAGGAACTTTATCGAATATCAAAATATTGACAAAAAAATACGAGTAATTCTCTACATGCAAATCTGCGTCAAGATTATCAAATTTGAGCATGACAAATTCATTTAGGTCTTAAGAAAGATGATAAATTTGTGTATAAAGCCAAACGTATGGTCAAGATTCTAATATTAGGAAAATTTTATAACAAATTTACCATGTTTCATCCAAATTTACCATGCTTCCAATTAAACATCTTGTCATATTTTTAATTCACACAAAATTTACCATATATGGTCGATATTCTGATATTCGTGCACTAAATTCACAATGTTTCTAATTTAAATCGACATAATTTTAATCCACCATATTTTTTTCTTAATTTGATTATTTAAACCCACTAATTTAAATGGACATAATTTCAGTCCACCATGTTTATTTCCTAACTAGAAGAACTCGATGCCTTGATATATCTCCATATGCAATAATTCTGGGAAGAGTATATCTGAGGGGGAGGATGGGGTGGTCTGGAAAGAAAATGTGGATGGGGGCTTCTCTGTTAGCTCAATTCACAGATTGGTGGAAGAGGCAATGGCGAACACTAGCAACTCCCCTCCCAAGTGTGTATGGAACAAAATATGCCAACCCAAAGTTCAGTTCTTCACATGGCTTGCTTGGAGGGGTAGAATCAAGTTAGGGGAGAGGCTTCTTAGGCTGGGTATTGTAGATAATCAAAAGGCAATGTGCAAGTTTTGTGGAAGCACTATTGAGTCCCAAGATCATATGTTATTGCATTGCCACAAGGTCTGGGTGTTATGGTGGAGGTTTCTTTCCTACTTGGGAGTCACTTGGGCTCCACCATAGTCCATTATTTATTTATTTTTTTGAAAGGCTAAAATAGGTATATATATAGATAAGAAGAGAGCAAGAAATACAAGCACAACCAGGTGTTGAGCTGCAAACACCTCGCACACCCCAAGGACTAGCATCCAAAGCCACGGAAAAGCATAGAGTAAAAACCAAAGAAGACCCAACACAAGCCAAATAAATCCCCTGATTAAGCCTAGTCCTTAAATCTAACAGCTCGAAGAATACTTTTGGTGTTGTAAAGGAAGTCATTAGTGGAGAAATAGTAATGGCCACGGTAAAGCTTAGCAGAATACGCCATCCTGATGATAATAGCATCCAAAATAGCCTCCCAATTTGCCACTTTAGAGTTTAAGAAGAAGTCATTTCTAGCTTTCCAAATGTGCCACAAAACTATGCAGGGACAGAGCAACCAAAGAGAGACTGACACTGACTTGGACTTCTCTTTAAAGGTCCAGGCAGCCCACCAAAGCAGCAGGTCAGAAATTGAGGACGGAGTCACAAGGACAATCCCCACCAATCCAGAATTCTGCTCCACAGCTTCCAAACAGATGGGAAAATGAATAAGGACATGATTAGATGTCTCCACCTCTACATCACAGGATTTGCAAAGAGCCCTATCCAGTGGTATGACACCCCTGCTGTTGAGTAAAGCCCCACACTTAATTTTTCCAATGCAAGATAGCCAACAAAAGAATTGAAATTTTGGGGGTGACAGCTTATGCCAAATGCATTTGAGAGGGAGCTGTAAGACTGGTTCAGAAAAGAGGGTCCCCTGCAAAAACACTTCTTTGACAGAAAAAATGCCATCTTTAGAGCCTTTCCAAACCCATGAATCCTCATGATCCTGGAGGGCAATAGAAGAGTTGTTCAGCCATACTTTAAGATCCCTGAATTCGTCCAGCTCTCAATCAAAAAGGCATCTTCTAAACTGAAACTCCCCTGAATTGAGGTCTGGCAAAGCTGCTAAAGCTTCCTTTACACTGCAGTTGGAGTTCTTAACCACTTGAGAAATTCTTTGAAACTTTGTAGAGAGGACTTCACCACTGCTTGACCAAATATCCTTCGAGAAAAGAGATCTCTCCCCATTGCCAATCTTAATCTGCAGTTGTGAAAAGAAACTTGAAGAGACTGGGTTGTTTGCCTTATTTGCATTAAGAATGCACCTCCAAATAGGTGATGCATAGCTGATTCCCCTGGAATTGGACAAAAGCCAGGCGTTACTAGGGATTTTGTACTTATCACAAGTACAACCCCTCCACAAACTATCCTTCTCCACCCCAAATCTCCACCACCACTTAAGCAAGAGGGTTAAGTTCATACATCTCAGGTCTCTAATCCCCAAACCACCTACTGATTTAGGTTTAGACACTGTTGCCCAGTTTACCAAGTGCAGTTTTCTCACCTCATCCGACCCACCCCACAAAAACCGTCTCTGTATTTTTTCAAGTTCCAAAGCTACCTTTTCTGGCAATCTAAAGATGGAAAGATAGTAAATGGGAAGACTATTAAGAACGGCCTTAACCAAAGTTAGCCTACCACCAAAGGACAACAACATTCTTTTTGTAAGCTCCAAAGGCCGAGCCTTTTATTTGGTTGGCACCTTCATGACCAAAACTCATATTACCAAAACTCACATTATTTTATATTTTAGAGTGTCTGTATTAGGATGTGGAAAGGAATCTCACGCTTTGTATTCTTTTTTAGTTTTCCATATGAGTGCGGTAGTTGTTAGTCAAGTCGGCCTTCATTACCTTAAAGGATCAGAAGAAATCAGAAGAGCAATATTGAAGATTTGAAGATTTGAAGGATCAGAAGAAATCAGAAGAGCAATATTGAAGATTTGAAGATTTGAAGGATCAGAAGAAATCAGAAGAGAATATTGCGCGGATCAGAAGTCTTCTATAAATACGTCCTATTGCGTCAAACCTAGGGTTTAATGATTCAGAGCTTCTCTAAGAGAGAAAAACGGCAGAGGGGGTGTTTTCTTTGGGAGCCGAAGAGGTGAGGCGATTTTTGATCTGTTCGAAAAGATTTTTGGAAGGCTTGAGGATTCAAGATGCGGACATCATGCAGGGGTACGATGAACGTGGATTCGGCAAATAGGGCTTAGGTTTCGTGGTGAGGATACGCGAACATTGAGTAAGGTCTATTTGTAATCGTACAAAATTATAGTGCATGATTCCTTCCCGTGGTTTTTTCCCGATTTGGGTTTTCCACGTAAACCTTGTCTCAACCTTTACTGTTCTTGTTTAGTTAGTTTGATTCAAGTTGATAGAATTTCAAAGTTCGTATCTTTAGATATTTCAATTGGTATCAGAGCGGGTCGCTTTAAGTTGGAATCGTTGTGTTCTTAAGCGGATCCGTGGTAGTATAGAAAAATGGAGTTAAGTTCAAATCGTCCCCCTGTTTTGGATGGCATGAACTTTGATCATTGGAAGGCTAAAATGACAGCCTATCTGAAAGCCATTGATGAGGATGTGTGGATGGCATGTGAGGTGAAATATTCACCACCAGTTGAAACCGTGGATGGGGCCACCATTCCAAAACCGAGTTCCAAGTATTCAGTTCCCGAGAAGACTGAACGGGCTGCAAATAGTCGGGCGTTGAATGTTTTGTTTACATATGTTGATACGAAAGAATTTCATCGTATCTCAACATGCACTTTTGCTAAGGATGCATGGGATATCTTGGTCACAACTCATGAGGGTACTAGCACAGTGAAGCAAGGGAAATTGCAGCGGATCACAACACAGTTTGAGATGATCCGAATGAAGGAGGATGAAACTTTCGATGAGTTCTACGCCAAGCTGAATCACATCGTCAATACCAGTTATTCCTTGGGTGAGCCTATTACTCCTTTTCGTGTTGTCAAAAAAATATTACGTTCTCTTCCTAAACGTTTTAAAACCAAAGTTGATATTTTAGAAAGTAAGAAAAAACTTCCTCAGATGTCTGTTGAAGAAGTTGTGGGTCAATTTCAAACCTATGAATTAACACATTGTGATGAAGATAGTGTGTCTTCTAAAAGTAAAGTTAAACCTGTTGAAAAATCTATTGCCTTCTCTAGTACTCATAAAGAGCCAAAAATGTCAGATAGTGACGAAGAGTATGACCAGGAAGCCTTGGCCATGTTTGCGAAAAACTTTAAACGTTTCTTAAAGAAAAAGACTAATGGAACAGATTATAATGGTAGTCAACGTAAGGGAAAACAGGAGTCCTCTAGTAATAATAATAATAACAACAATAAGGAACGAAAGGGAGTTAGAGGTCCACCATCGGGACCCAAATGTTATGAATGTCATGGATATGGTCATCTTGCACAAGATTGTGCAAACAAAAAAATAAAGCAAAAAGTTTACAATGTTACCACATGGGATGATGATTCCGATAATGGAAGGTCAGGTAGTGATAAAGATGATGAGAATGTTGGTAAAAATTACCTTGCTTTTGTCGTAAATCATCAGAAAAATGAAGAGAGTGATGTTGAAGAGGAAACCGGTAATCTAGAAGAAATAAGAGAAGCTTATGAGAAGCTGTTTCAGGAAAGTATGAGTCTTAAGAAAGAAAACTTAAAACTAGAAAAGAAAATTGACTGTGCTAACGCCGATTTGATTAAAGCACTTTCTGCAGCTAGAGATGTTTCAGAATCCTTGGAGTGCATTACCCAAGAGAGGAATGATCTGAAGAAGGAAGTAGCACGATTGTGCGAAAAAATTAAGTCCCTGGAAGATCAAATCACAACAAATATAGATCTAAAAGGTACTAATGATGTCTTCAAGCGTTTTAGTGCAGGTTCAAAGGCTTTGGATGACATACTTGAGGCTCAAAGAAAAGTGAATGACCGATCAGGAATTGGATATCATGAATCCTCATCAAAACGAGACCCAGAAAATAAAAGAGCCTATGACAAACTCAAGGAAGAAAAACCTAACATACTTCTCAGTGGGGCAACAGATGAGGTAAACACTCAAGGTATGCAAAGTAAGTCTAAGCAAAAAATATTGTATAAACTACCTACTTATACTCAACGAACTGTTGCTAGAAAATTTATTCCTGTTTGTCATTACTGTGGTGTGAAAGGCCATATTCGGCCTAGGTGCTTTCAATTGTATGGTTTCCCCAAACATTATGACACTCCGCACCATAACTTGAATATACACCACTATAACGATAATTTCAAAAGCCACCATCCTAATACGTATAATCAACAGAAGCTTACTCTTAAAAATACTGCTCATTATGGTAACTATAAAACTCGGCCAGTATGGGTTAGGAGTGTGGACCTTCGGTGCATGGTTATACATACAGCTTTTAAGGCCCGAAACAATCATTTGTGGTATTTGGATAGTGGGTGCTCTCAGCACATGTCCGGAGACAAATCCTTGTTCACGAATTTTGAAGAATACAACGGTGGATCTGTTACTTTTGGTGATGGGAGTAGATCCAAGGTTGTAGGAAAAGGAAATGTTAGTGCACCAGGTATGGGTACTCTTGAAAATGTTCTGTTCGTTGAAGGTCTTAAAGCAAACTTGATCAGTATCAGCCAAATGTGTGACTCTAATTATGAAGTCAAATTTTCAAAAAATGATTATTTCATTTCTGACATGAATGGATCAAATGTTATGCATGGCACTAGGACTTCTGATAATTGCTATGGTATAGTTTCTGATAATGATTTGATTTGTCACTCTACGAAGTTGGATGAAACACATCTTTGGCATCAACGCTTAGGGCATATTAATTATAAGGATTTGTCTATTCTAACGAAGAAAGAGTTAATACTTGGAGTGCCTAAATTAAATTATCCTCCCGGTCATGTATGTGGTCCTTGTCAAATTGGTAAACAAACTAAGGCTATTCATAAAAAAATCAATGCTTTTACCACTACTAGACCTTTGGAATTACTTCACATGGATTTAATGGGTCCCTCTAGAACCGAAAGTATAGCTGGGAAGAAATATATATTTGTAATAGTTGATGATTTTTCACGTTATACTTGGGTTACTTTTCTTCGAGAAAAATCTGATAAAATTTCTGAATTTAAATCTTTTGTAAAACAAGTGCAGAATGAAAAAGAAGAGAAGATAGGGTGCATAGTGCGTATTCGTTCAGATCACGGAAAAGAATTTGAAAATAATGAATATGCTAATTTTTGTGATGAATTAGGGATACGTCATGAATTTTCAGCTCCTAAGACACCTCAACAGAATGGAGTGGTTGAGCGTAAGAACAGAGTCATTCAAGAAATGGCTAGGGTCATGCTTCACTCACGTAAGATTGCTATTAGGTTTTGGGCTGAAGCTGTCAACACTGCATGCTACATTATTAATCGTGTCTATCTTCGACCTGGCACTAAAAACACTCCCTATGAAATTTGGAAAGGTAAAAAGCCAAATGTTAAATATTTTAGAACTTTTGGAAGCAAGTGCTACATTTTAAAGGACAAGAAAAAGTTGGGTAAGTTTGATTCTCGAAGTGATGAGGGCATTTTTCTTGGTTATTCTCCAAACAGTCGTGCTTTTCGTGTGTTTAATTTACGAACTTCCTCTATTATGGAATCCATCAATGTTGTGATTGATGATGTGACCCAAAATGAACCAGATGCTACTGATGATGTTCTGTTTGAGCCTTTTTATGTTCAAGAATAGGTAGAAGAAGGTACCTCTCAAGATAATAATAGTAATGCAGATGAAGATGAAGAAGATGAGATGGAAAGCAAGACGCAAGATCAAGGTGAATCAATAAAAATGACAGATGGCTTACAACCCTCAGCTCGTGTCAAACTAAATCACCCAATAGAGCAAGTGATTGGTAAGGCAACTGATCCTATGAAAACTCGAAGACAGATTCGGGATGAGGTAACATATCTTTGCTATGTATCCTTACTTGAACCTAAAAATTTTAAAGAAGCTTTGCTGGATGAGTGTTGGATCTCTGCAATGCATAAGGAACTTCATCAATTTGAGCGTAATGATGTGTGGGAGTTAGTGCCTAGACCTGACAACATGAACATCATAGGTACTAAATGGATTTTCAAGAATAAAACAAATGAAGAAGGTGTTGTAGTCAGAAACAAAGCTAGACTTGTAGCTCAAGGGTACACTCAAGTAGAAGGAATTGACTTTGATGAAACTTTTGCACCCGTAGCTAGACTTGAATCTATTCGTCTTATGCTTGCCGTAGCGTGTTATATGGGCTTTAAACTTTACCAAATGGATGTAAAAAGTGCTTTCTTAAATGGTATTATCAAAGAAGAAGTGTATGTTTCTCAGCCTAAAGGTTTTGAAGATCCTCATAAAAAGGACCATGTTTTTCACTTAAAAAAGGCTCTTTATGGTTTAAAGCAGGCACCTCGTGCTTGGTACGATCGACTTACTCGATTTCTTGTTGAAAATAAGTTTTCAAGAGGTAATGTTGATAAAACTCTTTTTGTCAAGCATGAAGGAAAACATATCCTCGTAGCTCAAATTTATGTTGATGATATAATTTTTGGTTCAACATCTCATTCTCTTGTAAAAAGTTTCTCGGAGTCAATGCAAAGTGAATTTGAGATGAGTATGATGGGCGAGTTGTCTTATTTTTTAGGCCTTCAAGTCAAACAACTAGATCACGGTATGTTTATTTCTCAATCTAAATATGCTAAAGTTCTGGTTAGCAAATTTGGTTTAAATTCCACTAAACACACTCGTACCCCGATAAGTACTACCACTAAACTTGCTCGTGATGATGGGGGTGGGGAGGTTGATCAAACGCTATATCGAAGCATGATAGGAAGCCTTTTATATTTAACTGCTAGTCGACCTGATATAGCATTTAGTGTTGGTATTTGTGCTAGATATCAAGCGTGTCCTAAGGATTCACATTTGTCTGCTGTTAAACGGATTATAAAATATGTTAGTGGTACTATCGACTATGGAATTTGGTTTACTCATGATACTACAGCTAATTTAGCAGGATACACTGATGCTGATTGGGCAGGATGTGCCGATGATAGAAAAAGCACCTCTGGAGGGTGTTTTTACATAGGAAATAATCTTGTATCTTGGTTGAGTAAAAAACAAAATTCTATATCTTTATCTACAGCCGAGGCAGAATATATTGCAGCTGGAAGTGGCTGTACTCAATTGATGTGGATGAAACAGATGCTTGCAGACTATGGTATTCCTCAAAGCCAAATCACTCTTTTTTGTGACAATACTAGTGCTATCAATATTTCTAAAAATCCTGTTCAACACTCTCGCACTAAGCACATAGATATTCGTCATCATTTTATTCGCGAGCTTGTTGAAGATGGTACTATTCTTTTAGAGTACTTAGATACTGAGCATCAGAAAGCTGATCTTTTCACTAAACCCCTTGACTATACTCGTTTTGATTATCTTCGCAAATCTGTTGGGGTTTGCTCTATCTCTTGAATTCTCGTTGTTTATCCTTGTTTTATTTTTGTTTTGTTTTTTTTTAAAAAAAAAAAATGGGTCCCTTTTGTGACTTTTGGGTTATACTATTGATTGAGTTGATTGTTAATGGTGTTTATGGATAATCACACAACAGTTATATGTGCTTGATCATTCTATCTATCCTATTCATGTGGTTTGTTATCTTGTTTGGGTGTCGCATGGTCTTGACATCGTGTCATACACTTAGTCACGACAAAGACAATGTGCTCCTCCATCTCTACTTGTCATGTCTCATGAAAATGGTTAGGTTTGTCTTTACTTTCCCATAAGATTGACCAGTTAGCATTTATGATATTGGTGGGTGTTTAGTCCACAAATGAAATCAAATACTGTATGCAATCAAGTTCGTTGAAGAATTTGCTCATAGTTTCGAGATTGTGTTATGTGATTTAGCTTGGGTTCGTAGCCTTGTTGACTCGAGTAATTAAGTCCGTTGGGGTGTCCTCTACACCTAGTGCCCTAAGACCATCTGGTTTGGGTGTCACTGACCTAAAGCTCGCTACACGGGTCAATTAGAAAGCTTAAGGGACCTCAGCATCTGTTCACAGTCTCGTGATTGTGTCATGTAGTTTAGCTCAGGTTCGTAGCCTTTTTGACTCGAGTAAGTAAGTCCGTTGGGGTGTCCTTTACACCTAGTGCCCTAAGACCGTTTGGTTTGGGAGTCACTGACCCAAAACTCGCTACACGGGTCAATTAGAAAGCTTAAGGGACCTCAGCATTGCACGCCACGTAAAATGAGTCGGAATTGGTTGAGGGGGAGTTTGTTTCTTACTTTGGGAGCTTATACACCTATCAGTTGTCCAAAAATGCTTGGTTTGACTTCTTAAGGGGGAGTTTTAATAGACCTCCCATGTGTTCACGAGAAACCAAGTATTGTATGTGTTAGAAGCTCCACGTCATTTGTCGTGACGCACACACACACCTTTGTCATTTTGTCTTGACCTATGTTACATCCAAACATACATCTCATAGCACTATGATAGGCTCATAGCATGTGCCTGCACATATGTTCTTTGTGTGATCGTTCAATGCCCCCCTTAACCTTCTACTACGATTGCAAGTATACTCCATTTGTTGCGTTTTTTCTTTTATCCTTGTTATGCTTCTTGGTGGCTCAGTGCACACTTTCATGAACACTGTTATGCTGTTTCTTAACCAATTTCCCGGATTTCCCCCACCAAATCCTCAGTGGCTTATTTCCTTTATGTTTGAGCTGCTTATTTCGGCGTGTGTCGTTGGTTTGGTTGTTTATGATCTTTGTCTTTGGCGTCTGGATAATCTCGAATTTATTCATGGTTCAATCGATGTGGGCTGCTTTTAATTCATTGCTTGAGTTCTCTGTTATGGACTAATTTTCTTGGGAGATTCCTTTGTCCTTCCGTGGCAAAAAGGGGGAGAACAACTTACTACATGCTAATGCTAATATTTTTTTTGGGCGAGTTGTTGTTGATGTGTTTTGCAGGCTTTCTGTTTGAAGGAGTTAGAAGCCTTGTTTTAGTGAGTTTTGGTTTTGTCATGGAAGAGCCAAAGGGGGAGATTGTAAGCTCCAAAGGCCGAGCCTTTTATTTGGTTGGCACCTTCATGACCAAAACTCATATTACCAAAACTCACATTATTTTATATTTTAGAGTGTCTGTATTAGGATGTGGAAAGGAATCTCACGCTTTGTATTCTTTTTTAGTTTTCCATATGAGTGCGGTAGTTGTTAGTCAAGTCGGCCTTCATTACCTTAAAGGATCAGAAGAAATCAGAAGAGCAATATTGAAGATTTGAAGATTTGAAGGATCAGAAGAAATCAGAAGAGAATATTAAGAAATCAGAAGAGCAATATTGAAGATTTGAAGATTTGAAGGATCAGAAGAAATCAGAAGAGAATATTGCGCGGATCAGAAGTCTTCTATAAATACGTCCTATTGCGTCAAACCTAGGGTTTAATGATTCAGAGCTTCTCTAAGAGAGAAAAACGGCAGAGGGGGTGTTTTCTTTGGGAGCCGAAGAGGTGAGGCGATTTTTGATCTGTTCGAAAAGATTTTTGGAAGGCTTGAGGATTCAAGATGCGGACATCATGCAGGGGTACGATGAACGTGGATTCGGCAAATAGGGCTTAGGTTTCGTGGTGAGGATACGCGAACATTGAGTAAGGTCTATTTGTAATCGTACAAAATTATAGTGCATGATTCCTTCCCGTGGTTTTTTCCCGATTTGGGTTTTCCACGTAAACCTTGTCTCAACCTTTACTGTTCTTGTTTAGTTAGTTTGATTCAAGTTGATAGAATTTCAAAGTTCGTATCTTTAGATATTTCACTTTTCCAGGAGGCCAACCTAGACTGGAATTTGGAGATAACAGGCTTCCAAGTCTTAATTCTGGGGGTACTCTCATGGTGGTCAGGAAGTAAATTCAAAAGAGGCTCCAATCTTGTAACTATGTCATTATGGTATGCACTGCCTTCTATACTCATCTATTCTCTATGGATCTTCGTAAACCAGATTGTCTTCAATAACAAATCAGTAAATTGGGACTCTTTGGAAAAAGAAATTCAGTTTAGTTGGGTGCATTGGGTTTGCAGTCAACACAAGCAAGACCATCCTTCTCCAACTGCCATCCTATACAACCTCAGTGGTACTGGTATCATTCAGATTGGGTGTTTCAAATGAATCCGTTTGCTAAGTAAGTCCTGCTGTCGAATTCGGGAGGTACAAAGGACAATCTTTTTGTGCTTGGTTAGTAATTTGAAGTTCAAAATTGCTGAATTTCGTCTTGGTTTGGGGCACATCTATTGTTTCCAATGTGCTGCTTCCAAGTGCTGCTGCATTATGTTGGGGCTTTGAGTTAAAAATGCAGCCTTCCTCCTCTGCTTTTATCTGTTTCTTAGGGAGCTTTGCTGCTTCAAATGTTGCTGATTTTCTAGTTAATTTTAGTGTTTTCTGCAGTTTTGGTTTTGGGTCTGTTCTGGGCTGTTGGTGTAGTAAATTGTACAAGGGCCTCTAAGTCCTGGGAGTTTGGTCTTGGCTGGTTTCTTGCCACCCTTTCCTTTGTATACATTATAACTAAATCCAATACATTCTTTTGCTTTTCAAACAAAAAAAAAAAATTTTTTCTTAACTTGAAGCATGTAAACCCACCAATTTAGAATCGTGCACCCAATTTGAAGCATTTGATCTTCTTACTTTTTCTAATATAAATGGAAATAATTTCAATCCATCAATTTAAAAATTACATGATAACATTTAAAAAAGATAAAAAAGCAAACCTACCACTCAAAATAATGGCCTAACTTTTATAAATTAATTATTTTTTATCTTTATGCAAATTATTTTTGTATTTATTATTTTTGCATCATTTTTTGTAACTTATTGGTTCGTCTCGACAAAAAGAATCTAAAAAGTATAAAATCATGTCGAAAAACTAAAAACATATTCAATAAAAACAAAAATAAGTCAACACAGACACTTTTTGGGCTTATTTTTTTTTATCTTATCTTGTTTTTTAGTTTTAGAAGATAATTTTATACTTTTTTGAAATCTCTTGTTGCGACGAAACAACAACCATAAAAAAATTGACGCAAAATAAAAAATTTTAAAAAAATTCAACTAGGGATAAAAAAATAATCTAATAATAACCACATGGACATTGAAGTTTAAAACATAACTTACAAATCTTTTTTTATTGGCAAAACAACAATTATATTTATAAGAGAGATGAAAGATTCCTAGCACAAAGCAAAGCCTATTTGCAATTTAGATGGGCAACAAGATGCATGTCAACCAAAGAGAAAACCTATCAAAACCCAGACTTGTAATGAAGACAAACATCAAAACCAAAACCACATCCGTATTGAAGAGAAATTGAAATAGAAATACAAACAACATGGGTAAAATCATGAGTCCGTAGTTGGTTTTTTTCTTGGGTCAGATCTGATGCAGCTTGTTGTTGAATAATCTAGTCTGTTTTTTTCTTTTTCCTATGCTTTAGGAGTACAAGTAGGAGTTAGTAGTTGGTAGTTGTTGAGTGGCCATGATTCTTTGCATGGGAATAGGAGGTAGTTGCCCTGATTCTCTGCATGGGAATAGGTAGTAGTTGTTAGGTTGTTTTTGTTCATTTTTTGCTTCTATAAATAAGATGAGGAAACAATGAAAAGCTGTAAGTTTTGGCAGCACAAAAGCTTCTTGTATATTCTTTCCAGAATATTTCTTTCTTTTCTTCCAACATTTGGTATCAGAGCTCAGGTTAGAGAGTTCCTGAGAGTCCGAGAGTTGAGAGAGTTCTAGCAGTTGAAGAGAAAAAAAAAAAAACCTTCATCATGTCCCGAACACCACCACGCGAAGAGCGACATAATTCGCATTCTCCTCCCCCACGCCGTAACAGGCATCGAGACACTGGAGGCCCTATTGTTGTCCAACGCTCGATTAAGGAAGTAATGGGGACCATCCAATACCCGATGCTCACGAAGACCAACTATCCGGAATGGGAGCTTCTGATGACAATCAACCTACAGGCGGTAGGGTTGTGGGTAGCAATTGAGCCCGGTGGTGTGGAGTACAGCGAGGATAGGATGGCTTTGGCAGCTATTGCTCGCTCAGTCCCACCGGAAATGTTGTCCACTGTTGGTAGAAAATCAACGGCCAAGGATGCATGGGATACGATTAAGATTATGCGGATGGGGGTGGATCGTGTTCGCGAAGGGAATGCTCAGACACTGCGGCGGGATTTCAACAACATCACTTTCAAAGATGGAGAATCAGTAGATGATTTCTACATGCGTATCACGAGTCTCGTCAACAATTTGCGTGTTCTTGGCGACACCAAAGATGAGACCGAAGTCGTGCGGAAAATTTTGCAGGTTGTTCCTGAGCGGCTCGAACAGGTCGCAATCTCCATTGAGACGCTCCTCGATGTCGGGACAATGACAGTCGAGGAGGTGATAGGGCGGTTGCGGGCCGTCGAGCAGAGACTTGAGGCGAGGAAGTTGACTGCCGAACTGGGTTCTCGGCTTCTTCTCTCCACCAAGGAGGAGGAGATGATTACTCAGTTGCGTCGGCAAGAGAAGGAAGGAGTGCGCCGTGGTAACGGCAAGTTTGGTGGTGGAAATTTTCCTGGTGGCGGCAGCAACAGGAATAATAATTCTGGGGGCTCGCGTCCGGGCTTTCTTCAACCAAGTCAGGAACGGCAGTCACCCCGTAAAGCCACCAAAGAAGACCAATGTCATTATTGCAAAAAATATGGGCATTGGCAGCGGGACTGCAGGAAGAAGAAGCGGAACGAGGCGGCTCACTTGGTTCAGACACATGAAGAGGATGGGGAGGAAGGGCCAATTCTCATGATGGCTCAGGTAGCTCCAAACTCTTCACCGTTGCACAGTGAGTTGGCATCTGAGCATGAGCACCAGCATGTGTTCTTGAATGAAGTGAAGGCCACGGTGGAGCTAGGGAACACGGGCAAGGTTGAGCAAACACGAGGTGTGTGGTATCTTGACACGGGCGCATCAAATCACATGACCGGAAACATCGCGGTCTTCTCCGATTTGGACCGCGGCATAACCGGTACTGTGAAGTTTGGCGACGGCTCTCTAGTGGACATTCACGGGCGCGGCACGATTATCTTCTCTGCTCAACGGGGAAGTCACCGCGTGCTAAGTGATGTTTACTACATCCCAAGCTTGCGGAGCAACATAATCAGTCTGGGCCAACTTGATGAAAATGGCTGCCAAGTACTAATTGAGCAAGGAGTCCTACGGGTGCGCGATCCAGGAAAAGATCTTCTTGTAAAGGTAAAACGTTCACAAAATCGTCTTTACAAGATTAATCTAACAATTGCGCAGCCCATCTCGCTTCTTGCACGGACAGATGATGTAGCATGGCGATGGCACGAGCGTTATGGTCATCTCGGCTTTGAGGCACTCAGGAAGCTCAGCCGAGATGATATGGTGCGCGGCATCCCTCAGTTAGACCATGTGGATCAGTTGTGTGACGCGTGCCTTGTTGGCAAGCAACGTCGAACTCCATTCCCTCAGGAGGCAAAATATCGAGCAACGGGACTGCTAGATCTTGTTCATGGTGATTTGTGCGGTCCTGTCACTCCGGCGACTCACGGCGGACGATGTTATTTTTTACTCCTTGTTGATGATCTCAGCCGCTACTTGTGGCTGATGTTATTGGCAAGCAAGGATGAGGCAGCCGCTGCCATAAAGAAATTCCAGGCCGGCGTCGAGGTGGAGACCGGGCGAAAGCTTCGTGCTCTGCGTACTGACCGAGGTGGGGAATTCACCTCAGTCACTTTTGGCGAATATTGTGCAGAGAAAGGTGTTCAACGGCAGCTCACGGCGCCGTATTCTCCTCAGCAGAATGGCGTCGTGGAGCGGAAGAATCAATCGGTGATGTCAATGGCTCGGTGTCTGCTTAAGGCAAAGGCGATGCCTAGCACGTTTTGGGGGGAGGCGGTGTGTACCGCTGTCTTTATTCTAAACAGATCACCGACAAAAGCGTTACAAGGAAAAACTCCGTATGAGGTTTGGCATGGCAAGAAGCCGGCGGTTCACTTCATGCGCACGTTTGGTTGCATAGCGCATGTGAAAGTGACCCGTCCGCATGCTAAGAAACTTGATGACAGGAGCATAAAAATGGTGTTCGTGGGGTATGAGCCGGGCACAAAAGGCTACCGGGTGTACAACCCGGAAAATGGCCGGCTTTATGTGACCCGCGATGTCATCTTCGACGAGACCAAGGGATGGAATTGGGCAAATTACAGTGACAATTCTATTCCTGAAACTTTCACCGTTGGTTACTTGGAAAGCATCTTCTCGGACGGCGGAATTCCAAAGGCAACCGAATTTCCAGTAGCTTCCAATGATTCGGCACATGGAGAAATTGTGCAACAAACACCAGTGGTGGAAAAACAAGATGCTGGCCGTGTGAAATTTGCTTCCCCGCCGTCACATGTTCCGTCCGAAATTGGTTTTGATGATGAAGGGGCTCCGCGCCGATACCGCATGGTGGCGGATTGCATGGAGTCTGCCGAACCAATAGAGCTTAACCCAAATGAGCTTTTTCTTGTCGCATCCGAGGAGCCAAACACCTATGAGGAGGCACAAGGGGATGTCGCATGGCAAGCTGCCATGAAGGAAGAAATGGCGGCCATAGTTGAAAATGGTACTTGGAGCCTTGCGGATCTTCCTGCCGGACACCGCCCAATCGGTTTAAAGTGGGTGTTCAAGCTTAAGAAGGATGCTAGCGGGGCGGTTGTTCGTCACAAGGCACGGCTCGTGGCGAAAGGGTACGTGCAACGAGCTGGTATCGATTTTGAAGAAGCATTCGCTCCGGTAGCAAGGCTTGATTCGGTGCGTGCTCTTATAGCTGTTGCCGCGCATGAAGGATGGGCCGTACATCATCTGGACGTCAAATCTGCGTTCCTTAACGGGGACCTTGTCGAGGAGGTCTATGTCACTCAACCTCCTGGATTTGCCGTGGCGGGGCATGAGAGGCAAGTTTTGAAGCTGAACAAAGCTCTCTATGGCCTTCGTCAAGCACCCCGAGCTTGGAACATGAAGCTCGATCATACCTTGGGCAATCTCGATTTCACGAGATGCACCGAGGAACATGGGATTTACACGCGTGGCGAAGGGAGGAAGCGTGTGCTTTTGGGTGTGTATGTCGATGACTTGATCATTACCGGCGCCGATCAAAGTGAAGTAGATGCGTTCAAGGAAGAGATGAAGCATTTATTCAAGATGAGTGATTTGGGTCGCTTGAGTTATTACCTGGGTATTGAAGTCAAGCAACAACCTGGGCGGATAATTTTGACGCAAGCGGCATATGCGGCCAAGTTACTTGAGAAGGCCGGCATGACCAATTGCAACGCCGTCCACATTCCGATGGAGAATCGCCTAAAACTGAGTAAGATAAGCACAAGTCCTTCAGTTGATGCTACTTATTATCGCAGTCTTGTAGGAAGTTTGAGGTACTTGGTTCATACCCGGCCGGACATCTGTTTTGCGGTTGGATATGTGAGCCGGTTTATGGAGAATCCAACGACGGAGCATCTCAGTGCCGTCAAGCATATTCTTCGATACATAGCAGGTACATTGCATTACGGATTGAGTTATGCAACGAGTCAAGGTGAGATCAAACTCAATGGCTACAGTGATGCAGACATGGCCGGAGATGTGGATGATTGTAAGAGCACGACGGGTGTTCTATTTTGTTTTGGGAACAAGCCGGTAACTTGGCATTCGCAGAAGCAGACTGTGGTGGCGTTATCATCATGTGAGGCCGAGTACATTGCAGCCTCGACAGCAGTTTGCCAGGGTCTTTGGCTTAGGAGTCTGCTCGGTAGTTTCTATGGGAAGGAAGCGAGCGTAGCCACAATCTTCATCGATAATCAATCAGCCATCCAACTGTGCAAGAATCCGGTGTTTCATGGCCGGAGCAAGCATATCAAGACACGGTTCCATTTTATTAGGGAGTGCGTTGAGGGTGGTGAAGTCAGTGTCCAGAAAATTCACACTGACGATCAGTTGGCGGATATATTTACAAAATCTCTTGGCCGAGTTAGATTTTTGGATTTGCGCTCGAAGATTGGTGTCATCAACACTCTCGACAGCTAGATTAGGGGGAGAAATGTTGAATAATCTAGTCTGTTTTTTTCTTTTTCCTATGCTTTAGGAGTACAAGTAGGAGTTAGTAGTTGGTAGTTGTTGAGTGGCCATGATTCTTTGCATGGGAATAGGAGGTAGTTGCCCTGATTCTCTGCATGGGAATAGGTAGTAGTTGTTAGGTTGTTTTTGTTCATTTTTTGCTTCTATAAATAAGATGAGAAAACAATGAAAAGCTGTAAGTTTTGGCAGCACAAAAGCTTCTTGTATATTCTTTCCAGAATATTTCTTTCTTTTCTTCCAACACTTGTTAGAAGATCAAATCTCCCACCTTAGGATGCTAAAGTGGGAATGCTATTGCTTCAATTTTAGTTTCCTGATAATCCCAAAATTCCATATAGAGTTCAGATCAGGTTTTGAAGGTAAGGAATCCCCTCTCATTTGGAATAGGCAAACTTGGCAGAATACTTCTTGGAGGGATCCCAGACCCAATAGAGACAGTCTGCTTTGTTAGGGAGAAGGTTGAAATCGTCAATGACTGATACCAAGTTTGAGAGAAGACCTTGTTCCCATTGAAAAAGGTTTCCTAAGAAAGGAGAATGGGAAAGAACAATCTGCTACCACAATGTCTTTGTGAATTGAGAGTGAATGAAGCCTGGGGAATTGGTCTTTGATAGGACATGGACCTGACCATAGGTGGTCCCAAAACTTGGTGATAGTGCCAGAATGGAGAGAGATATAAGTGGTCATTTAGGATGACTTCTTTGAATTCAGGGCAATCATTGAAGTAGCAAAATATATTTTTCCAGGTGGATGAAGGCCTGCCTGAGGGGATAATTGAGGATACCAAGCTAGTGCAGGTAGGTCATATTTTTTAAGATAACCCCTTCACCTACGAGGAGTCTCTTTCAGAATGGAATCTCCACCACCACTTCCCAATTAGTGCTAAATTTTGAGCTGCCATTTCTTTATTTCCAGCCCCCCTTGGTTATAGATGCTGCTACTTTAGACCACCAAATTAGATGAAACTTTCTTTTGTCTGCAGAGCTACCCCATAAGAAATTTCTTTGAAGTCTTTCAATGGACTTGACTACTATAGCTGGAATTTTTTATAGGATTTCACTAGGGTGAACCTCCCCATATATATTAAGGGTATTTTTATTTTCAAATGGCTAGTTTTTTGTGGACTCTATCTATGATAGGTTGCCAAGAACTAGCTTTCATTGGGTCGGCACCAATGGACATTTCTACATATTTCAAGGGTAGTGACTCCTCTTTACAACCCATAACTGAAATCACGGCTGCGTTGTTTTGACTAGAGATGAGAACGTGGCAGAGCATACTTCTAGAGAAGTATATTTTTCAGGCCTGACATAAGCTAAAACATCTTAAAAGCCTCTTGATGACTTTAATTTCCTCTATGTTATTATTGCAAAAGATCACTATATCATTTGTAGACTGCAGATAGGATACAATGTTCCCATTGGATCCCACTTTGATCCCATTGATAAGCCCAAGGACCTAGCTCTTTCTAGCATGATGCTCAGTCCTTCAGCTACAATATTGAAAAGGAAAAGGGAAAGGTATCACCTTGTCTCAAACTTCTTTGTGATTGGAATTTTCTGTTAGGTGAACCATGGATAAGGATAGTTAGATGTGGAGACACACTAGCGGAGTGTGATGCACCATAGCATTTTCATTCCATCAAGATTTGCAGAGGAGTTTCCTCTTTACTGTTGGTCAGTTTTATTTAACAAATTAATGGAATTGGGTGGGGGCAATGGAGGGTTTTAAGAGTGAAAATTCTGGAATTAATAATGGTTGAATGAAAATTGATTTCCAAGGAGCTATATAAGAGTCAATGGTTTTTCAGTCTTCACGCCGTTGTCTTTATCAGTAGACCAGAGGGATAGAGCTTTGAGAGAGAAAAGAAAGTCTCCCAAAGTGGTTGTTCTACCGAATTCACCATTATTCTTTGTTGTTCTTTGTTTTCTTCTTCAACCGATATAGGAATTTCTACCTCCAACCCTTAGGAGTTTGATTCTCCTGTTGTATTCATGTGATAATTGATCCATAGCCCATGTAGATCAAGCTCTGTCTCGGTGGAAAACTAGAGGAAATCAGAGCCCAGAAGCCCCGAACGACACTCTGGTCACCACCACAATCGCTATGGCAATAAGCCGGCCAGCTAGCTGGCTCACCATCCGACCATGGTTTGGTTCAGATTTTAATTTTTGGGCTTCGGCCAAGTAATGAAAACTTATCCTGAGCACTCAAACACTTGCACATGCATCCACATGTGTTCCTATTCACGTCCTCGGATTCCCGTAGAATTTCGAGAGAGTAGGATTACCCTTCGATACTTTTATCAATACTATGCTTTGATCATTGTTCATATTATGGGAGGTCTTACTAATGTTATTCTGCTATTAGATTGTTGTTGTTCTATTGGTATTGAGAATTTGAGTAGTTAAAATGTTGACAATGCCCGTACAACCGTTATGCTACTCGTTTTTATGTAGAATGGTCATAATATAGTCGTCATATTGCTTGAATTTTAGTAGAACGAACATAACTGAGTTTATGGGTTGCTTGGAAAAAGTCTAGAAACAATATTAGGTACACTGGTTTGAATAACATCTGAACAAGAAAGTGAAGGGTGTTAGGTGAGCATTGTACATAGTGGAATCACGTAAAAATAAGTAAGTGAAAGTTAATTGAAAGATGCATACACCAGTTGACTTTGGTCCATCGTGACAATGTTTGATTATGTGGGTTAAAGTCCCATGTGTTGTTTAACTGGGTTAGAATTCCATGTTTGTTTAACTGGGTTAAAATCTCATGTTTGTGTTGTGGGTTAGAGTCAGATTATTCGTCGTCCCATATTTAAGGACCTCAACTAGAGGTGGTGTTGAAATGGTTGAGGTGACTTTAAAGACATTTGTGATAGCAATTCTGAACTCCAAGGGAGTGATGGCTATGGTCTTGGGCGTCCTTAAGCCGGTAAAGGAGAAGCAGTTAAGGTTCGTTGGTACCTGACACTAGTGACATCATATTCGGTCCGATCTAGCTATGGTGAGATAATTATTGATCCCAGTGAACGGTAGAAGGTTCCTTCCTTGTCGGGTCGATATTCTAGTCGGGTACATAACCTTAGACTAACTACAGGTTCTGAGTAAGTAATGATTAATCAATATCAACTAAGTGCCCTACATTAGATAAGTTGGGTAAGATTTGGAATTCCTAGGAAGAATTATTAGAAACTTAAAAAAACGAAATCATAACATACCTATGTGATTATATCTTGTTATTCTGTTATTCTGTTTAGAGTTTTTATTATGTTGTTATTTACACTGTTCATATATATCTTGTTTTACATGCATATTTTTTCTAGGTTTGATTTTTAAATGTTTTTCCTTATTGAGTTTTATTACTCATCGAGCAACTTTTCTGTCTTTGGCATTTCATACTAGAGGTCAGAGAGCAGACAGAGTTCCTACCCAAGCAGGAGGAGCCAATTCTCACAAAGGGAGAATTCAGCACGTGATTGCCTTAACCTTAGTTGCTTTGTGAATTTTGTAAATCCAAAAGGGTATTTTCGTTATTTTATCTTTCGCACTTTAAAACTATGATTTATGATATCTTTTTAATTTCTATTTCACACAATAAAATAAGATCAAAAGAATTTAAATAATATTCTGAGAAATTGAGACGTTACAAGTTTCGTGTTATATTTTTTAAATTAATTCTTTGTCATTCCGAGTGGAATATAGATGGTAAAAAATTATGACCTAAAGTAATAATAATTAAAAAAAAAAAAGAACCTTACTAAAGAACAAAAACATCCAAGAAAATATTTTTTAATTTCTCTCATCGAGACGAATAATTAATTCTAAAAATTATTTACAAAAAGCAAAACGAACCCTCATTACTAGCTGTTTATAAAAATAATTAATTTGGTCAAAACTCATAAGATGCCAAAAGCTTAATTGCAGGAAGTTTAGTAATCTGGTAAGCTATTGAGAAGGGTTCAAAGCAACAAAAAAAAAAAAAGTGGTTGAGATTTTGTTCAGAACAACAGATACAGTTTCTCTTCAACCTACAAGTACGGAATAGAGAGCAAGAACTGCGTTACTTCATTGTGGTATGGTCCACAACAAGTCAGTCTTCACTAGCTAATACTTGAATATTAATATACAAATGTCAATACTGTAAGGCTACATAAATATATTTTTTAAATTAATTAATAAGGATCATCAGTTTTCCTGGTCTAAA
The DNA here is from genome assembly GCA_019985065.2 of Arctostaphylos glauca. Lineage (NCBI taxonomy): Eukaryota > Viridiplantae > Streptophyta > Magnoliopsida > Ericales > Ericaceae > Arctostaphylos > Arctostaphylos glauca. The sequence goes on from JAHSPW020000013.1 coordinate 15,546,765, forward strand.
AATGCGTTCTATAACTATCAACGACTTCTTCGATCGGACTTTAGGTAGAATTATTGGGGGTTATGATTAATTCTGTCTATTTTACGACGTATAGTGATAGATACAAGAAATTTAACTAGAATGAAGCGTGGAAATTTTTCACTACGTTGATCACGTACATGTCCCTCATTTTGCTAACGATATTTGGATTTTATCTTGCATATGAACTAATTAAGCTTAAAAAAACGCATCATGGGTGTTAAAGGTTGGCTTCAACATCTATTTCCCGGGATAAAACAACTCTCACGAACGGAGTACTTCGTGTCTCTCTCTCTCTCTCTCTCTCTCTCTAGAATAAATGTAAAGATGGAGTTCTTCGTCAACGAAAATTTGAGAGCCTAAAAACCAATAACAAGGTATAATAGAACCATGAGGGACCTTTGAATTTCATAACCACCGAGACTTTTGAATTTTCAACCATGAATTGCATGCAGGAGGATAATGGATGTCAGTGAAGTACCTTGGGTTGCGTAAACCCTTCGATTATACTGAGAGACCTTTCGGTGTCCAAACCGTTCACTCCATTAAATTTTCAACAACATAATCAAAGGAAGAGACAAGAAAAAGAATTGGGTGAAATCTTGAGAGATGTCACCAAGTCAACAATGAAGGCTTTACAAATGGCAGCCATCCACATCCAATAGCCTTTTTGGATTATTGACATGGGAAAATCTCTTAAAATTCCTTCCATTCACACACATGGAGAGGATCCGAAAGTGTTTGGATTGTGAATTTTTTGGTAGTTATTTTGTCGTGAAAGGACAACGATGGGGAAGAAATTATTACGGAATAGAAGCCTCTGCATTTGTTGGGGAGCGAATATGTATTCACTACTATTTGAATATTTGAATTTTTAAAAAAAATAACAAAGACAAACTTATATACTTCATAAAAAAATTATTTTTTCTATATAATAATAGAGATTTTTTTTCCTTACAGGGACGACCGCCCCTTGTTAGTCTGTCCCTGGCTCCACTAGTTGGGGGAGAATGCAAAAACACATGTTCGTCTGCCCTGGCAGAGGAAGAAATCCGTTCAGTTAGAAAATTCTCCACTATAGCTCTGTAGTTTCGACTTAATTTGCCTAAATTTTTGGTATTAATGCTAAGGTTTTTTAATTCTTATGAAGTTTGCCCCGTTTGAATTAATTATTTTTCTTGACGAAAGAAATTTAAAAAGTAAAACTTACACCAAAAGTCTTAAAAAATTCAGTAAAGATGAAAAAAATTCAAAATGACAGTTTTTTCATGTCTTTAGTATTTTTAGCGTAGTCTTGTCTGGATTGTTTCATTTCAGTTCATTTTTTTTATAAATTTTTATTCCTTTCATCCACACGAAGAGCAAATTTTTTTGATGAAAAAGTACATAAAAGATTCCATAATATCAAATAATATCGCTGTCTTTAACAAAAATATTATTTAGTCCGAAAATTATCACGGATTAATAAAGCCAACTAATGTTGCAATTGGATTAGTGTTTCAATTTTGAGTCATAAATGGCTGATTAGCTCATCTAGTCGTTTTCAAGAAAAGCTCTACCAAAAAAAAAAAAAAAATGAAATTGTTAATATGTACAGTCACAGCTTGTTTGTGGCAAGAGCTAAGATTACGAAGTCGAAATTCATCATATATAGTCACTAGGAGTTATTGGAAATTTATTTTGTCGTTAATTTTAAGTCTCCGAGAACAAGTCGGCATTAAATTGGGAATAATTTTAAAGCCGGCCAGATACCTCGGCCCTAAAAAAAAAAACCAAGCTTTTAAGAGCAGATTCGTACTGTCTACAAACTTGGTTCCAAAAAAGAGTTTTTGGGTTATTCTGATTCAATATGTCAAGACATATTTTTGGTTGTACACTTGAAATATGTAATGCAAAAAGCACACGATGTTGCTTCTGTCAATTCCTTAATTGGAACAGCCCAATCAAGTACGAGGGTCGTTTAAAGCTGGCTGAATACCTCAATTATTCAAAAAATAATGTTCACAACTCCAAATATGTCCGCTAATTTCATGAATTTCTGACGTCAGTTTGGAAAACATCAACCTAGTTGCTTCTCTTGTTAACGAATACAATTGTTTCGATATGAAATAAGTGATCACTTAATATAATCTTGTGTCAACCACTGACCACAAATCTCAGCATACTTAATTACAAAGGCAACCAATATTTCTTACCGCTAATAAATAAAGGGAAAAACAGAAAAGAAAAAAAAAAGACATATACACCTTCACAAGACTTACAGTTTTCTCAAGAAACATATAGATGAAATTAATAGGGGATCCAAAACATATACTCCCTCCGTACCGTACCATAATTATGGAAGAAAGAGAATAATAATTAAGAAAGTTTTTCAAACTAATAAGGCTCCTAGTTCGCGAGAAGACACTAATCGCTTGTAAATCTCCATAACCAACCTACCATCAACAATCTCATTGCTAGCACTAGCCACCATTGGAACCGCTCCCTTCTTCGGAATTCTTTTTCCTTGAAACAGCCCAGTTTCCTTGTCTCCCACCAAACGGATCATCATATTAACGTAAGCACTGTGAAACTTTGTCACCAGCTTCATCGGCAAAACAACCTTCAACTTCAGCTTCGGAACAAGTCGTATCTTCCAACTGCGGCGTTGGTTGTTTCCGAGCCTCGCGACCTTCATCCTCTTCTTGTTATCGTCGATTCTTTGGTACTTCCTCCTCCTCCAGTACCTCTTGAGGTTATCAAAGTATGTGGCTGGATCAATATCCATTTTCCTTTTTTGAGAGAGAGAGAGAGAGAGAGAGAGAGAGAAGGGTTTGGGTGTGTATTATGAGAAGATAGATAAAAGAGGGTGTTTATATAGGAATGTGAAGGGAATGTTTGAATTATTGTTGGGTATGGTTTGAATGTTGAATTTGTTGAGAGAAGAAAATCACATGCACAGTCCGTACACATGATTAATCATGGATGTCATATTTGACTCGTCCTACTTGAAAACATGGCTTTCATTAGCCCACATTTTTTTATTCATCCAACTTACAACAGTTCGGAAAGCTGTAGTGTAGTTTTTTATAATACAGGTAACACAATATAATTTTATTCGTTTTGTCTTTGAAATTATATGATTTTGACTTTTCACGTGAATTGTTATCAAAATGCGTGAAATTAGAACGATTTAGTTTGACGACAAAGTGACTAAAATCTACGTCGTTTTGCATATATTACACGCGTACTACAGCTCCACCTGATCCATTCACCACCACTATTGTGCTCCATAAATACGTAGTGAATTTCACAATTACTTAATCTATGTAGTCGATATATCATTCTTTTGAAATCGAAATAATCATACCAGACAAGCTTAGCTTTTGTGAATTATTATGCAGTTATGCCACTATTTAAAAAATACTCAATTATTTGTCTTTTTTGGGTTTTTTAAAGTTTTTTAATACCAAAATTGGTTCATATTTACTTTTTGTTTCGGCTAGAAAATGGCACTTATATATGGGAAGAAAATTGGAACATATAAAAAAAACATTTAAATTGGGTCAATGTTGGCAGCCCAAGTAAGCAATGGCTAAGAAGGTAGAGTGTCATTGTTTGCTTGGAATAAATCAAAAATATCTGAAGCTTCTAGAACAACAAATTAAGCTAAATTGTGAGAAACACCCCTCAACGTTTTTTTATTGGAACAGCCTGAGTGAAAATGATGGGAATGTTTATCTGCGTAAACCTTCACAATATAGCACTGAAACAATAGCCAACATATAATTTATGTACACTCAAGGGGTTGGTCAAGTAAGGATTATTTTATAATTCAGAGTTTTCGAATTATCTAATCAAAGTCGGGACAAAAATTTGTAAGAACATAGATATCTTGATGACTTGGTCATCCAAGCCAAGTAATATACCTTGCATTCTCTTCCTACATAAAAGAGCTCTTGTACATTAATTCATACACATATTATTACAGAGACAATTCTCTTTCTCCTCCTCTTTCTCTTTCTCCTTCTCATTTTCTTTCTCTCTCTCCCAATTTATTTAACATGATATCAGAGCCAAACTTTCTATCTCATTTATCAGAAAAATATCAATATTTTTTGGTCTCTTCTTCTATTCCGCTACTGTTCAAACCAAAGTGTTTGAAATCTCCTCACAATTCCAACACCACCAACAAAGTCGTCAAATCATCATCCACGTGCCCTGGCGCATCGTCCTTATCTCCAATGCATCAATCGCTTCTGCCTTCGTATACGCACGCACGCTTGTGTGAGTCGCTGTGCTGCCTACGTCAGCCCTAGCCATGTCGCATCGCTCCAGCCGCTCTTGATCCGCACCTGCTTTAGTCGCTTGCGCCATCCGCTCTAGATCAACTGACATTAGTCCTAGCTCAGTTCAGCCTTAAATCGGGCAGACTCTTTAACCAATCGGTTCCCTATTTTTGGATCTTTTTCGGTCGGTTGAGCCCAATTCCTTGTTGCTCTCAACTCTCTGTATCCACTAGTTAACTCAGTTTATATGTTTTTGCTTCCATAGTATTTATATTGATTCATGGATCGTTCGGACTCTACTAAGTTTCACCATTCATTGAGCAATTTCTCTGCTCCTAGTATTTCATGCTATATGAAGGAGAGTAGATGAAAGCCTCACCCGAACAAGAAGAGTGGAACTCACAGATGAAGATTTCAACGATACTAGGCTACCTTATCTCTAGAAGCTCTGTTTATTATTTTGTTTAAAATGCACATGTAAACCCAAGAAGGTATTTTGATATTTTCTTAATAACTCTACAATTTTTTAAATAAATGTTGGTTTTCTTTTAATTTTTGCTCAATTTGACAATTTTTTTAAAAAGAAGGGTTCATTAATGTTTCGAGAAATCAAGGAATTACAGTTTGCTATCAGAGCAAGGTTTGACCACCCTGCGACATTGGGTAGAATGAGTATATCATAATTCCTGATTGTTTTTCGTTAATTAGACTTTTCAATTTTTCTTGACTTATAAACGCTAATACTGTAAGTATAATACAAAAAAAAATTATTTGTCAGATGTCGGATTCCAAGCACGAGTTTGATATCTTTTTAAACTTCGACGAGAACCCTGGCGAGTTTGATGCCTTTCTTCTATCTGAATCATTACGCCTCAAGTTTTTCTCGCAACTCCCTGATATCCGCTCCTTATGCCGTTGAATCCTCTACTGTAGCCACCCTTTCAGGCCTCCACTAGACTTCTTCTCCGTCCCTGGATGGTTGTTTACCTCTTCCTCCAAATGGCTGCCATCTCCCCAGCCTCATACTCCTCCTTGGAGCCTTCCATCGGTGGATCCAATTGGGGGTGGGGGGGCTAGCACATAGTTGTTGTGCCAATGTCTCGTTTTGCTCTACTAGCGTCGCCACTAGCTGGGTGAGATTATGCACTTGCGCCTCTAATGGGTTTCCATTTCAGGAAGCGGGTTTCCATTTTAGGAAGCATTGCTTTCCCGTCTTCCTCCACCATGTGGCGACAAGGCGATGTTGCAAGGTAAAATGGTAGAAAATTTGTACAGGCTTCAAGGTCGTGTCCAGATGAAGCGTGCAAATATTGGGCACCAAGAAAGCAAAGAGGAGAGACGTCAGGTTACACAAGCATGGCGTGTAAAGATGCAAGCGAATGAATCTCAAGATGCGGAGGGCAACATCGAAAAGGAAGTGACTCGGGCGACAAGTTTTGAAAGGGTTGACAAAGTGACATTGTGTTCAAGAAGAAGGTCACTTTTGCAACCAATTTGGTTTCCGATGTTTTCTGATAGGCACCCAAGTGAGGGGGTGCAAGTCACCTGAGTGAGGGGGGTGGCAAGAACGGAAGTATGGACCACATGGGGTCGAGGGGGTGATTGTTGGGTGTCTTCCCCATGTGGGTAATAATTTTTGTTCCCCATGAGTGTCTCACCATTGTAGAACCCAAGGAGCACCTTTAGCCGCCAATTTGTACTTTCTAGGTATATCTTGAAGCTTCCTTAGGCCTATAAATTGAGATGTAATCCTTTAGGCGTGTTGGTGTGTGCAGTGGGTGAGGTAGTGAGAGAGATTACGAACCAAAGAGAGTGAGAGAGTGAGTTGAGGTTGAGAATCTCCTCCTAGAGAGTTTTTTTGTAACTTTGTATTGTGTTTATATAAAGTGAAATTTTTCTCTCAAAGGTTCTTTTGATTGTGTGTGCTTGTGATTCCTCGATCCCCAACACAATTTGCCACTTTAGAGTTAAAGAAGAAGTCATTCTAGCATTCCAAATGTGCCACAAAACTATGCTGGGACAGAGCAACCAAAGAGAGACTAACACTGACTTGGACTTCTCTTTAAAGATCCAGGCAGCCCACCAAAGCAGCAGGTGAAATTGAGGACGGAGTCACACAGGACAATCCCCACCAATCCAGAATTCTGCTCCACAACTTCCAAACAGATGGGAAAATGAATAAGGACATGATTAGATGTCTCCACCTCTACATCACAGGATTTGCAAAGAGCCCTATCCAGAGGTATGACACCCCTGCTGTTGAGTAAAGCCCCACACTTAATTTTTCCAATCCAAGATAGCCAACAAAAGAATTGAAATTTTGGGGGTGACAGCTTATGCCAAATGCATTTGAGAGGGAGATGTAAGACTGATTCAGAAAAGAGGGTCCCCTGCAAAAACACTTCTTTGACAGAAAAAATGCCATCTTTAGAGCCTTTCCAAACCCATGAATCCTCATGATCCTGGAGGGCAATAGAAGAGTTGTTCAGCCATACTTTAAGATCCCTGAATTTGTCCAGCTCTCAATCAAAAAGGCATCTTCTAAACTGAAACTCCCCTGAATTGAGGTCTGGCAAAGCTGCTAAAGCTTCCTTTACACTGCAGTTGGAGTTCTTAACCACTTGAGAAATTCTTTGAAACTTTGTAGAGAGGACTTTACCACTGCTTGACCAAATATCCTTCCAGAAAAGAGATCTCTCCCCATTGCCAATCTTAATCTGCAGTTGTGAAAAGAAACTTGAAGAGATTCGGTTGTTTGCCTGATTTGCATTAAGAATGCACCTCCAAATAGGTGATGCATAGCTGATTCCCCCGGAATTGGACAAAAGCCAGGCGTTACTAGGGATTTTGTACTTATCACAAGTACAAACCCTCCACAAACTATCCTTCTCCACCCCAAATCTCCACCACCACTTCAGCAAGAGGATTACGTTCATACATCTCAGGTCTCTAATCCCCAAACCACCTACTGATTTAGGTTTAGACACTGTTGCCCAGTTTACCAAGTGCAGTTTTCTCACCTCATCCGACCCACCCCATAAAAACCGTCTCTGTATTTTTTCAAGTTCCAAAGCTACCTTTTCTGGCAATCTAAAGATGGAAAGATAGTAAATGGGAAGACTATTAAGAACAGCCTTAACCAAAGTTAGCCTACCACCAAAGGACAACAACTTTCTTTTCCAGGAGGCCAACCTAGACTGGAATTTGGAGATAACAGGCTTCCAAGTCTTAATTCTGGGGGTACTCTCATGGTGGTCAGGAAGTAAATTCAAAAGAGTCTCCAATCTTGTAACTATGTCATTATGGTATGCACTGCTTTCTATACTCATCTATTCTCTATGGATCTTCATAAACCAGATTGTCTTCAATAACAAATCAGTAAATTGGGACTCTTTGGAAAAAGAAATTCAGTTTAGATGGGTGCATTGGGTTTGCAATCAACACAGGAAAGACCATCCTTCTCCAACTGCCATACTATACACCCTCAGTGGTACTGGTATCATTCAGAGTGGGTGTTTCAAATGAATTCGTTTGCTAAGTAAGTCCTGCTGTCGAATTCAGGAGATACAAAGGACAATCTTTTGTGCTTGGTTAGTAATTTGAAGTTCAAAATTGCAATATTTCGTCTTGGTTCAGGGCACATCTATTGTTTCCAATGTACTGCTTCCAAGTGTTGCTGCATTGTGTTGGGGCTTTGAGTTAAAAATGCAGCCTTCCTCCTCTGCTTTTATCTGTTTCTTAGGGAGCTTTGCTGCTTCAAATGTTGCTGATTTTCTAGTTAATTTTAGTGTTTTCTGCAGTTTTGGTTTTGGGTCTGTTTTGGGCTATTGGTGTAGTAAATTGTACAAGGGCCTCTAAGTCCTAGGGTCGTGAGAGTTTGGTCTTGGCTGGTTTCTTACCACCCTTTCCTTTGTACACATTATAACTAAATCCAATACATTCTTTTGCTTTTCAAACAAAAAAAAAATTTATTTCTTAACTTGAAGTATGTAAACCCACCAATTTAGAATCGTGCACCCAATTTGAAGCATTTGATCTTCTTACTTTTTCTAATATAAATGGACATAATTTCAATCCATCAACTTAAAAAAATTATACATGATAACATTTAAAAAAGATAAAAAAGCAAACCTACCACTCAAAATAATGGCCTAACTTTTATAAATTAATTATTTTTTATCTTTATTCAAATTGTTTTGTATTTATTATTTTTGCATCATTTTTTGTAGCTTATTGGTTCATCTCGACAAAAGCAATCTAAAAAGTATAAAATTATGTCGAAAAACTAAAAACAAATTTACTAAAAACGAAAATAAGTCAACACAGACACTTTTTGGGCTTATTTTTTATCATATCTTTTTTCTTTTTTAGTTTTAGAAGATAATTTTATACTTTTTTGAAATCTCTTGTCGCGACGAAACAATAACCATAAAAAAATTGGCTCAAAACAAAAAATTGTAAAAAAAATTCAACTAGGAATAAAAAAATAATCAGAAAATAATCTAACAATAACCACATGCCAAATGGACATTGAAGTTAGAATTAAAACATAATTTGCAAATCTTTTTTTACTGGCAAAACAACAATTATATTTATAAGAGAGATGAAAGATTCCTAGCACAAAGCAAAGCCTATTTGCAATTTAGATGGGCAACAAGATGCACGTCAACCAAAGAGAAAACCTATCAAAACCCAGACTTGTAATGAAGACAAACATCAAAACCAAAACCACATCCGTATTGAAGAGAAATTGAAATAGAAATACAAACAACATGGGTAAAATCATGAGTCCGTAGTTGTTTTTTACTTGGGCCAGATCTGATGCAGCTTGTTAGAAGATCAAATCTCCCACCTTAGGATGCTAAAGTGGAGAATGCTGTTGCTTCAATTTCAGTTTCTTGATAATCCCAAAATTCCATATAGAGTTGAGATTAGGTTTTGAAGGTAAGGAATCCCCTCCATTTGGAATAGGCAAACTATGCAGAATACTTCTTGGAATCTGCTTTGTTAGGGAGAAGGTTGAAATCGTCAATAACTGATACCAGGTTTGAGAGAAGACCTTGTTCCCATTGAAAAAGGTTTCCTAACAAAGGAGAATGGGAAAGAACAATCTGCTACCACAATGTCTTTGTGAATTGAGAGTGAATGAAGCCTGGGGAATTGGTCTTTGATAGGACATGGACCTGACCATAGGTGGTCCCAAAACTTGGTGATAGTGCCACAATGGAGAGAGATATAAGTGGTCATTTAGGATGACTTCTTTGAATTCAGGGCAATCATTGAAGTAGCAACATATATTTTTCCAGGTAGATGAAGGCCTACCTGAGGGGGTAATCGAGGATACCAAGCTAGTTCAGGTAGGTCATATTTTTTAGATAAAACCTTCACCTACAAGGAGTCTCTTTCAGAATGGAATCTCCACCACCACTTCCCAATTAGTGCTAAATTTTGAGCTGTCATTTTTTTTATTTTAAGCCCCCCTTGATTCTAGATGATGCTACTTTAGACCACCAAATTAGATGAAACTTTCTTTTGTCGGTAGAGCTACCCGATAAGCAATTTCTTTGAAGTCTTTCAATGGACTTGGCTACTATAGTTGGAATTTTGTATAGGGACATATAGTAGATGGGAAGACTACTAAAGAGGATTTCACTAGGGTGAATCTCCCCCATATATATGAAGGGTATTTTTATTTTCAAAGGGCTAGTTTCTTGTGGACTCTATCTATGGTAGGTTGCCAAGAACTAGCTTTCATTGGGTCGGCACCAATGGACATTTCTACATATTTGAAGGGTAGTGACTCCTCTTTACAACCCATAACTGAAATCACGACTGCTTTGTTTTGATTGGAGATGAGAACGTGGCAGAGCACACTTTTGGAAATGTATATTTTTCAGGCCTGACATAAGCTAAAACATCTTAAAAACCACTTGATGACTTTAATTTCCTCTATGTTATTATTTTAAAAGATCACTGTATCATCTGTAAACTGCAGATAGGATACAATGTTCCCAGTGGATCCCACTTTGATCCCATTGATAAACCCGAAGGGCCTGGCTCTTTCTAGCATGATGTTCAGGCCTTCAGCTACAATATTGAAAAGGAAAGGGGAAAGGTATCACCTTGTCTCAAACTTCTTTGTGACTGGAATTTTCTGTTAGGTGAACCATGGATAAGGATAGTTAGATGTGGAGGTACACTAGCGGAGTGTGATGCACCATAGCATTTTCATCCCATCAAGATTTGCAAAGGAGTTTCCTCTTTACCTTTAGTCAGTTTTATTTGACAGATTAATGGAATTGGGTGGGGGCAATGGAGGGTTTTAAGAGTGAAAATTCTGGAATTAATAATGGGTGAATGAAAATTGATTTCCAAGGGGCTATATAAGAGTCAATGGTTTTTCAGTCTTCACGCCATTATCTTTATCAGCAGACCAGAGAGATAGAGCCTTGAGAGAGAGAAAAAAGTCTCCAAAGTAGTTGTTCTACCGAATTCACCACTATTCTTTGTTGTTCTTTGTTTTCTTCTTCAACCGATATAGGAATTTCTACCTCCAACCCTTAGAAGTTTGATTCCTGTTGTATTCATGTGATAATTGATCCATAGCCCGTGTAGATCAAGCTCTATCTCGGTGGAAAACTAGAGGAAATCAAAACCTAGAACCCCCGAACGACACTTCAGTCGCCACCACAATCGTTAGGGCAATAAACCGACCAGCCAGTTGGTTCACCATCCGACCATGGTTTGGTTCAGATTTTGATTTTTGGGCTTCGGCCAAGTAATGAAAACTTATCCCGAGCACTCAAATACTTGCACATGCATCCCCATGTGTTTCTATTTACGTCCTCGGATTCCCGTGGAATTTCGAGAGAGTAGGATTACCCTTCGATACTTTTATCGATACTATGCTTTGATCGTTGTTCATATTATGGGAGGTCTTACTAATGTTATTATGCTATTAGATTGTTGTTGTTCTATTGGTATTGAGAATTTGAGTAGTTAAAATCTTGACAATGCTCGGGTACAGCCGTTATGCTGCTCATTTTTATGTAGAATGGTCATAATATAGCCACCTTACTGCTTGAATTTCAGTAGCTTGGAAAAAGTCTAGAAACAACGTTAGCTACACTAGTTTGAATGCCACCTAAACAAGAAAGTGAAGGGTGTTAGGTGAACATTATACATAGTGGAATTGCGTAAAAATAAGTAAGTGAAAGTTAATTAAAGATGCATAACCAGTTGACTTGGTCCGTCGTGACAATGTTTGATCATGTGAGTTATAGTCCCACATAATCATTATGTGGCTTAAAGTCCCATGTGTTATTTAACTGGGTTAGAATCCCATGTTTGTTTAACTGGGTTAGAATCCGATGTTTGTTTAACTGGGTCAAAATCTCATGTTTGTGTTGTGGGTTAGAGTCGGATTAGGTGTCGTCCCATATTTAAGGATCTCAACTAGAGGTGTTTTTGAAATGGTTAAGGGTGACTTTAGAGACATTTGTGATAGCAATTCTGAACTCCAAGGAAGTGATAGCTATGGTCTTGGGCGTCCTTAAGCCGGTAAAGGAGAAGCGGTTAAGGTTCATTGGTATCTGACACTAACACTAATGATGTCACGTTCGATCGGATCTAGTTAGGGTGGGATAGTTATTGATCCTAGTAGATGATAGAAGGTTCCTTCCTTATCGGGTCGATATTCAAGTCGAGTACATAACTTCAGACTAACTACAGGTCCTGAGTAAGTAAGGAATCAACTAAGTGCCCTACAATATTAGATAAGTTGGGTAAGATTTGGAATTCCTAGGAAGAATTCTTAGAAACTTAAAAAAATGAAATCATAACATACCTATGTGATTATATTCTGTTATTCAGTTTAGAGTTTTTATTATGTTGTCATTTACACTGTTCACATATATCTTGGTTTACATGCATATTTTTCCTGGGTTTGATTTTTGAATATTTTTCCTTACTGAGTTTTATTACTCATTGAGCAACTTTTTTGTCTCTAGGAGCTAGTCCGTTTTTATTGAGTTTTACAAATATTCCGTTTAACTATCTAGGATTACCTCTAGGAGCTAGTCCTTCTAGATATAGCACATGGAGACCGGTTCTGGAGAGAATCAAGGCTAAACTAGCTTCTTGGAAGAGGAAAGTTTTGTCTATGGAAGGGAGAATTACCTTGATTAAGGCTGTGTTGTGTAACCTACCTATTTACTACTTATCTATTTTCAAGCTACCAGTCAAGGTGGCAAGGGAAATTGAAAGGATTCAACGAAATTTTCTATGGGGGAGCTGACAGTGAGAGGAAAATGTCTATGGTTAACTGGAGGATAGTGCCAAAACATAAGGATAAAGGTGGCCTAGGGATAAGAGATTGCATAATTATGAATCATGCTCTACTTTATAAATGGTGGTGGAGGTTTGCTAAGGAAAGGGACAATTTGTGGAGACTGGTGGTGTGTGATGTGAACAAGTTGGACTGGGCTGCTTTCCTTCCAAATGAGAAGCGAAGTATTAGAGGGTCCCCAGTATGGCAGGGTATTATATCTCTACAGTCCAAAGATCCAACTACGTTTCAAAATTCAAGAATCAATTGAGAATGAAGGTAGGGAATGGGGAAGTTACTAGTTTGTGGTTGGATGCTTGGGATACAGATGGCCAATTGTGGTGCGAAAAATTTCCTAATATTTTTCAAATAGTGGCAAATAAACATCAAAGCGTGGCTCTGATGTTCCAAGATTTGGGGGTAGATGAGGCTCTAAACCTTCATAGATCGGTATACTCATGGGAAAGGGAGGGTTGGTCAACCTAATTGCGTGTTGGGAAGTAGTTCGGCTTTAGAGATCAGAAAGGGAGGATGAGATGCAATTCCTTTTAAGAGAGGGACGGGGTTTCTCAGTGAAGTCCTGTGGCGATTTATTTCAATAGAGTTTCGAGGTAGAGCAAGATAAGCCACCAATTTGTGTGTGGCGGTAGCTTTGTCCGCCGAAAGTTCAGGTTTTCTCATAGCTTGCGTGGAGGGGGAGGGTCAAATTGGCTGAATTTTTATTACATAAAGGAATTATCCAAATTCAAGAAGCACAGTGTAAGTTTTGTGAGAAGGAGATTGAATCACAAGATCACCTTCTCTTTCATTGCGAACCAGTGTGGAGTTTGTGGTGTGAGGTCCTCCAATGGTGGGATGTAGTGTGGGTACCTCCAAAGTGTATGTCGGAATTACTAACCTAGTGGTCTGGTTGGGCTCCAAGCACAAAATTCCTCAAGTGGGCAATCACACTGTGGAGAGCTATTCCTTTAGCGTTGATCTGGACCATATGAATCTTCAGGAACAACATCCGATTCAGCAATGGTACTGCAATTTGGCCCAAATTACTGCAAGATTTCAAGTTCAAATGTTTCTCCTAGGTTCTAGAATCTTGGACGAGTGGTCCTTTCTCAATCAACGACATCTTGTACAATACTAGGGGAATTCTCGGTGGAGGCTTGATCAAGTAAAGTCCTTGGGTTTCATCAGACAGAATTGTGGAGGAGAAGTCAAGCGGTGGAGAAGGCAGCTTAGGTTAATCATTCCCAAGGTCCAGGGTGGGTGGGAGGGTTTAATTTTGTGGGTTGGGTTCTCACCAACCCTGTTTATTTTATTCTGCCCCAAGTTAATATCCCCATCCGTAGCTAGTTTAGCATGCCTTGTAAAGTTTATCATCTTTAATATAATTTTCTTTGCCATTCAAAAAAAAAAATCTGTCTTTGGCATTTCATGCTAGAGGTCGGAGAGCAGACAGAGTTCCCGCCCAAGCAGGAGGAGCCGATTGTCACGAATGAAGAATTCAACATGTGATTGTCTTAACCCTAGTTGCTCTGTGAATTTATCTTGAAAATACCAATGTAAATCCAAAATGGTATTTTCGTTATTTTATCTTTCGCACTTTAACACTATGTTTTACTATTTGTCGTTAAATATGAGATCTTTTTAATTTCTATTTTACACAATAAAATAAGATTAAAAGAATTTAAATAACGTTCTGAGAAATTGAGACGTTACAAGTTTCGCATTATATTTTTTTTAAATTAGTTCTTCATCCGAGCAGAATATAGATGGTAAAAAATTATGACATAAGTAATAAAAAAAAAGAACCTTACTAAAGAACAAAAACATCTAAGAAAATATTTTTTTTTATTTTTTAATTTCTCTCATCGAGACGAATAATTAATTCTAAAAATTATTTACAAAAAGCAAAACGAACCCTCATTACTAGCTGTTTATAAAAAATAATTAATTTGGTCAAAACTCACGAGATGCCAAAAGCTTAATTGCAGGAAGTTTAGTAATCTGTTAAGCTATTGAGAAGGGTTCAAAGCAACAAAAAAAATGGTTGAGATTTTGTTCAGTACAACAGATACAGTTTCTCTTCAACCTACAAGTACGGAATAGAGAGCAAGAACTGCGTTAGTTCATTGTGGTATGGTCCACAAGAAGTCGGTCTTCACTAGCTAATACTTGAATATTAATATACAAATGTCAATACTGTAAGGCTACATAAATATATTTTTTAAATTAATTAATAAGGATCATCAGTTTTCCTAGTCTAAAAATGCGTTCTATAACTATCAACGACTTTTTCGATCGGACTTTAGGTAGAATTATTGGGGGTTATGATTAATTCTGTTTAGTTTACGGCGTATAGTGACAGATACAAGAAATTTAACGAGAATGAAGAGTGGAAATTTTTCAGTACATTGATCACGTACATGTCCCTAATTCTGCTAACGATATTCGGATCTTATCTTGCATATGAACTAATTAAGCTTAAAAAAATTGTATCGTAGGTGTTAAAGGTTTGCTTCAGTGTCTATCTCCCAGGGTAAAACAACTCTCACGAACGGAGTACGTCGTGTCTCGCTCTCACTCTCTTTCTCTCTCTCTTTAGAATAAACATAAAGATGGAGTTCTTCGTCTACGGAAATTTGAGAGCCTAAAAAACCAATAACAAGGTATAATAGAACCATGAGGGACCTTTGAATTTCACAACCGTCGAGACCTTTGAGTTTTCAACCATGAATTGCATGCAGGAGGATAATGGATGACAGTGAAGTTCCTTGGGTTGTGTAAACCTTTCGATAGAGACTTTTCAGTGTCCAAACCGTTCACTCCATTAAATTTTCAACAACATAATCAAAGGAAGAGACAAGAAAAAGAATTGAGTGAAATCTTGAGAGATCTCACCAAGTCAACAATGAAGGCTTTACAAATGGGCAGCCATCCACATCCAAATAGCCTTTTTGGATTATTGACATGGGAAAATCTCTTAAAATTCCTTCCATTCACACACATGGAGAGGATCCGAAAGTGCTCGGATCGTTAATTTTTTGGTAGTTATTTAGGTCGTGAAACGACAACGAAGGGGAAGAAATTTTTACGAAATAGAAGCCTCTGCACTTGTTGGGGACAAGGATAGAACTAGGAATTTCACTACGCACGGGTGAATATATATTCACTACTATTTGAATTTTTAGAAAAAAATATTTAATAGAGACGAACTTTGAAGCCAGCCGAATACCTCAATTATTCAAAAAATAAGTGTTAGGGCCGTACGGCATCTTCACAACTCCAAATATTTCCGTTAATTAATTTCATGAATTTCTGACATCAGTTTGGAAAACTTCAACCTGATTGCTTCGTGTGTTAACGAACACAATTGTTACGATATGAAATAAGTGATCACTTAATATAATCTTGTGTCAACCACTGACCACAAATCTCAGCATACTTAATTACAAAGGCAACCAATATTTCTTACCGCTAATAAATAAAGGGAAAAACAGAAAAGAAAAAAAAAAAGACATATACACCTTCACAAGACTTACAGTTTTCTCAAGAAACATATAGATGAAATTAATAGGGGATCCAAAACATATACTCCCTCCGTACCGTACCATAATTATGGAAGAAAGAGAATAATAATTAAGAAAGTTTTTCAAACTAATAAGGCTCCTAGTTCGCGAGAAGACACTAATCGCTTGTAAATCTCCATAACCAACCTACCATCAACAATTTCATTGCTAGCACTAGCCACCATTGGAACTGCTCCCTTCTTCGGAATTCTTTTTCCTTGAAACATCCCAGTTTCCTTGTCTCCCACCAAACGGATCATCATATTAACGTAAGCACTGTGAAACTTTGTCACCAGCTTCATCGGCAAAACAACCTTCAACTTCAGCTTCGGAACAAGTCGTATCTTCCAACCGCGGCGTTGGTTGTTTCCGAGCCTCGCAACCTTCATCCTCTTCTTGTTATCGTCGATTCTTTGGTACTTCCTCCTCCTCCAGTACCTCTTGAGGTTATCAAAGTATGTGGCTGGATCAATATCCATTTTTTCCTCTTTTTTTTTCTTTTTTGAGAGAGAGAGAGAGAGAGAGAGAGAGAGAGAGAGAGAGAGAAGGGTTTGGGCCGGTGTGTATTATGAGAAGGTAGATAAAAGAGGGTGTTTATATAGGAATGTGAAGGGAATGTTTGAATTATTGTTGGGTATGGTTTGAATGTTGAATTTGTTGAGAGAAGAAAATCACATGCACAGTCCGTACACATGATTAATCATGGATGTCATATTTGACTTGTCCTACTTGAAAACATGGCTTTCATTAGCCCTCATTTTTTGATTCATCCAACTTACAACAGTTCGGAGAGCTGTAGTGTAGTTTTCTACAGGTAAAACAACATAATTTTATTCGTTTTGTTTTTGAAATTATATGATTTTGACTTTTCACGTGAATTTTATCAAAATGCGCAAAATTAAAACGATTTAGTTTCGACGACAAAGTGACTAAAATCTACGTTGTTTTGCCTATATTACACACGCACTACAGCTCCCCCCGATGCATTCACCACCACTATTGTGCTCCATAAATACATAGTGAATTTCACAATACTTAATCTATGTAGTCAATGGGTCCATTTGGACTATGGTATTTATTGAAATTTTTTTTCGTCGTTATGTGAAATTTTTTTGTAATTTTTTATTTTTCATCAACTTTTTGTGATTTATTGGTTCATCTCGACAAGAACTTTCAGAAAAGTTATAAATCATGGGCCAAATTTAGAAAAAGTTCAGAAAAGACAAAAATAAATCAAAAACAGGGTTTTTTTTAACTTATTCGTCGTCTTTAGTGATATTTTTTTAACTTTTGGACATAATTTTATGCTTTTTAGATTTCTTTCATCAAGACGGACCAATAAACTACAAAATATTGAGGTTTAAACAACAAATACAAAAAAAATTGAATAGAGACAAAAAATGAATTTAAATAAAAACTATAGGCCAAAGAGAGCCATAGTTCTTTTGAAATCGAAATAATCATACCAGACTAGCTTAGTTTTTGTGAATTATTATGCAGTTATGCCACTATTTAAAAAATACTCAATTATTTGTCTTTTTTGGGTATTTTTTTAGTTTTTAATACCAAAATTGGTTCATATTTACTTTTTATTTCGGCTAGAAAATGGCACTTATGGGAAGAAAATTGGAACATATAAAAAAAAACATTTAAATTGGGTCAATGTTGGCAGCCCAAGTAAGCAATGGCTAAGAAGGTAGAGTGTCATTGTTTGCTTGGAATAAATCAAAAATATCTGAAGCTTCTAGAACAACAAATTAAGCTAAATTGTGAGAACCGCCGGCCCTCAACGTTTTTTATTGGAACAGCTTGAGTGAAAATGATGGGAATGTTTATCTGCGTAAACCTTCACAATATAGCGCTGAAACAATACCCAACATATAATTTATGTACACTCGAGGGGTTGGTCAAGTCAGGATTTTTTTATAATTCAGAGTTTTCGGATTATCTAATCAAAGTCGGGACAAAAATTTGTAAGAACATAGATATCTTGATGACTTGGTCATCCAAGCCAAGTAATATACCTTGCATTCTCTTCCTACATAAAAGAGCTCTTGCACATTAATTCATACACATATTATTATAGAGACCAAGGTTGTCATTATCGTACCGTACCGGCCGGTACGTACCGTTTTGACATAAAAACGGTACCAAGTACTCCTAGTACCGTACCGCCTTCAATACCGGTCGGTACCGGCCGTACCGGCTAATACCAGCCATATCGGCCGGTACCGTCCGGTACCGGATTTTTTTTTTTATTTTAAGAATTGCGAAAAAAATTAATTTTTTTGGACTTTCTCTCTATA
Organism: Arctostaphylos glauca; assembly: GCA_019985065.2. NCBI lineage: Eukaryota > Viridiplantae > Streptophyta > Magnoliopsida > Ericales > Ericaceae > Arctostaphylos > Arctostaphylos glauca. The sequence continues at coordinate 15,565,246 of JAHSPW020000013.1, forward strand.
ATATATATATATATATTGATAGTTGCGATAAATCCGATACGGTACCCGATACATGACCGGTACCGGTATGTACTGTACCAGTAGGAAAACCAGTACCCAAACCGATCCGGTATTCAGAACTTTGATAGAGACAATTCTCTTTCTCCTCCTCTTTCTCTTTCTCTTTCTTGTTTTCTTTCTCTCTCTCCCAATTTATCTAACATTATATAAGAACCGAACTTTCTATCTCATTTATCAGAAAAATATCAATATTTTTTGGTCTCTTCTTCTGTTCCGCCACTGTTCAGACCAAAGTGTTTGAAATCTCCTCACAATTCCAACACCACCAACAAAGTCGTCAAATCATCATCCACGTGCCCTTGCGCATCGTCCTTATCTCCAGCGCATCAATCGCTTCCGCCTTTGTATACGCACGCACGCTTGCGTGAGTCGCTGTGCTGCCTACGTCAGCCCTAGCCGTGTCGCACCGCTCTATAGCTGCTTTTCATCCGCACCTGCTCTAGTCGCTTGCGCCATCCGCTCTAGATCAACTGACGTTAGCCCTAGCCCAGTTCAGCCTTAAATCGGGCAGACTCTTTAACCAGTCGGTTCCCTATTTTTGGATCTTTTTGGGTCGGTTGAGCCCAGTTCCCCATTGCTCTCAACCCTCTGTATCCACTAGGTAACTCGGTTTATCTATTTTTGCTTCCATAGTATTTATATTGATTCATGGATCGTGAGTTTCATTATTCATTGAGCAACTTCTCTGCTCCTAGTATTTAATGCTACATGAAAGAGAGTAGATGAAAGCCTCACCCGAGCAAGAAGAGTGGAACTCACAAATGAAGATTTCAACGATACTAGGCTACCTTATCTCTAGAAGTCTGTTTATTATTATGTTTAAAATGCACATGTAAACCCAAAAAGGTATTTTTGTATTTTCGTAATAACTCTGTAATTTTTTAAATAAATGTTGGATTTCTTTTAATTGTAGCTCAGTTTGACAATTTTTTTTAAAGAGAAGGGTTCATTTGATGTTTCGAGAAATCAGGGCATTACAGTTTGCTATCAGAGCAAGGTTTGACCACCACGCGACATTTTGTAGAATGGGTATATCATAATTCCTGAGTGTTTTTCGTTAATTAGACTTTTCAATTTTTCTTGACTTATAAACGCTAATACTATAAGTATAATATAAATAATTTTTATTTGTCAGATGTCGAATTCCAAGCACAAGTTTGATACCTTTTTAAACTTCGACAAGAACCCTGGCGAGTTTGATGCCTTTCTTCTATCTGAATCATTACACCTCAAGTTTTTCTGGCAACTCCCTGATATCCGCTCCTTATGCCGTTGAATCCTCTACTGGAGCCACCCTTTCAGGCCTCCACTAGACTTCTTCTCCATCCCTGGATGGTTGTTTACCTCTTCCTCCATATGGCTGCCATCTCCCCAACTTCGTACTCCTCCCGGGGGCCTTCCGTCGGTGGATCCAATTGGGGGTGGGGGGGCTGGCACACAATTGTTGTACCAATGTCTCGTTTTGCTCCACTAGCGTCGCCACTAGCTAGGTGAGATTATGCACTTGCGCCTCTAACAGGTTTCCATTTCAGGAAGCATTGCTTTCCCGTCTTCCTCCACCATGCGTCGACCTCATGTTCACCAATATTGTTTCTAGTTATTAGTTGAATTTATATAAGCGAGAACGTTGTTCCCATATGCGCCGCCAAACTGATGATGCCTGAAACTAGTGAGATACTTATGTGCTCCTACTTGCACTCCTGCACACAACTTCGGTGGCCGGGGGATGACTTTTAGCTAAGGACTCTCTAATAATCAAGTCAATATATAACTGGAAAAAATAGGAGTAGTCAAGAACGTATGGATTGTGCATATTAAAACGTACATGAACTCATGGCCGGAAATAAGTTTTCATAGTGCGTGGAGGGGACCAATCCAAGATGGTCTAATGGCCGCCGATGTCGCCTCCAATCCATTCTTGGAGGGTTGCCCTCCGATTCTGGGCATTATCTCCGAATGCCAAGTAGTCAATGACGTCATCTCTTGGGTCCCCGGAGCGATCGGGGTGCCTCGGATTTCCTTCACTTGATATCTATCACACAGCTTTGGGAAGGTGCGTTTCTGAGCAAGCGTTGGCCAATCAGAGAGAGAGCATGCCGATAAGTACCCCGCGCACTCAGTCAACCGGTCACATATTAACTCGAGGTATTTCAGTTGGTCTAAAGTATACTCTGACAGTTGATCAGTCAAGAGTCAATCCGGACTTGTCAATATTAATCTCTCTATACTAATAGAAATGGACTGTCCTTTTTGGCATGAACAAAAAATTGAAGCCGTGTCACAAAAATAATTTTCATTATTATTCTTAAAAAAATTCCAAAACAAATCACTCAGTTTAACCACCACGGGCAAACAAGTAAATAAATATTTTAGTAACTACCTAAATAAATATTTTAGTAACTACCTACTCTTATCACTACACTCTATGATTTAGTAATTACCTTTTGTTGTTTTAATAATCGACTTGCACACGCATCGCGTATGTTCTGCCACTAGTATTAATTAATTCAAGTCAAAGAGGACTTATTAGGATTCACATTTTCTAGAAATCACAAAAGCAGGCTAGTATTTTTGACTTCCCACAAAGATATTCTGTATGACAGACAAATTATGACTTATTCATAACAATCAACAGGGACACCAAAAATGCAAGTGGAAAATTATAACTGTCTTTTTCATCTCCCCTCAACTGTTGAATGTAATTATGGTCTCGGGACTATCACGTAATATCATAATATTTTTTACTATCATATATTTAACTTTTACATATTTAGTATTAAATTCACACAAATGTGTAATAATCAAATGTGTTAAAGTATTACATAGCGGTCCCCAAAATTGCCAATAATTTTTCCAGTACGGTTACTAGAAGACAGAGACTTCGACAGATTGACGAAGACCCTCGTAAAAGTACCAATTGGCAGAGTTATGTTTGTTCCCAGAAAATGGCAGCAAATTTCCATCCTCCCTCCTCCATTCCAACCACCTCCCGGGATCTCCGATTTTTGGACACTCTCTTATTTATTTTATTACACTCGTGATGCGTATACAAGTTGATTATTAAATATTAAAAAAATAAATTTTGATTGACAAAAATCTGAGAATTTTAGTACAGTCGGAGAGAAAGAATATAGAGAAGAATAAGAATAGATAGTTACCAAATCATGGGGTATACTGATAAGAGTAGGTAGTTACTAAAATATCTATTTATTTATTTGTCGATGGTAGTTAAAGTGAGAATGATTTGTTTTGAAATTTTTTGAAGGACAATAATAAAAGTCACTTTTGGGACATAGATTCGTTTTTAAAGTCTCGCCAAAAGGAAAAACTCATTTCTATTAGTGTATAGATACAGAAGACTAAGGGTCGGGACACATGTAATGTATGTACAAGTCGAGCGTTATCAAATACATAAAAAAAAAAAAATGTACCATTCTAATATGGTGGTTATACTCATCTTCATACGAGTTGCTTTTTCACGTCTTTGCTAGCGATTAAAAACCCACTACAAAATAAATTAAATCATTGCCAGTGCGCACAACAATGTCTACAATATATAATTCTATGTTGAAATTCTATTTTATAATTTTATTGTTTATAAGCCAGAGTTATTTTTTATTTTCTCCAAAATTTTGAATTAAGAATTTTAAACTTTCAGAAAAATGTGTATTAAGGTTTCATACTAAAGATTTTATGAATATCCTCTTACTAATACTAATTTTATAAGAATTGATTCTAAAACGTGGAAGTTATTATTTTACTAACACAAAATAAATTGAAAAAGTAAAAATTGGGTTCTTCAACCAAAGAAAGATCGAACCAAAGCCAAATGTAACTGATATTTTGCCGTAATACCAAATTGATTCCATCCCCAAACGAAGCACAAAACATGAGGCATGTGGTTCGACTGCCTGCCGTTTTTTTGTTTTATGTAGATTTCGAAATCGCCGAGATTACATTTTCTTTGGTTTTAGAGTTTGTGTAAGTAATAAGTAAATTGTAATATTTATTTTTTAAATGATAAAAAATCGAGATTACAAAAGTGTGTCCGGACATCCCTTTATTTTCCTTTCATTTTCTCTCATTTTTAAAGGTGAAATCATGTGCTTAAAAAAGTTGTACTCTTCACCCTCTAATTTTACTTCATATCCTTCACTCTCTTTCTTAAAATACAATCCAAACACAAAAACTACTTACAAATCCCTCATTCGAGGCAAAGCGTAAAAGTGCTTGATCTAAAAACCTTTTTTTTCCTTCTAAATCATGAAAGTTTTTGACACAATAATGGACTTTCAAATCAAGCAAAATGGGACTTAAAATTGAGCTGAATTTTTGCATAATCTCCTAACAAATTAACCCAAAATTGCTCCTATCTAAATTGAGTATATTTAGGTTCACTAAATTAAGGCTCAGTGAAATTGGTTTCGTGAAATAACCTAAGATACTAGGATTAAAACAAAACACAAGACACCACCTTACAACAGATATGAATGATACTCACACAACAATTGACAAGCTTGTCCTTTACAAATTAAATAAATTTAAATTCATGGAAAATGATCAAGTTTAGCCTACATCAACATGAAATTTAGCCTTCATACAGAATTTTTCCAGATCAAATTTTCACACGAGCCTTTTCTTTCTTTAATTTTTTTTTTTTTTTTTGGGGGGGATAAACACAAGAGCCTTTTCTTGCTGCAATGAACTTGGACAAAAAATACAGCCCAAGACCGTACAAGTTACCTTCTTCCATATTCTCTGTCTTCCTTTGATGACCTTGTGTTGTGGTCCAGAGATACTGGGACACACCCCGCTTTGTTGATTCAAACTTGAGCCTCTGCAGCATGCACATCAGGTCCATTGGAATAATGGCCGCTATGTAAGCGGAACTGCTCTAATTCTCGAAAATATGCGTAAGGGCCCCATCCTGAAATCAAAACATAAGCACAATTTTGATGAAGGACACAAATGATATGACTGCAGAATGAGCAAAGGCGTCAATAGATTTTGGGTAATGGTTCTCATTTGGCCTGGCCTCAATACTTGACTGAGAGTGCAAAAAGAAATGAAAATCTGAAACCTTTCGCGAGTTAGAACCTTGCACTAATCTAAGGGTTCTTGAGGAGCTAACCAAATGGTCACGTTCATTTTATATGACAACTATGTTTACACTTCAAATCTCCATGCGAAATACGTGCATTGTAAACACCATAACGGAAATATACCAAGTTAACCAACAAAATGCAATAGGATGGCCGAAATTTTTCAAAGCTTTTATAGACATTGCATCACAGATGAACTTCGAGAAAAAGGTCAAGACTTAATTTTACATCACTACTTAGGAAAAGGAAAATGATTTTACCCTCATCTTGATGTGGAAGTGGGAAAAATTGCAGATAACAAAATGTTGCGACAGTAAGGCCTGCAATATCCAATTCACACGCAATAACAGAGAAATGTCAAATCACAGAATTGCAAATGTAATTCATGTTGCTCTATTAAATGGTTAGAGCAAAAGAGCCAACCTAAAAGACCTCCAGCAAACACATCTTGCCAATGGTGCCAATAGTCATCCACCCGAGAAACTGCAACCAGCGATGCAACAAGGAGAGGAAGAAAAACGATGCACAATCTTGCCACGTGTCCTTTGCGATCAAATGCCTTGATTTTTCCGGCCAAGTACAATGATAAAAATCCCAAACCGGCAAAGGACCCTGCAAAGCATAACGAAGCCCGTCAGATGAAAAGGGAAACACAGACATGGTATAAACCTTATAAAATAGAACACTGAGCACATTATATTCTGTTTTATGATGTAAGTTTATTCCAACTCCAAATCAATGGTGAGAAAGTTCTACGGAACATATAAGCCATAATGTTAGTCACATCATCACCAACTACTCCACGGCTAACAACATCCAACCTTCAAGGGCAAAAGCAAAAAAAGGGACTGTGATTTTGTTATCCAAAAGATAAACATTTAGGAAATGCTAACAAAAAGAGTGCCTAGGCTGGAGCATATAGAATTGTTCGAAATATTTGATTCATAACTCCAATTTGATGTCATTGATGTGGGCTGCACTTGGTAAGGAACATATGTGGAGGTAATAAGGTGTTTGTTTTTTACCGTGTTATGAAATTGAAAACCAATCAACTTTGTCATAGATATTTAAAAAGGAGGAAGAAGAGCAGAGCCAAACACTTTCAAATATTCTGAATTTTTACTTCTTTTGTTCTCTTTATTTTAACACCTTTAGTTCCATACATTGATGTAGGAGACTTTTAGTTCTATACATCGACGAATGATAGGTTTCAAAGAATTGTCGATTCGGAAGTTCAAGGACATGTCTATCAAGTTCTATGGTCAAATGCTTTGTATGAAGTATGAAGTATGAAGAGCCTTACAGTTAGGTTGTCTAAGGGTCATAACACAAGATTTTAGGAGTTAGTTTTAACATTACTTGTTATTTATGTTTTGGAGAGACCAAAAGTCATGTAGTGGGGAGACTAGAAAAGATTAAGGTTATAATAGTAAGAGATTGTCAAATTTTCCCATCAAATTATATAGTTTACTCTATTCTTTATATTCAATGTGTTTAAATTTCTCTTGAATTCAAGAACCCATCCACTAGAATAAAATCTAACAAACTGGTCTACTAGAACGATACCTAGGCATCCTTTCACTACAATGCTGCATCACATATGGTCTTCCAAAGTCATAAAGACATTGGTCTAAAATAAAACTTAATGAGCATAGCAACATACCACTCCTGCTTTTTAGCTTCTAAAAGTTGCAGTTGAGTGAATATAGAAGAATGTCACTCAAATGACTTCAACTTAAAACTTTATACATTAATGATCAATGATCCTACAATCTTACAAGACCCAAAACAATTTGGCTGAATCACTTTATTCATCGTTCCTTCAAAAAAAAAGATCCAAACCCAAAGAGTGAAGTGTAACTTACAGGCAGTATGGCCACTTGGGAAGCTCTTATGTCCTTCTCTAATGACGCTATCTGTACCATGACACACAACATTACCCCACTGATCATAGTCCTAGAAAGGAGAGAAAGAAAACAAAATCGAGTAAGCCAGATGTGCAGGATTAGATTGCCATCATGGCTGAATTTGGTTCCAAAGTGAATAGTGAAATGGTAAAAATAAATTGGGAGATTCAAAGTTTACACACTCCCGCATACATCAATTCCATCCGGAAAGCAACGCCAAAAGAAATCTGGTCGAGGCCGACCTACTCCATCTTTTATTGCATCAGTGAGGACCCCAGTTATCAAGACAGCAAACAAGAGGCCTGCACTTTTTTTGGACTACGTAAGTCGTGGATCAAGCTTTACAATTCATTAGAAACAATAAGAAAGCGTTGCCAAATCGAAATTGATAATCTAGTGAACTTACCTAATATACCATGGTGCAGATCATAGACATCTCTTCTACGAATATAGAAGACAAGGAAAATGACAATAGGCAACAGAACTGCATATATCTGTGTGTCAATGAAAAGTTCTCCTCAGTTACTCTTTACTCAACAAATAAACAATGGCAACTGAGATTGAAATTGTCTCCTTCTTATGATCTACCAATTTATCGTGTGTAAACTAGAATTTCCTCAATTGCTAAAAAATTTTAGTTTAAAAAATACAACCCCAAATCATTAGGCATTCTAGAAAATCAATAAGGCAAAAGGACCAATGAATTGAAATCATGTGTGCAACCACATGTGAAGAGAAACTTACTGGAACAGCCCAGACAGGCACAGTGTTGTCTTTCAGTGGATACTTAAGGTCTGTCATCATGTCTTTCCCAACAAATCGGTAAAATGGATGTATAATATTTAGTATGACATCTATGACCACAAGAAGCACCAATATAAGCCAGTCATGCATGTGCTTCCTTGCGACTGTGGCTCCATGAGATCTAATAGTGTGTGCACTTGGCTCGGCCTCACTCATTCTCCCCTGATAGCGCAAAGAATATCACATCAATTTCGCATATAAAGTTCCAAATAAATTGCATTACCTACTTTTATTAGTTTACTTACCCGGGGAAGGGGAAAGTTGCCCGGGAAGAAAACAATTGCATGGTCTAACAAAAAATGAGTACACATGATAACTAGAGGCAACATGGCTGTCAATAGACTCAATTCAAACAACAGAGACTTGTGTAACTTTGGTGCATTAGAACCGTAACTGAAGGAGAATTCGACCTTTTGTTTTGAATTGACCGACAGCTTATTAGAAATCTTGTAAGCTTGTCTCATCATTTCCATTAAGTGTTAATCTCATGAAAATTAATCACATTAGTTATTCCATCAGTTTTTCAAGCATGAAGAGCACACATCTAATTGTCCTTCTTGCATAAGTTTTCATTTCTTTGCAAAAAGAATTAAAGCAAAAAAATATCCCCCTAACGTTTCTCTTTATCTTACTTCCTCTTCCTTTCTCTTTCTCTTTCCCTTGAAGGGGATTCAAATGTATCCCTTTTTTGGGATAAGTCATGAGTAGGTGTCACTACTAAGCTACAAATTTCATTGTTCAACCTAGCCAAACTTTCTTGCCATACAAAAGAAGACAATTTTAGACCACTCCTCATGAGATTAACAAACACGATTAAATAAAAAGGAGAAGCTATTTTATATCTTGGCTCATTACTTCACTTCAGATAAACTATTTCATCTTTTTAGTTGAAACTAAGAGGAATGTATAAATCAAAGCTTCCACAGATTCAATCGTGGCTTTACAATTATAGCTTACATACCTATTTTTTTATAGGGGATCGTCTCTCAGATAAAGAAAAAGTTAAAGAAAAACAGTGATTCAAATCAAGATTTTCTAGTATTCTATGTCAAATTACCAAAAGAAAATATAAGCGAAAGATACCAAAGCAATGTCGAGTGTGTGATACATGTTCCTTCTATTTCCCCAAGCATAGCTCTTCACATAGCAATGCCTATGGTGTCCGCTTGGCCTTTCATAAGTGAAAACAACATAAAGTGCTCATAATAAAGACGCTTACTGTCTACCATTGATTCTCATAGATATTTTTGCAAGTATGTGTCCAGATTTGGAGGGTTATGTTGAATTTGAAGCATTCCAAAAACTTGGAGATTCAACTACAAGAAGACAAGTCGGTTTACACGAAGATATAAAATAGCTTCTCCTTTTTATGTAATCGTGTTTGTTGTTTTGCAGGATCAACATTCTAGAATCCTTTTCAAAAATTTGTTTTGCTAACAGTTTTCACTCCTTGTTTTCTATAATTTTTTTAGAAAAACAACGACTTTGAGAAAATATGAAAAAAAATCTCTTCAAACTCTCGAGAATCATTTCTCAATAAACAACATAATATGCGAAATTGATAAGACTTTTTGTTCTTCTCAATAACACTCTGGAATAAGTGTTTTGCAAAAAATGATTCTTAAAGCAGCAGCAAAAGAGAATCCCAAGATTTAGGATTTAGAAGTATGCTCCATCATAGGTCTTGGGTTCGAAATCTCTCAGGTATTATCAACTCTTTTGGTGTCAGTCCATACAGCGCAAAAGCTCAGCCTTTAAATAGCCCCGTGCAAGTGGACGACGAAATTGGTCCCTAAGAACTAATCGGCTTTAGGTTGGGGATAATTACAAAACCGGCCAGATACCTCGTCTATAAAAAAAAAAAAAAAAAAAGTAGCAACTAAAGAGGAATACATTTCATGGAAATCGAACAACACAAAATTACTCGAATTGCTTAACATCAAACTCTCTGTAATTCAACAATAAGCCCATACCAACCTATTTCCTAATCAAATATTCAAAAGAACAATCTCTTGAAAAAATGATTAATACATGTAGCTTATTTCAATCTGAAGCAAAACAGAGTTAAGAAATCAAAATTGCCAACTAACCTGGGATGTAGCGTAGAAATTGGGAAAGGACCAACAAGGGGTAGAAATCACGCGACTGGTTCAAGGATTGAAGAAAATACAAAGCTAGACACAGAACATTCTCTTCTTTAATGGTAGGGTTAACGTTAGGAAAACAGATGTGAATTGAATGGAAAGAAAGAGAGGGTGGAATTTTATAAAAAAAAAAAAAAACGATCACCTCTGTACCTGAAAATGTCACAGATGATTTTCGTGTTGACCAAATACGGATTCCTCGGGAGAACTTAGTCACCCCAAGGCCCAAATTATACCTCCCCCGAATGACGTTTGATCCAATGAATTTGATTTTAGACCTACCTCCCCTGGATAATGCTACATTCCACACAGAGAGAGAGAGAGATCTAATTCGAAAGAATGGATTGGCGCCGGCATCGATACAAAGTACATGTATTTATATGTATGTTGGGAAGGAGAAAACAGGGTTTTGACAGTTAAGCTTGTTTGGAAGTTTGAAAGGAAGAGACAGAAGGAAAAGTTAATTCTCTTTTTCTGTTATTCACAAGAAACAAAAAGAAAATAACAAAACAAAGTGTAAATTATTAAGCGTAATAAATAATTTCTTATATTTTCTTCACACTTTTTTTTTAATTAATTTATCTTCTTTTCATAGAGCTCCAAACAGAGTGTTAGTTGATGGCAAAAAAAAAAAGGGGAAATAAAGATTTTGGGTCCATTTGGACTGTGGTTTTTATGTGTTTATTTATTGAAATTTTTTTCGTTCTTATTTGAAATTTTTTTGTAATTTTTTGTTTTTCATCAATTTTTTTTTATTTATTGGTTCATCTCGATAAGAGCTTTCAGAAAAGTTATCAATCATCGGCTAAATTTGAAAAAAGTTCAGAAAAGACAAAAATAAATCAAAAAACAGAGTTTTTTGTACTTATTCGTCGTCTTTAGTGACTTTTTTTTAACTTTTGGACACAATTTTATACTTATTAGATTCTTTTCATCAAGACGGACCAATAAACTACAAAATATTGAAATTTAAACAACAAATGCAAAAAAAAAATGAATAAAGACAAAAATTTAGAATAAATATTAACTAGAGACCAAATAGGGCCAAAATCTATGAAAGCCGGCTCCGAAACTAGATAAGTTTTTTTTACAAGGGTTTGTAATTTTTAGTCCTATATATACTAGAGATTTATAGAAATGGGTCCTGGTTACTTTAGGAAACAATCTTCTTTTGATCCTATTTTTTGAAAAAAAATCATTATTAATCCTTTCTCTCTCTCTCTCTCTTAGTATTTTAAATTTTTTTTACCTATTCTTTTAAATATTTATCTCTTTTAATCTTATATTTCCGAATTTCTCTCCTAATTTTCTCCTCCTTAGTTTTCTCTCCAATCGTCTATCTCTAAAAGTCTCCAATTTAAGTTTGAAACATATACAAAATCTTAACAGTAAATCCATATAAAAAAAAACAATAAAAAATAACTGAGTTATAAACAAGAAAGAAAAATTATGGAGAAATATGAAAAATCTAGATTGTGCAAAATTTTGAAATACATAAAATTATCATGAAAAAATTGTGCAAATCTTGTTATATGTGAAATACGATAGGATTAATATGTAGGAATTATAATAAATATATCATAATAAGTACTGAATCTATAGTAATAAATTTAGTTCAAAACATCAATGTAAAAGTTTTAAAAATCATGATAAATTTACTAGTTGAAACGCAGGTTCCATGAATCCACGGCGAGCAGTGCTGTGTACACAGATTCAGACACATATGTGTCCGGATCCGTCGGATGCACGTAGGGCCCTTAATAATTTAAGGGCCCTACGTGCATCCGACAGATCTGGACACATCTGTGTCCGGATCTGTATACACAAGTCTATGTACACAGACTTTCTCATCCACGGCATAGGTGAAATATGGTGCGCATGCGTGCGTGTGTTGCGAATGTGTGTGTGTGTGTGTGTGTGAGAGAGAGAGAGAGAGAGAGAGAGAGAGATTTTTAAAGCTAAGGAATATAAAGAAAGTTGCGTACACAATTGAAAGTTGACAAGATATATAATTGCATGATTGGTTTCAAATGATTTATATATTTATTCCACGTTTGAAAGACTTGTCGTGACTTCATTGTTTTTACAATGGCTTCACTGTATTTTTTTTTTTTTTTTTTGGAACTATCTAAAGTTTTCATATAACAGAATTTGGTTTTCTATAACTTATGATAAAATTGTTAAACTGTGCAATTATGACCGTGATTCGATTTATCTTTTTTTAACGCTATTGAACTGATTCAATTTTGGAATTGTTCATTTTAGGGTAAATTAAATCAGGGTCCTATTTACTCTTACAGTGTAGTGTTTCATCCTATATACTTTTTTAACTTACGTTTTCATCCCCATTTTATATAGTTTGACTAGTTTGCCCTTATTTTCGAGTGTTAGATTACCCTATTATCCCTTTTTAATTCAGAACCTATATTTTGTTTTGGTATGTTTATAATCGTAATAATAAATATGGCTAAAATTATGGGATTAAATAAGGTAACAAATTTAATTGATTATAGAATCAATTCGTTAGATATTTTCAATGGATATGCAACAAAATATGGTAAATTCATGACATAATTTACCATATTTTATTATGGAATCAATTCGCCGGATTTTTTAATAGATATGCTACTAAATCTGCTGTTGACCGAAATTAGGGTCTGAAGTTATGATTTTCCAACAAATCTTTCATGCTTATGAATATGAGTTTCTAGCAAATCGTATGGATTCACCAGATTATATTATGAAATAGGGGCTGAACTTTTAAGATCAGAATATAGTAATGGGCCAGAATCTTGACGAAATATTTGATTGTTCAACGAATCTTCCATGCTTACTATCAGATTACCATATAAAAATCAAATTCACCATCATTTTACCAACTATGGATTATACCAAAACAGATTATACAAAAATCTGGTATAGTTATGGATCTATACCATTATAATCAAATTTACCATGTAAAAACCAAATTCGTAATGACAAAATTTACCTCTCTTTTTCTACACTACATATCTTTGTATTCAATCCTTCTGTTAGTACAATTTGAAACACATCAAAAGAATACGATAAATTTTAGTACAACAGATGTTAAATTCTTCCATCAACAGTAAATTTCAGTACAACGGTTATTTTTATAACAAATAGTTTTGATGAACATAGAACATGGTAAATTTGTTCAAATGAAATCTAATTTCTTTGGAACGATGTCATCAATATCGAAATATTGCACATTCTAAAATCTTTCTTTTATACTAATGCCCAATAAACTACTAGAATTCATTAGATGGTCAGCATTTATGCTAATGCCCAAAAAAATAGATAAGAATTGATGCGCAGAATTTGCTCATTCTTTTTATAAATTTGATCTCAATATATGGTAAATTTGTACATACCGTTCACAATATTAAGTACTTATGGTAAATTTAATCAGAATATGATAAATTTGTACGTATAGTTCACAGCAATAAGTACTTATAGTAAATTTGACCTCGATTGGTAAATTTATACGTACAATTCACAGCAATAAGTACTAATGGTAAATTTGACCTGGATATGGTAAATTTGTACATACAGTTCACACACGTATAACATGGTAAATTTGCATGGAACTATACATCATCTAACATGCAACAACATTATAAATTTCAAATGCAGAATAACAACCACACATAAAATCCATTTAGTCCCAAAAAACATGATCAAAATTACAGGAACCAAATACAGTTCTTAAACCATTTCATGTAAATCAGTACATAAGGGGAATATAGAGGATGGATTAAATCGTAACTCAGATACTAACACAAATTGATTCGTAAATCAGAAATCAATTATAGGTTCAGTGAAATCAACATTACAATCCGGCCAGTTCATGATGTTCGCGAACGAGTCATACTTGCTCCGACAACATAATGGGACGATGGTCGGTCGGATGGCGATATTCTCTCCCGTATATAACCCAGCCCCATCAGTACGCACCAATGGTCGGACATCGACAGCAGTCGGGACCCTAGATCGCCGTTGTTCAGCACGTTGCTCTGATTTTAGAATCCTAGGACGAAGAATTAAAATCCGGAACAACAATACACACCAATGGTCAGATGGTCAATCAGAATACAACCTAACCCCGTTAATACGCACCAACGGTCGAACGTCGACGGTAGTTCAGGACCCTAGATCGCCAGTCTTCAGCATGCTGCTCCAATTTTGGAACCCTATGAACGGAGAATGAAACCCAGAGCGACAGAAGATGAATCGTTGGAGGAGGTGTTTTGGTAATAAAGGTAGGGTATTAAAAAAATCCCTTATTTTTAGGACCAAAATACTGATTTTGTGCTCAATGTGTTTTAAGGGCAATTTGGGTATTTTTTAAATTATAGGATGGAAAAATAACTTTCAAAAGTATATAGGATTAAACACTAGATTTGTCTTATAGATAGGACTGAACATTAAAAGTGTATAGAAAGCTTTTAAAAATCATGATAAATTTACTGTAAAATAAATTTATTAGTTGAAATGCAGGTGCCACGTCTTTAAAAATTATAATAAATTTATTTATGGTAGAAATTTATCATGGTTGAATCTACCATAAATAAATTTACCACCTTTATCAAAAAGTTCCATCACATAGGTGAAATACAGTGCCTTTGTGTGTGTGTGTGTGTGTGAGAGAGAGAGAGACCTTTAAAGCTAATGACTATGAAGAAAGTTGCGTAGACTATTGAAATTTGACAAGATAGTTGCATGATAGGTTTTTAATAATTTTATAGATTTATTTCGAGTTTGAAAGAGTTTTCATGACTTCATTGCTTTTATGAGCTTCATATTGTTTCTATTTTTTTTGGTTAGAAACTACCTAAAGTTTTCATATAATGGAGGTTGGTTTTCTTTAACTAATGATATTTCAAAAAAAATTAAATCCCATAATTGAGGTTGTATATAGCTATATTGCTTACGCGTCATATGAAGAAATGATAAAATTGACAAATTGTACAATTAGAAGATTAAATCCTAATTTATATGAGTAGGACGAAAAGGGATGTGAAGGCTCTATTTAGGATCATAACTTAATTTATCTTTTCTTTTAATGTTATTGCACTGATTCAATTTTGGAATTTTAGAGCCCATATCGGTTCAATTTTAATGATGAAAATCATTTATTTTATATAAGTTTCGTGGAGAAGCTCAATCACTATTAAAATAATGTTAGTTGAATATAAGCGATGATGCATATTATATATATTCAACTAATAACTCTATCGAATGTATCAATTTATGCTTGTATTATAAATAAATTTTTCCCCCTTTTTTTTTTACCGAGAGATGAGCTGGATCATATATGTATGGTCAATGGATTTACCACTTTTAACAAATTTTCTAAGAATATCAATAGTCACTTTTTTTAACAAGTATTTATGTTTTGGAAACCAAAACTTTTTAAAACAATTACTGCATGTTGGACGTAATAGAAACTTTGTGGTCAAATAGAATACCCCATTTTTGCTATCAAAAGTCACTGTTATTGATATTTGATATTGTATTGTATAGGGATCAGTATTGAAAGAAAGATGGTACCCACGTATCGTACTAAAAAATTCACAGGGTGCTGGTACTGACTAGTATAATACTTTTTTTTAATGAAAAATTGATCAAAAAGATAAATTTGGGCTGATTTGGCTCATTAATGATATGTTAATTCAACAGATACAGTGGTATAATAAAACAAATAAAGTTATTTGTTCAGGTATTTGTTAAAAGCGACGGAGAATGTTAACTGATAAACACCAAACAATAACTTTATCTAATGAAATCATCACTTTTATATCAAACGAACAGATAATGTTATTGCGTGTTTACTAAAAGAGTATTTTTGAACTTATATGTCAAAAGGACTTCCGTCAGTAATTTAGTTTGAGATGAACTTATTGCACTAAAAATTCGTTGTTATGAACTTTTGACCGAATCTTTTTTTTTAATTTGTAATTAATAATTTTTCATTATACATAAATTGAGATAAGATAGTAATTAAACCCAACGTAATTACCGAGTAAAACTTTCCCTTTTTATATCTAAGAGATTTGATTTTAAATTATGAGATTTGATTTTAGAGGTCAAATAAATTTTTTTGTTAAATAGTATATATTATTTTTTAATAATAAATTTAAAACGATACATCAAATCTGTCAATACTATCCAACGTCCCATTAATAAAAAGGTAAAATGTTTACCTACCTCTCCTAAGATTGTAATAATTACAGAGACCTCCCCTGAGGTTTTTTAAAATACACTCGCCCCTTAGTTTAGAAACTATTATACTATTTTCTCCCGTTTTTATTTTTGGGACTACAGTGTTAATTTTGCACATAAAATATCCCTTTTACCCATTAGTATTTGATAATTTGTTTCGAATAAAAATTATTGTGGTTGTTGTTTTTATCGGAGAGAGCGAGAGAGAATTTTATTCGTAAAATATTCTTTTTACTTTTTAAATTTCTGACTTCGCGGTTAATATCGAAATATCTTTTTAAGTCAATGACGAATTTTTATATTTTTTTAAAAAATAAAATCGAGAGAACGTAACCGAAAGGAGTTTAAATAAGCGGCGTCGTCACTTTTTTAATGTGGCTGTTGTAAAAGTGACTGACACCGCTCATTTGAATCCATTTTGGTCATGTGATTTTATTTTTGAAAAAATCTAAAAACTGACTGTAAACTTAAAATAATATTTTGAAATTAACTGCGAACTCGAAATTTAAAAAAAAAAAAATTGTTAATAGGCTGTGTGCACACAGACGTACTTTCTAATGGGAGTTTTGTTTGTAACTCAAAACGCTTGCATTTTTTAGCACATCACATGTGTTGTGCCTTCACCCGTTCTCCTGATAATACATGTGAGAATGTCTCGTTTTTATTGCTTCTAAATAAAAACTAATGTAAAAAGTATAAACAAAAAACAAACTTGAGAGGCCACCATGTTAATGACAACGGATATGATGAAACACATCTTCAGCAAAACCATATTTGCTTTAAGCACTCGAAACCTTGTTGAGAGGCTTAACAAGTTAATCTTTTCTTCAACTTCATTCATTTTTATTTAAATATTTTTTGTAATTTTTGTAATTTTTTGGTTTACGTTAATTTTTTTGTTGATTGTTGGTTTGTTTCGACAAAATTTTTTAGAAAAGTACAAAATTATGTACAAAAATTTTAAAAAATAAAAATAAGACAAAATAATGTATGTTTTGAATTTTTTTCATCTTCAGTGAACTTTTTTTTTTTTTATAGTTTTTGAATATAATTTTACATTTTTTAAATTTCTTTTGTTGAAACAAATGAACAAAACCAAAACAATTAATGAAAAAATAATAAATATGATTTTTTTAAATAAAGACAAAAATAATTTAGATTGATACTTTAAGCCAAATAGAATCTAGATGACATGTCTATAATTGGAGAAAAAATAAAGTACATTAATAAATAAAGAAACAATCAACTAATACATTTGTAAAAAAATTAATTAAAATAAAAATAATTACATGCCTATAATCTTTAGTGAGGTAAGAAGATATACAAATGATGTGTGCTTCAAGAGAATTTGTTTCATTCTTATAGTCGTGACCAAGGGTGCCTTAGGCATTTTAGAAAAGTGATCTGATTACCTCGTAAAAAAACCAACTCATCTGATTACCTCATAAAAAACTAACTCATTTGTAACAGAAATTTACTGCAGGGGGAAATTATGTAATAGATTCAAAAGTAAGTGGAGGTGAGTGCATTTTTAAAAAACCTCAGTAGAGGTCTTTACAATTGTCAGAAACCTCAGGGGAAGTCAGTGCATTTTATCCTAATAAAAATAAATGGTACTCCCTCCGTCCCAATTTGTTTGTCCATTCTCGAAATTTCAACTTATTTAGGAAACACAATCATTACTCTTAAAAATTTTTACTTTCTAATAATACCCTTAACTTTTTTAACATTAAATGAAAGTTTACGTTTTCCAAAGCATTGTTTTTTTAAAAAGGAAGGGCATTAGGGAAATTTTGACAAGTCTACTTTAAAATTAGACAAATAATTTGGGACATCTAAAAGTCAAAAAGTGGACAAACAAATCGGGACGGAGGGAGCAATTTACCACTCGAACAATGGGCTGTCAGGCAGATGAGGCGATGGATGGATGCGTCAGCACAAGCTCGTGTGGGCTGAAGGCATAGGCGAAAAGGACAGATCCTGCGTTGCGTTTGTTGTTACGGTTGGGTTTCTAGTGGTCAACGGGCTTCGTTGGTCGGCCCAGATCCACTTACGTAATGGGCCCTTACGTGTACGGTGTGGCTTGATTTCTGCTCTTCCTATTTTCTAGTGTGTATTTGGTGAAATGGTAAGTAGGGTAGTTAGCAGGTGTTTACAAAAAAATAAAAAAAGAATTTTCTAAGTAAACATTCGAATCTCAATGCATAACTTAGAAAAAGAAAAATAGAGAGTTAGAGAAAACCTAATCTTATTTAATTGGGTGAAAAAAACTAAATGATATCTATTTAATTATTATTTAAGAGCAGGGCGGATGTACTTGACCCGCCTCCGACCCGTTTTCTCATTTTTTTCCCCTCTAAGTATTGCCTCTAAACCCAATTTGATCTCTATAAAAATCTAAAAATTTCAATCCAGACAAGGCAGAGAACAGAACAGATCGAATCAGACTGGACAAAATTACCATCCTTACGTGGTGTTTTATTAACCTCTAACTCCTACTAATTAATCTGCCAATATATAATTGCCATTGATGTGTTCTTCAAAAAGAATAGGTGAGGCATTTAAGGTAGAAAATATGGCTGAAGGTTAATTATAAAATTGTAAGAAAGTTTCATAATAAGTTTGCTATGATTAACGTTAACTGACAATGTAATATTTGTGAATTTTTTGTGCTTTTGTTTCGCCTATATTTTTGTGATTTAATTTTTTTTTTTACACAAATCTTTTATTTTCTTCAAATTGAATAAGACCAAAGCTGTGCAATAACAGAACAAACAAATGGAAGTCATTACAAAGGGTAAGGACTTCAGCGGTCGAAACTCGGCAGCTCCTTTGGGGCCACTGGAGGTTTGCCCGGTCGTTAACTCCAGGGCCCCGAGGACTAGTCGGCACTAGGTGGGGGACCCAACCACGCTACCCGCACGTGGCTCCAAGCCGGCCGGATACCTCGGTTATCAAAAAAAAAAGGGTAAGGACTCCAAAGATGCAGGTGTGAGATGTTGGAAATTCGAAGGGTTAAATGAACGGGATATCGGAGGGTCTCAAGGCAATCGGAGAGTCTCGGGCGTTTCACACTCCAAGAGTCATAATAATGTCTGTCATCCAAAGGTCAATCCGTTTCAGTCTTCATTCATTCACGTCACTCCAAAGGTCTTTCCCAAAGGCCTTTATATACCAACTCAGTTTTGGTAGATAGAGAGCCGAAATTCTGTCTAGCGAGAGAGAGCCAGGCACGAGAAAGTTCAACAGGCAAACGAGGTTAGGTGTGACCCAGTTCGTGGAGCCGTTTTAACCTGGGAGACGACGCCGGAGCTATCCTCCAACACTCATGATGAGGTGACGATTTAGTCTTAAGGGAACTGTGTTCAACACATGACTCGGTTCGGTAACTAAATAGATTGTTTTTTGTATTTTAATTCTCGCATTGTATAATAGTTTGGTAATTCTGTACTTTACGATTCCTTTACCATAATTTAAAGATGTATGTTTTCCTGGATTCTTGATCATTGCTACGAACTTGTCACGTTATAATTTCAACATGAGAAGCATTGCTTTGAATGGAAGCAGTGGCGGACCTATGCGATAGATTTAGGAGTGGCAAGGGTTTGATTTTTTACTGCTCACTCGTGACTTGTCTCTTGTCTCACCATCTCTTCTCGTGTAATTTTCAATTTGTTAATTAACATAAACAAGAAATATTAATCCACCACAGACGAATATCGTACACACAAATATGTGATAGAGAAAAGACTTGAAACACCTGTGGCCGTGTTCCGAGAACATGCACTTAATTCATAACTCCTCCTAAACAAAATATATTTAGGCGTTGAATTTTTTTTTTTTTATAAATGGGGATGGCACCGGCCACCATGTATCCCACTTCACAAATCCATGCCTGAATGGAAGGAGGCATGTATATATATGATCCATCATTATAATTTTGACAAGTGATGGCTTTCAAAAGCAGTTTTGAAGATAATTGAAAAGCTTGTGAGACCTCAACTAATTTTTTTTGAAGACCTATTCCACCGAGGGCTTCAGTATCTGACAAAAATATTAGTAGGTACCGCTTTAGAATTAGAATATCAACACATCTTACTGTACACAATGCATAATAGGGCTCCCAACTCCCGCATCCATGATATAAGATGAGATTGGATTAAAAGATGAAATCTTCCCTCTTGTTTACACAAGTGGAATATTGGACTGTGTATTTTGGGTTCCTTAATTCTCCATGCATTTAAAAAAATCAAAATTAAAAAAGATAAATAAAATTAGACTCTAACATTCAATGGCTAAGAAAAAAATATTTTTAATATGTATAAAAAACAGAAAGTACTTAGACAAAAACATTAATCTACAAAAGCATAATAAAGATTCTAATATTTTTTCAACCAATCAAGGTACATTGAGAAATCCTAATTTATTGAGCGAACCCTAATTTAAACTAAAAATCTCAAGGTGCAATAGACAATCAACACAGTACTTAATCCAAAACCACAAGATCCAACTTAAAATTGAAATAGAATCAAACCAAAAGCCTCAACACACACACAGAGAGATATATATACATATATATATATATATATATATATATAGAGAGAGAGAGAGAGAGAGAGAGTATTGGTGGTGGACGTCGATGGTTAGGTCAGTGCAATATATAGGTGGCACAACACGATGATGCCTGGTACAGCAGAAGACAATATTAGCTTGCATTAAATATGGCAAGTAAATCTCGGCTTTTTTAATATAAAATAAATCTATTTTTTTGTCTTACTCTTAAATATTTTTGTTAAAAAAATAGAACTATAAGAAAATGAGCCCACGTGTTACGTACTCGGTCCGCCAGTGACAACAACCACATAAGTTCACTACTTTTGTAGAGAGGCATATGAAGTGGATCAAAATATCACTACTAGTGTGGTGACAAGATTATATACAAAACATGGAGGGGCAGAATCAAAATTTAATGTTCGGAGGAGATCGAGATTTTTTTTTAAGAAAATAGAGGGAGCAGACTATAATTTGGGAGAGCCAAAATGTATTGGGCCGCGGTCTCCTTGTACCTCCCCTGCAAACATGACGTAGCCAGGGTTATCAGCAGAGATGGAGTTAAGAGGGGGTTAATAGGGGCAGTCACCCTTGTAAAAAAAAAAAAAAAAAGAATCTCTATTATTATAGAGAAAAAAATTCTTATGAAGTATATAGGCTTGTCTCTGCTAATATTTTAATTTTTGTCTCGAATATATATTCGTCTATGCGTAGTAAAATTTCTGATTTGGTCCCGCTGTAAGCCTCTATAACCAAATCGCACAGTTCAATCCATTAATTCCATACATGGGAATACTTAGCTTTTAAGATAAGTGTTGTTGGATTTGAATGGTTGATGTAGATGTAAGATTGTCTCTTGTTATTGAATTGGATGGAATGTACCACAATAGCACATGATGTTACCACGACTCAAGATAATTTTAATTTGTTTATTTTAATTTATTTCAGACACTGGAATTGAATTAAATTATGGTATTTATTGAATTTTTTTCGTCTCTATGTGAAATTTTTTTTGTAATTTTTTATCTTTCGTAAATTCTTTGTAGTTTATTGGTTCATCTCAATAAGAGTTTTTAGAAAAATTATAAATAATGGGCTAAATTTGAAAAAAATTTAAAAAGGACAAAAATAAATAAAAAACAAAGTATTTTTTAACTTATTTGTCATCTTTAGTAATATTTTTTTAATGTTTAGACATAGTTTTGTATTTTTTAGATTTCTTTCATCGAAACGAACCAATAAACTACAAAACATTGAGGTCAAAACAACAAATGTAAAAAATAAAAAATTAAACAAAAACAAAACATAAATCCAAAAAAATAAATTAGGCCAAAGAAACCCTGAGTCTAGCTTATCGAGGCTTTAAAAGACTGTTTCTGTGGACATTTGAATGAGTAACTCCAAATGGGGAACGTGAATTATTCAATTCATTTTTCTCTTAAAAGTTGTTTTTTCCGCAAATCTGTGGGAACAATTGACTATAACAACTTTCTTTGAACGTGATCAAAGGAATTCAAGACTCGTTAGTAGTGTCGCGAGTGGTCCCGTGAGAGACCATTCATTCTAAAACTCTAGTTTTTTTGGGTAATCAAAAAGGGTGTAGGACGATAGGATCGATAACGTGATGGATTTGACCATTTTCGCCTTCGATTTTTAAATTAAAAAAACAATCAATTTATATCATATAAAAAAATAAATATTTTTATATTTTAAAGATATATCTTTACATAAAATAAAAAAAATCTAATATCCTAATATAAAATTATAAATATTTATATCTAGACGGGTTTAAAGTAAAATAATATCTAATTAATAATTATTTTAAAACGGGACGAATGTACTAAGACCTGTCTCCGACCCGTTCTCTAATGTCTTTTAACTTTTGCTTTCAAATTCAACCCGATTCTCGAAAAAAATTCACGAAACTCCAATCTAAATAGGACGGATCAAATCGAAATGAAAAAGATTGCCATTCCTATGTAGAAGGAGGCGACCGACTATAATAATCTCTCCTCAGCATGACCGTAGAAACTCCAAACCCGTGACAAATTCAGTGAGGAACCAATCATCGATCCTAGGATTATTAGTTGCAAGGTCGCTTGCTAGTATGACAATTCACCTAACGCTTAAGGTCTATTAAAAAAAAAAGTTGAGGAAAAATAATCATGTCTAAATAAAGATCAAATTGTCCGAACTGTGCCTCAAAACATTATCACTTGCTATTAGGTTATTCTCTCTCCTCTTTTTGATTTCTAAGGAATCTGGTGACTTTTAACTGCAGTTGTTATCTCTTTCTTTATGAGGCATCTTGAAGAACAATCTGCATCCAACCAATCCTTTTTTTTAATGAATAGTACACAGAGAAAAAAAAAAAGTCGAATCATTTTATTTCTTTAATTTATTGTTTTGTACTATTAAGGAATAATAAGGGATCTGGCAATAGTATAAACTTGTCGAAGTGAAAGACGATAACGTGTTTTCGAATTTATTCCCATTTATCTCAACTACTGATCGTCATAGACAGCATCTTTTGTGGAAGAAATGCAAGCCTTTTGTGTCGTGTCCGATAAGAATATCCCTTTTTCCTCACTAAAAATCTCTTACTTGTTTGTTCTGCTCCACCCGATCAATCTCTGAACGGTGCATGCTTCTAACTCAAAATTCCCATGATTTGTATCCTCTAGGCACAATGGTCAAGAATGGCAATTTAGTCCGATTCAATCTGATCCGTTTCGTTCCCCGTCCCGTTTGGAGTTTCGGAAATTGGGTTGAATTTAGAGGTGAAATTTAAGAAACAAACGGGGAACGAGTAGGAGGCGGGTTTGAGTACCTTCATCCCGTTTCCCAATCCATTTTAAATAACTATTAAATATACTATTTTATTTTATTTTTAGGTTTACCCGTGTAATTAGCTATTCTTCATTCTTGTTATGGGCCGACCCTCTTTGAGTTTTTCCTTATTTGTTTCGTATAACTTGGTTAACAATTCCATTGTGTCCTTATGAGCACTATATAATAGGTATTTTTTTATTAAAAAAAAAGGGCGGGGATGGAGCATCGAATTCATCCCCGTTCGGAGAACGGGATGGGGATGAAGACAAATTTTAAATTCAAAGATCAGAGGCTAAAATGGGCAAATCCATTCCCGATCTGCCCCGTTACCATCCATAGCAATGATTATGTTGTCGCATTATAATCTAGTGGTCACGAATTTAAGTCACAAAAACAATATCTAATTGATTACGGAAGTAAACTTGCGTACATCCAACTTTTCTCTGAACTCTGCAATAACAAAAGTCTTGTGCATTGGATAGTAATTTTTTTTTTAATAATATACTCGGTAGTAATAATGATTCACTAGCATATCAATAGTTTTGCCACTTGTGTTATTATAGAAACAAACAAGACTTTATAGAGAAACTAGACACAGTAAGATGGCTCCATACATTGAACATCATAGGTTAGAGTTATGAAAAGAGGTTTCAATTACTAGGTAGGGACCTCTTCTTACCAAAAGGCTAAGGCTATGCTAACTATATATATCTACATGATTAGTAGCATTTACTTGGTGGGTGTCAATTCTCTTGTTGGACTTGGGTGTCTTCACGTGAAGAAATTTGATGATTGTCATAGCATAAATTCCTAGGTTAATGCATTTGAATACCTTATTGCAATGATTCTTCATTTGACCCAATCAAAACTATTGATGCTTTCACTATTGGGAAGCTAGAAAAATGAGTACACAAGGAAACAACTAAATGTAAAGCTCTAAAATGGTTCATGTCCGGTCGTTACCTCTAGGGTTTCGAGAACTGGTCGGCAATAGGTTGGACATTTACAGATCAAAAATTTTTTTGCAAATAAAAAAAATAGGTTGGACATACTCAAAACCGGCCAAATATATCAGTTATGAAAAAAATTGGTTCGTATCTTGTTAAAGGCAGAGTCATTAAAGAGTGCAAAGTTAATAATCTTAATTAGGACTATTTGCTACTAGAGAAGGATGACAAAAGTAGAATGGTTTTTGTGAACTACGGGCTAGGGTAAGGTACGAATTATTGAAACACATGTTTGTTTTGGATGATACTGACTTAGACATGGGATATTTGGAGGTCATGATACATTTTCAGATATCAGGGTAAATTTGAAAGTCATGTTAAATTAGTAGAAAATATGATAAATTTGCTGGAAATGAACAACACTTACAGGTCATGGTACATTTTCAGATATTATGATAAATTTGAAGGTCGTGAAAAATTTGCAGGTAAGGAAAAACACATGTTGTCCATGGTAAATTTGCATATATTATGGTAAATTTGAAGGTAACGCATAACATTAATTAGCAGATTTCATGGTAAATTTGCAGGATAAAACACTAAATTTGTAGATTATGGTAAATTTGCAGGTAAGAAACAGCACTTGAAGGTCATGGTACATTTTCATAAAATGGTGAAGATAATTACCAAAAATAATTATGAATCTCAAACTGCCATTTTTTGGTAAAGATAATTACGATTTCATATTTTAAGTCTAAATTAGTGCTACAAATTTAAACATAACAAATCAAGAATTAACTAACCAAAAAGATAAGAGGGTAAAGTATACCCTTCAAAAGTAATGACAAATTTGTTAAACTATACAAAAATAGGATTAAAATATAAGTTCAAAAAGTGAATGAGATGAAAACCTAAGCCGGAGGAGTAAATAGAATCCTGATTTAAATTACCAAAATAAAATAATAGATAGAACTAAATTATAAAGAATTAAAAATTCTTGTGATGCTATGTGGCGCTTTCAAACTATATATGTATAGAATTTAAATTTAAATTATAATTTGTCTATTTTTTTTTTTCATACTATCACTCGACGCTCTCGGAACTCTCGTCAATTTAAAAAAAAAAAAGCTCCTACGGTAGATGATAGTTGCATATACCCATCTGTTAATTATAAAAAACAAGAATTATGTTTCCATTAAACCAATAAATTGCTATTTTCCAAATTTCCATTTAGTATGCGTAATTACCATTGATGCTGTAAGTTCAAATTTTTAGCTTACGTATTTGATTCTACTTCATGTTTTGAAAAAAAAAAAAAAATCAAAATTAAGGAAGTGGATAACAAATAAGCTTAAGCTGTCTAATTTTTTTTTTTAGTAATTCTGAATTAGTTAAGAAAATGGAGTGGGGCAAGGCTTGATGTTTACAAGGATTTGATGTTTATTCCAAAGCAATAAGAATGACCAATCATTTATCCCTCAATCCGGTGCAATTACATTCTATAGAACGACCAATCACGCATTAATTTTAAAATATAAAAAATCGTCGGAATCAGTTGTAAAGAGAACGATATGTTATGATTGGATATCATTTTTAGGTTACATATAATGAAAACATATCACTTTTTATTTAGTATTTGACTTTATTGATTTTTACCCATTTATATAATGACAAAACAAATAAATTATGATTCTTGAGCCCCGTGATCATATCCTAGATCCGACCATGGCACCAATAATGTCTTGTTTCTACATCTCTTATTGTTGATGTTGATCTTCTTTGCTAACATCTGTCCTCAAGCTAAAAGGGGAAGAACCATTAGCTTGGATTTCAACAAAGAGGAATCTGTCAATTGGTAAACATTTAAAGACAATGTTAGTAAGATGATTGTGAGAGGGCACATAGTGAATTGTAGTTTGTTACTCAAAACTTTCTCACGAATGAAATGGTGATCAATTTCAATATACTTTTTGTGAGCATGAAATAGTGGGTTGGAAGCCAAGGCAATTGCACTCTGGTTATCACACCATATAAGAGGTGGACTAGGACAATAGATTCCTAGATCATGAAGAAGTTAAGAGAGCTAGAAGTTTATTGTTGCATCTGCTAGAACCTATACTCTACCTCCGTTCAGGACCTGGCAACTATAGGTTGCTTCTTGGCAAACCAAGAAATTAAGTTTGAACCAAAAAAGACACAATAGCCAGAGGTGGACCGACTATCAATTAGATCCCCTGTCGAACTTGCATCTGCAAAAGCTTATAATGTAACAACCCGCTCCCGCCCTGTACAATACTGTCTTCTTTTGTCGCCCAAACCCCATGGACTTCCCAGTAGGTCACCCATCCTGGATTGCTCCAGGATGAGCACGCTTAACTGTGAAGTTCCATTTGGTGTTGGCGTCATCACGGCTTTAAAAGGCCTTGTACAAGGAAGGTTCATAATCTTATAAATACCACCGAACTTACATCCACCAAGCGATGTGGGACCCTGACCATCCATCCGGACGTCCCACGAGACTCCATCTCCCGGTCGCCGGCCTCACAGCTGGCACCACGGCCTGGCTGGGGTGTCACATATAAAGTAAAAGGTATTGAAATGAAATGAATGCCATGAGATAATGTTCCCTAGACATAACAAAGTATTTATGTTACTGTACTAAAATGAGCTAAGTTAGGTGAGTGCATGTGCTAACACACCAAATTTATAGAATAAGCCAAATCAGGCCTTGTGATTGCAAGATATTGTAGTGAGCCAACCAAGGTTTTGTAGAGACTAGAATCTTCAAATAGGGTTGATTGAGTCAAGAAGATGGAAGCTAGAAAACTGCTATTTTTGCAAGAAAGCATGCTAGCTTTGTTTAGGAGATCTTGAGCTTACTTAGATTGAGACAATACCAAACCTAAGGGGCTTCTCTTAATTTATATGCCAGGAAAGTAATGAAATTGACCTAAATCTTTCATAGGAGATTTTGTGTTGAGAGCGGCAACTAACATTATTAAAAAGTCATTATCATTCTCAGACAGAATTATGTCATCAACATACACCGGTATCATGGTAATAGAGATACCTTGTTGGAGAACAAAGAGAGAAGAATATGCTACATTATTTTTGAAGTATTGTTGAATTAAAAAAAAACTACTAAAAAAGGAATACCAAACTCTAGGAGCTTGTCTCAAACCATAGAGAGCATTGTGTAATTTACATACAAAATGTGACTTTGAAGGATCCTTATAACCTTGAGGTTGTCTCGTGTAGACATCTTCTTCAATAACTCCATAAGGAATTGCATTTGAAACATTTAGTTGCTTAAGTATTCAATTATGAGTCGAATCTAAACTTAGGTCTATACAAACTATAGTTTGTTTCGCAACAAGACTAAATCTATCAGCAAAATTCACCCCTTCAGTTTGTTAATTTTCATTAGCTACTAATCTATCTTAATACCTTGCAATATGACCATTGAAATGCCTTTTAATCTTATAAATCAATTGGCATCCAAAGAGATGAGCTTAAGGTTGTAGAGGTGACTTGTTTTAGAAGGGCAATATACTTCTCATCCATGGCAGCTTTTCGAACATCATGCTTAGAAGCTTTAGAAAAAGTTTTTGGTTCATGAATACATTTAGAACAAGAAGACTATTGAGTGAGAAGAGACATGAAAAATTTGGAATATAAATGTCACTCTTTGACCTTGTTGTCATGGAATGATATTGGACATTAGGGACTCATTGATGGAAGTTGTAGTGATTAATTCTGGTGGTGTGGAAGACAATATAGAAATGTTATAGGCACATAAACAAAATGAGAAATAGAAGAGGAATTTTTAGGAACCGATACACTTACAAGATTGGAAAAAATAGGAACGGAAGATGAGGAAGTTAATGGGTTAGGTGAAAAAGAAGGGCAAGGAATATTGAATAGAAAAGAATCAAAATTTGTGAGAGGAGAATTGTTAAACATGAAGGTGAAGGAGACTGTGAAATTAAAACAAGTTGAGAATAAGCAAAAAGGTTTTATTAAACTCGACATGTGTTGAAATAAACACTTTTTTTTAAGTGGATCAAAGCATCTATATTCTATAACATTTAGTGCTTGTATAGTACCCTAAAAAGACACAATTAACAGATTTAGGTTCTAGCTTATGTGAGGTATAAGGTTTTATCCAAGAAAAACATGAACAACCAAAAGCCTTGAGAAAGTAGTAATTTGGAGTATTGTGAAGAAGAACTTGATAAGGAATTTTGAAATCTATTACAGGATGGGATAACTTGTTAGTAAGATATAAAGAAGTGGGCAAGGCTTCAAGACAAAAAGAGTTGGGAAGTGACGATTGGTGAAGAAGATTAAGGATAGTGTCAATCAATACTTGTGACATCTTTTTACTCTATCATTTTGTTCTATTATGTGAGGACGTCTTTGATGTAAAATCCTAGCATTGAGAAAGAGAATAACCAGGTAAGTTTTGAGAAAGAGAATAACCAGGTAAATTTTCAGAAAATATTTTGGAAACTTCTAACCGAACAGAGCAAAAATATTTCAGCTTATGGTGAATGGACTTTTAGGTGTTTGGTGAGCCTTGTGAGAACTTGGCTATTGATAAATATGTTAGTTATTATATTGAAATTGAGGGCGTGGCATGGACAGATATCCATGAGCAATTACGAAGGTTAACGCAGGGTCCAACTCCAAGATTTTCGAGCAACTTCAAGGACTTAAGGGGCCGATTGGATGCCGTTTTAATTTTTGGTGTGTTAAGTAAAAAGGGTGTGTTAAATAATTTGGTGTGTTAAATAAGATGTGGTGGCCCACATTGATGTGATTTTTAAGAAGGGTGTGTTAAATAATATAGTGATTGGATGAAGGGTATGTTTGAAAAGGAGAATGTGTATTAAACTATCAAAAGACATTTTTGCCCCTCGCTATGAATTTAATGAATTATTTCAAAAATAACATATATATGTATATATACGTATATTATAAGTACATAACTACACACACTTACATATCGTTATATTTATATATCCATATACATTATAATTATATTATATATGTATATATTATACTTACTTAATATATATATACACACACAAACACACACTATATATACTTAAAAAATATACATATATGTATATATACTTAAAAGAATATACATATATATGTATATATATATATTTAAAAATATACGTATATATACATAAAAAATACACACACGCTTATATATATATATACACTTATATTATAAGTGTATATATATATATATAGATAGATAGATAGAGAGAGAGAGAGAGAGACACACACACACATATATATACACGTATAATGTATACGGATAATATATAGTGTATATATATGTTTATATGTATGTATTTATATTTATACATATGTATATATATTTAAAAATATACGTATATATACATAAAAAATACACACACGCTTATATATATACACTTATAATATAAGTATAATATATATATATATATATATAGAGAGAGAGAGAGAGAGAGATATATATATATACACGTATAATGTATAAGGATAATATATAGTGTATATATATGTATTATATATATATATGTTTATATGTTTATATGTGTGTATTTATAAAATATACGTATGTTTATAATGTATACGTATTATATATTTGTAGTAGGCCGAAATAATCATTAATGGGCCCCCGGCCCATGATTAGCTGTACCATACTCTGGGAGCTCCACGAAGCCCAAACTCGCCTGGGTTGGGCCGAACACCCTACCGGCCGGAGCCTTTGCTCGGCCGTTCCGAACAGGTTTGGGTCTCGGCCCTGCCGAACAGTGGGATTGCAATCCGCACCGATCTTCGGCCAGAATCCCCTTTGGCGGCTTCTAGGCCAGGTCATCTCAAAGACATCCGGTAATTCGGTTTCCAAAGCACGAACACACGTTCTCCGCTTTCTAAGGGACGTGCGAGCACGCTGTTCCAACCCGCTCGGGTGTGGGACACGTGGCAGATCACGTCCTTCCGATCCGCATGGGAGTGGGACACGTGCCGACGTTCCCACACTCTTCGGACCACGTCCTACATGGTGGGCCGGACGTTCCGGAGACAGTTGGACTCCTACTCTATAAATACCCCGGCGGCACTCCAATCCAAGGTACATGCATACTCGCGCTTAGAACTTACTTTCAAGTTACTTTCGTTCTCTCTAGAAAGCTAACTTGATCGTCGGAGTGCCCACCGGAGATCCAACCCCCCGGTGTGCACTAATTTAGTGTTGAGTATTTTGCAGATTGTTCAAGAAGATCCGATTCATCAATCCGAGAAGTCTAGAGTGGATTCCAGACTCCACAATTTGGCGACCACAGTGGGAGATCCTTCTGACTTCTCATCCTCAAATCCTCACCTTAAAGCTTTACCTACATCAACAATGGTGGTCAACGGAACTGAGCCTTCAGTCCTACCAGCCATTCCACCCCCTCCTCCTGCTGATCTGAGGGACAGGGCATATGTCGAGCGCTTGGAGGCTCGACTGGCAGAACGTGATCAGCTATTTCAAGTGGTCAGGGAGGAGATTGCGCAACTCAAAGTTGCCGTCAAACCTGACCAGAATGGCGAGACGTCGCAGGCTCGGCGACAAAGGCGCCGCAGGACACGCTCTCCGGAGCAAAGAGAAAGGAACAAGCGTCCGGCCCTCGAACGACTGGGAGTCGAAACCGAGGCCGACGCGATCAATGAGGCGCGGGGCCGGGGACGAACCAGGACCGCACCTTCTGGAAGCCGTTCGGACGCCGAACGGGGAACGCGGAGGGTCTCGGTTCACCAAAGGCTGGGAGCTCAACCAGTGAGCAGCACTCAGTCGCACTCTCCGCCGACAACACCTTCGGACGTCACCCCGACCCATGAGACTCAAATGGATCGAAGGTATGGCGGTCGAAGGGATCAATCCCCATCAAGACGTCAAAACCGCCGAGGACGTTCTCCTCGGTATCACGGTGGACGTGACCTGAGACCACAACTCGCGGCTAGAAGGGGGGGGAGAGCCGAACAGGAGGTTCGGCCAGCACGTTCACAGTGCGACATCATCCACGACCAGCTCATCTCTTCTCCCTTCACCAGGGAGATAGAGGGGGTGCGTCCACCACGTGGCTTCAACCCCCCGAAGTTCAGTAAGTATGACCCCAAGACGGATGCCTACCTGCACCTGGTGCACTTTCGGCAGATGATGTCTCTCTACAGCACCGACGACGCCTTGATGTGCAAGCTGTTCCCTTCCAGCTTGGGGGAACTGGGGCTCCTCTGGTTCGACAAATTGCCGAAGGGTTCCATCCCTTCTTTCAAGGACCTATCCCTCGCCTTCCTGGCTCGGTTCGTCACCAGCAGCAGGCAGAAGAAAGGAGTCGACTCCCTCCTTGCACTTCGGAAGTCGGCAAATGAGTCTCTCAGGCAGTACGCTGCTAGGTACTGGGAACTCTTCAATGAGATTCAAGGTTGCGACCCTGCTACTGCTGTGACTTCATTCAAGCTCGGGTTGGATCACCGAAGCAGGTTGTTCGAGGACCTCATGTTATCCAATCCTACCGACATGGATGACCTCATGGCCCGGATCGACAACCACTGCCGGTTGGAGGAGGCACGCAGCGAGCGGCGTCAGGCCGAACAAAACCATCCCCGCCAGGGGGAAGGGAACAAACATACACCACACGGCTCGCGCCGGAGTGTGAACGTGGTGTCCTCTGGGAAGAATAAGGGACCTCGGGCGTTCGAGTTTGCTGCGGTGAAGACGGTCTTCAAGATCCCGACGTACGAGATCCTCAAAAAGATACAGAATGAGCCGTACTTTGAGTGGCCGAGGCGGCCACTGGGAGAGCAGCGAAAGACGCCAGACTCTCCGTACCGTTGTTCTTACCACAGGGAGAAGGGTCACTTGACCACACGCTGCCGAGCCTGGAAGGATTTCCTGGAACGGTTGGTATCGCAGGGACTCCTCAAAGAGTTCATCAACGAGGAGAAAACACAAGCCGGGCCACAGACAGAACCAGAGAAAGAGAACAGTCGGGAAGTCCGGGTGATCGATGTCATCCACGGAATGGTGGATGCAGCGGCCGAGGAAACTCTTCGGGCCGAGATCAGGCGTGCGGCGTGCGGCAAGCAAATCATGTCCGTAAGTGCGGGAAGCAAGCGTCCGCATCTCGACAGTCATTCTGGGGGGAACCTGTCGTTTTCTGATCAAGACCTTCAACGACTCCAAATGCCGCATAATGACGCGTTGGTCGTCTCTCTCACCCTCGGCAACTCGCTGGTCCGCCGAATACTGGTCGACCAGGGGAGTTCGGCCGAGGTCATGTATTACCCCCTGTTCAAGGCATTGCACTTACAGGAGGCCGACCTCACACCTACCGAGGTGCCGCTGGTAGGGTTCAACTCGGCTCCTGTCTGGCCCCTTGGTAAGATCACGCTCCCTATCCGCACGGGCACAAGGACCGTGGAGGTCGAGTTCGTGGTCGTCGATGTGCCGAGCCCATACAACGCCATCGTCGGCCGCGTCTGGCTACACAAGCTTGGGGCCGTAGCCTCAACTTATCATCAAGTACTTCGCTTCAATGGGATGTGGGGACCCGAAGAGGTGCTAGGTGATCAATTAGCCGCCAAAAAATGCTATGTGGCGGCGATCAAGAGCAAGGTCTGCCCTGAGCAGGTCCAATGGGTGGAAGCGTCGGACGCTCCCCTCCTGGACGACGTCGGCACACCAGCTGCCGAAAAAGCAGTTGAGGATTTGATCACAGTACCGGCCGACGACATCAATACCGACAGGACTTTTCTGTTGGGATCAACCCTATCACCAGCCGAGCGGGAATCCATGACCTCCTTCCTCAAGAAAAACATTGAGGTGTTCGCATGGACACCATATGAGATGCCGGGCATCGATCCAGACTTCATCTGTTACCACCTCAACGTGGACAGATCTCGCCGACCCGTCATTCAAAAACCGTGACGTTCGGCCACAATCCATACCGACGCGGTCATCGAGGAGGTCGACCGACTGCTGGAAGCTGGGGCAATCAAGGAAGTACAGTACCCCACCTGGTTGGCCAATACCGTCGTTGTGAAAAAGAAAAATGGTAAGTGGCGCGTCTGCGTCGACTATACAAATTTGAACGATGCCTGCCCCAAGGATTGCTTCCCTGTACCGAGGATCGACCGCCTCGTCGACGCTACATCTGGGCACGCTCGGTTTAGTTTCATGGACGCCTACCGGGGGTACCATCAGATTGCCATGCACGGTCCGGATATGGAAAAGACTGCTTTCATCAGTCCCCGTGGTTTGTACTGTTATCGGGTCATGCCCTTCGGTCTCAAGAACGCGGGGGCCACGTACCAACGGACGGTCACAAAGATGTTTGCCAAACAGATCGGAGATACGATGGAGGCATACATTGACGATATGGTGGTAAAGAGCAAATTTGAGGCTGAGCACCTCAAGCACCTGCAGGAGGTATTCGACATTCTGAAAGAGCACAAGCTCCGTCTCAACGCCGACAAATGTGCCTTCGGGGTCGGCTCTGGGAAATTTCTTGGGTACCTTGTCACCAGAAGGGGCATCGAGGCCGATCCGAACCAAATCGCTGCCGTCAACAACTTAGCAGCGCCGTACAGTATCAAGGGGGTTCAGAAGTTAACAGGTATGGCGGCCACTTTGAACAGGTTCATCAGCCGATCTTCGGACAAGTGTCGTCCATTTTTCGCACTCCTGAAAAAGTGCAGCCGAAGGAGCTTTGAATGGACTCCAGAATGTGATCAGGCGCTTCTGGATCTGAAGGCCTACTTGTCTTCGGCGCCACTACTCTCAACGCCGAAGGACAAGGAACCTCTGTTCATCTATCTGGCCGTGTCTCCACACGCGGTCAGTTCTGTTCTTGTTCGGCAGGATGACCGAGCTCATCTGCCCATCTACTACACCAGCAAAACACTGGTCAGTGCCGAGACCAGGTATCTGCCTTTGGAGAAACTAGCACTAGCACTAGTCTCCGCTTCTAGGAAGCTTGCGCCGTATTTCCAAGCACACCCCATCACGGTTTTGACATCACAACCTCTAAAAAGCCTGTTCCGTAAGGCTGATCTGTCTAACCGGATCTCAAAGTGGGCCGTGGAGTTGGCCAACTTTGACATACAATACCAGCCGAGGACGGCGATTAAGGGGCAGGTTCTGGCGGATTTCATCGCCGAGTTCACGCCGGATTCAGGAACAACACTGCCGAACGAAGAGTCGGCAGGATCAGTTCAATGGCAACTATTCCATGGCAATTCTTGGAGGATGTTTGTGGATGGCGCATCCAATAATCATGGTTCCGGAGCCGGGGTCGTTCTGATTTCACCGGAGGGAGTTGTCCATGAATTGGCAATCCGGCTTGACTTCCTCGCCTCAAACAATGAGGCCGAATACGAGGCCGTACTTGCCAGTCTTCGTTTCGCAGTAGACCTCGGTTCGGAGAACATTAAAGCTTACAGCGACTCTCAGTTGGTGGTTCACCAACTTTCCGGCGAGTATGAAGCTCGCGACGACCGAATGTCCCGCTACCTTACCACTTTACAACACGCCAGCAAACAGTTTCGCACTTTTTCATTGGAGCAGATTTCTAGAGAACACAACGCCCATGTCGACGCTTTAGCCGGTCTCGCGTCGGCCACGGACGCTGGGGGGCAGAGGACCGTATCTATCGATATCCTCCCACAGCCGAGCATCGAAAAATCTGCGACCGAGCCAGTGTATTGCATCTCACAGGAACCCAGTTGGATGGACCCCATTGTAACGTACCTTCAAGACGAGGCGTTACCCGAAGACCGAAGGGAAGCACACAAGATCACTCACAAAGCTGCCCAGTTCTGGCTAGGACCAGGTAACAAACTCTACCGGAGAGCCTTCTCGGCACCTTATCTGCTTTGTGTGCACCCCAAACAGATTGGGGCTATTCTTCAGAAATTACATTCGGGCAGCTGCGGATATCACTCGGGAGGACGATCGCTCGTGCATCGTGCCCTGACTCAAGGCTATTGGTGGCCTAACATGAAAAAAGAGGCCGACGAGATGGTAAAAAGCTGCGACCAATGTCAGAGGTTCTCTACGCTCATACATCAGCCGGCCGAAGAACTCAATCCGCTATCCAGTCCATGGCCGTTCGCAAAATGGGGGCTGGATATAGTCGGAAAATTCCCTGTGGCCCCAGGAGGCTTTAAATTCTTGATCACCGCTACGGACTACTTCACCAAATGGATCGAGGCCGAACCATTGGTCAAAATTGAAGACAGAGATGTGAAGAGGTTCGTATGGCGGAATATCATATCAAGGTTTGGTATCCCCTATGCTTTCATATCAGACAACGGCACGCAGTTCGTTGGGGACCTGTTTACCAACTTCTGCGCCGAGCACAGGATCCGCTTCTTCAATTCCACACCGTCATACCCACAGTGTAACGGACAGGCCGAAGCTTCTAACAAAATCCTCTTGAACGGAATCAAAAAACGACTAATGGCAGCAAAGGGTAAGTGGGCCGAAGAGCTTTATAGCGTTCTATGGGCATACCGGACCACACCTCGCCGCTCTACTGGCCGAACACCGTTCTCCTTGGCCTTTGGCACAGAAGCTGTTATACCTTTGGAAGCCGGCCTCCCGACGATGCGGACAGAAGAATTCCATCCGGACACCAATGACAAGGCTTTGTCAACAGCCTTAGATCTGGCTGAAGAACAGAGGGAAGCTGCTCGGATCCGAATTGCCGCTTATCAGCAAACGATATCTCAGGGCTATAACGCCAGAGTTCGGCCCAGATCTTTCAAGCCAGATGATCTTGTTCTTAGAAAGGTCGTCGGCGCGAAACGTACAAATAAGCTCGGTCCTAATTGGGAAGGTCCCTACCGAGTGACCAAGATCGTTGGGGTCGGCTCCTACAAACTGGAAGACATGGATGGGATACCTATTCCCCGACCTTGGAATGCTCACAACTTAAGGAAGTATTTCCATTAAGTTCTCTCTCTGTTCGTTTTATTACGAGGAGTGCGGCCTCGCTCTCTTCAATTTATTCATTTTTTGTTTGTTTTTGTAATCATGATTTGGTAGCAGTCTATGACACTCCTCATGTTCGGTTCAATATTTACTTAGTGAAATTTTTGAAATTTCTCCGAATGTTCGGCAAAGTGCCTCTATGTTATCCGTTTCAGAACGGTTCGGTTCAATATTTACTTAGTGAAATTTTTGAAATTTCTCCAAATGTTCGGCGACGTGCCTCTATGTTATCCGTCACTGGACGGTTCGGCTTGTTGTTTACTTGTGAAATTTTTGAAATTTCTCCAAATGTTCGGCGACGTGCCTCTATGTTATCCGTCACGGCACGGTTCGGTTTATTCTATACTTGTGAAATTTTTTGAAATTTCTCCAACTGTCCAACACTGTGACACTCTGTTAACCGTTACATAATGGTTCGGTATTAACCGTGCAGTCGCATAAAAGGAAATAAACCGAGGTGCTTCGGTGATCATTATAATGAAGAGACAAAAGGCACGGTTCGGCAAATAACAGCTGCTCGTATTCAAATTTGGAGTTCAGTACATGAAAAGCTATTAAAGCAAAATGAAGATAGAATTAGCGCGCAGGCCCTACTCTAATTTCCTACTTAAACGGCCGGGCCACCATCTTCGGCGACGGAGGAGTCAGGTACTCGTTCCGTGTCCGGGGGGCCAGTCTCTTGGGCCGGGGATTGCGCGATGGCAGCACCATCACTGGCCGGCTCAGCAGCAGCAGAAGGTTCTCCGTACGGCGGGATGTCCTCGTACAGAGCTGACCCTTCCGGCACTCCAGCAGCCTTCAGTGCCCGGCAGTAGCCGCTACGGAAAGCTCCTTCCAGCAGCTCGGCCAATTGGGCATTGATGCCCTCCATTTGCTTCAGGAATTTCTCCTGAGCTTCGGCGTAGCCGTCGTTGTAGCCTCTGGAATCGGCCTCGTCGACCTTCTTGGCCGTGTCTGCTTTTGAGGCCTCCAGCTCTGCGGCAAGAGCCTTCCCATTTTCCTCGGCAATGGACAGGGCCGTGCGGATGGCATTCCGCTCTTCTCGAATTGTGTTCTTTGACGCACTCTCCTGCTCGAGTGCGGTCTTCAGAGCACGGATTTGATGGGCCTTCCGCATCAGCCCGTCGGATACGGGAGCCAGGTGTTGGGTCGCCTGCATTACGAGACCGAAGAAAACAATCAGTACGACGCATAAAAAAGAACTTGGCGAAAGTAAGAAAAAGAAAGGGTAAAATACCTTGACCATAAGCCGAGCCATCTCGAGGAAAGACTGGTCCAGCGGCGTCGGCAGCGCCTCGGCATCCTTAGGGAGTGTCATCCCTTCAGCCAAGGTCAACGCCATGAGCGGGTTGGCGCTGATGGTGTCATCAACGGTCAACGGCCGGCCGAGGAAAGTGAGTTTCGGCTTGAAGATTTGGGGCGTTGACGTGCCCGTTGCTTCGGTTGAAACCGGGGGCTGGCTCGCCTTCGGCGGAGCCATAGCACCCCCCTTCGAATGCCCGGCCACAGAGGCCTTCCGTCGGGAATCCTCCTCGAACTCTCTCGTCTTTTTGGAGGCAGCAGTGCTCTCCTCCGCCCCTTTCCTCTTCTTCTGAGGATCGGCAGTACGGGGTGGCTGCTGGGTGGATCCGCCGATGGCAAGCTTCAGGGTGACCTCTTCGGGGGCCTTCCTCGGCATATTGGCAGCCTCTGCGATAAATGTCCTCAGTCCTTGTTCACTGAAGTCAAATGACGAGCAATGACTATAACTTGACGGGGTTGATGGAGAGCAGGTACCTGAGGAAATTTGAATGACCTCGGTGTCGGCTCGGTTCTCTTCTAGAGCTTCGGAGCTCTCGCTGCTGCTGGAATCTCCTCGGCACTTGAGCTTCGACCGGTAAACCTCGACGTAGCTGAGCAGAGCGGAGCAGTGTCTGTGCCTCCTCCGAACGGTGAATGCTCGGCTGATTCTATCCCAGTCGGCCTTGCTCCGTAGGCGGTCGACAACTCCTTTTCCTGCAAAAAGATAAAAGAATCAGAAGCGAGCTAAAAGGCAGAGACGAACAGGTCAACAGACCGTACATAGACTCACCGGCAAACCCAGGAACGCGCGGAATGGAGTATTGACGAAATTCGCCGGACGCGAATTCGAACTCTCCTCGGACTACGACGAAGTCATTGGCATACTTGTCGGAGTCCGGGAGGCCTCTGATTAGCCTCCTTTGTCCGGTTCGGCAGCTCAGGTATTTCCTCCTGGCCACCTTGTTCTGGCTTACTAGGTAGAGGCCGAACAAGTCTTCAACCTCGAATTCGAGGTGGTACCTCTCCTTGAGCTCTATGACCCCTACCACTATTCGGTAGAAGTTGATGGTCACCTGGGAAGGGGTCAACTGGAGCACGCTCAGCACTTGCCGAAGGAAAGGATGGAACGGGAAGCGCACGCCACCCTCGATGATAGCCATCAAGGGCAGAACGATCTGGAAGTCGTCTGTCGTGACGCTCTCCTCCGGCCGAACGAGGTCTACGAAGACACTGTCCGGAATGCCGTAGGTTGCGCGGAAGTCTGCGAGACTCTCCGGATCCTCGAAGAAGCGGGAGTAATGGTTCTTCATCGGGTGAGTGGCCGAAGTCTTCGGCATCACTTCTGGGGTCCCTGCCGAGCCGCTGGTCCCGGCTTGTTCGGCGCTATTGGATGACATCCCCGCTGAGTCTACTTCTGGTCTGGACATCCTATAAAGAGTGCACGGGTGTTAAAAATAAAAAGGTGACTCAGCTGGGGCCTAAACTAATGGGGCCGGGGCTTCGTAGCCCCTCAGGATATCCTCGGCAAAAACACCGTCGCTCGGCCAGAACGCTTGTCGCTCGGCCAAGTTCTGGATTTTTGCCCAGGCGACACGATTCCTAAGTTCGCCCTAAACCTATCAGAAAAGGGAAATTATTGCAGAAAAAAGAGATCAGTGGAAACTTACCCAAGCGAACGCGGTGATTTGTTGATGGAGTTTGGAACTCTTCGAACTCTGGATGATTGCGCAAGAACTGGAAGAAAATTCTAGAGAGAGAAGGGCTGGCGAGAATGACTGGGAGAAGAAACTCTAAATTCTCCCAGGGCCTCTATTTATAAGGAGGCACCAAGGCGGGAAAACGGCCGACGTGAGTAACGAGGCGCCCCTGCACGAGGATCTGAAGCGATTCGCCTTCAGCCGTCGGAGGATGCCACGTGTCGCCATCTCGTCGATTGACGCTTCGCGTCCGCCGTTCTGCAGTGTCCTTTCGACTTTGTCATTAAAGGAAGCCACATGTCACCATCTCATCGCTTGACGCTTCGCGTGCGCCGTTCTGCGGTATCGCTTCGGCTCTGCCGTTGGATCGAATGCCACGTGTTGCAATCTCAGCTCCTGACGACTCACGTGCGGCTTAGACCCTCTTACCAAGCACCATGCAGCGTTCTTTCAAGGTCCGATGATTCCCCACAGAGCCAACCGTGCAGGTCTGTTCGGTTCCAAACAGAATGCCCCAGGGCATCAATACCTAACACAAGTTCTTCACGGCCTTCAAGAAAAATCTGCCTTCATGCCGGGGCTCGGCCACATGGTCAATTCCCCCGTACCAAGCTGTGTACGACCGAATTGAGGGGCTATTGTAGTAGGCCGAAATAATCATTAATGGGCCCCCGGCCCATGATCAGCTGTACCATACTCTGGGAGCTCCACGAAGCCCAAACTCGCCTGGGTTGGGCCGAACACCCTACCGGCCGGAGCCTTTGCTCGGCCGTTCCGAACAGGTTTGGGTCTCGGCCCTGCCGAACAGTGGGATTGCAATCCGCACCGATCTTCGGCCAGAATCCCCTTTGGCGGCTTCTAGGCCAGGTCATCTCAAAGACATCCGGTAATTCGGTTTCCAAAGCACGAACACACGTTCTCCGCTTTCTAAGGGACGTGCGAGCACGCTGTTCCAACCCGCTCGGGTGTGGGACACGTGGCAGATCACGTCCTTCCGATCCGCATGGGAGTGGGACACGTGCCGACGTTCCCACACTCTTCGGACCACGTCCTACATGGTGGGCCGGACGTTCCGGAGACAGTTGGACTCCTACTCTATAAATACCCCGGCGGCACTCCAATCCAAGGTACATGCATACTCGCGCTTAGAACTTACTTTCAAGTTACTTTCGTTCTCTCTAGAAAGCTAACTTGATCGTCGGAGTGCCCACCGGAGATCCAACCCCCCGGTGTGCACTAATTTAGTGTTGAGTATTTTGCAGATTGTTCAAGAAGATCCGATTCATCAATCCGAGAAGTCTAGAGTGGATTCCAGACTCCACAATATTATATAAGTATATATGTATGTGTGTATAAATATTATCAGTATATATATATATATCTATAATAATAATATAATATACGTCTATTATATATATTTATATTATGTTTAATAAAGATAAGTGTGTGTATATAAAAGGGTGGGTATTTTGGTAATTGGTTAAGGCTAAGGTAATACCTTAGTTAGCCTTAGGGGGGAGGTGAGGCTAATTAGGAATTTTCTGGGGGCTTTAATTAGCTCACGGGCTAACTAACACACCTCAGAATTTTTTGCCAATCAACGGGTTAGAGGTGGGCCCAGCTTTAACTAAGGCTTGTGTCAACTAACGCACCACCTAAGGCTCCATCCAATCAGACCCTAATTTGACGTTATTTAAAGTTGATGTGTAAATTAAAATGATATATTTGGTTGATAGTTTATGAGAAATATTAAAATTCTTTCAATATTTTAGGTTTTGTGAATAGTGAGCAAACAAATCACACACATGGGACCCTCTGGAGCCCACCAGCCAACTAGCTGTCAAACCACATGACGCCACATCCCCCACCCTGCATCTTGTACCCACAGTTTTCTCCAATGCCGCCTTTTTCTCTCTTCTTTAAGCAAATATCAAACAATGGTGCAAAAAATTATCCAAATATTATCACATATTATTATCAATTTAAAATTTAATAAAGCTCTAATTTTCAGTCTTTTTTTTATACATTAACATTTTTTTTAAATCTATTAATCGAAATTTACTATATATCCTTCTTTCATGTGTGGAAAGTGCCTCGATAAATAATTTTCTCCTTTTTTGTACGTAATAAAAGCAAAAAAAAAAAATAGAATAAGAGAGTTTGAGTATAGGGATGACAATTTCGTCCGATTCGATTCGATTTGTCCTATTCTCTGTCCCGTTCGGATTGAAATTTCTTAAATTTATTGGAGATCAGGTTGAATTTGGAGATAAAAGTTGCGAAAAAAAATAGGGAACGGATTGGAGGCGAGTTTTAGTACATCCGCCCCGTCCTAGCCCTATTCGCCGATGTATTTTAAAATAATTATTAAATAGATATTATGTTTACTTTTTAACTCCTTCACATATAAGTATTTACAAGTTTACTTTTTAACTATTTTATCATTCTTTTTTTTTTAAATACAGTTTAAATTTTCTTTTAATGTAAAGATAGATCTTCAAAATATATATGTTATGTACTAATCTTCAATTTAGACTCTATGTTATTTTATTTATTAGTTTTCAATAGATCTTTAGTCATTCTATTATTTTATTTTGTGGTATTCGATTGAATTCAGAGTCTATATTATGCT
Organism: Arctostaphylos glauca; assembly: GCA_019985065.2. NCBI lineage: Eukaryota > Viridiplantae > Streptophyta > Magnoliopsida > Ericales > Ericaceae > Arctostaphylos > Arctostaphylos glauca. The sequence goes on from JAHSPW020000013.1 coordinate 15,607,480, forward strand.
TTGTATTAATCTTATTTTTGTAAATTTGTGATTATTTTTATATGAGATGAATCAATTTTTTTTAATTAAAGAAACGGGGAGGGACGGGACGGGGATCCCCGATCTCTGTTCGCAGAGAGAAGGGAGAGTGGAGTTCATTTTTCGTTCGGAGAACAGGGTGGAGATAAAGACAGATTTTAAATTCAAAAATGAAAACAGAATAATCAAATTCGCCCTCAATCTGTCCTGTTGTCATCCCTATCCGAGTATGGTAAATACTTTTCATTAAAAATAAATAAATACTTCCAATTTAAAGAAATTTTCCGATTAAAAAAAGGGAAAGAAACAGCTGTAGGAGGGAAGACAACTATAAAGCGCGTCAAACTCCCACTAGACGAGCCCCCTTCTCTTTCTCTCTCCTCGTAGGAAAGAAGCAAACCCTCCGCCCCCCTATGGAGCCACCACCACCCGCCGCTCCACCCCTTTCCTCCACCGGCGCGGCTGCAGCGGGACACCCCAACAACTATCCGGACTCAGTCGAATCCTCCCCCCGCTCCCGAAACGCCGATTCTTGGGACGAACCTCAGTTCCCGTCCCTCCCCGGCGCCGGTCCTAAGCTCCGCTTGATGTGCAGTTACGGCGGCCACATAGTGCCCCGTCCCCACGACAAATCCCTCTGCTACGTCGGCGGTGACACCCGCATCGTCCTCTCCGAGCGCTACTCATCCCTCTCCGACCTCACCCACCGCCTCTCCAAAACCCTACTCCACGGCAAACCTTTCGTCCTCAGGTACCAGCTCCCCAACGAAGACCTCGACTCTTTAATCTCCGTCACCACTGACGAGGACCTCGATAACATGATCGAAGAGTACGACCGCATTAATTCCAACGCCGCCGTCAAGTCCTCTCGTCTTCGACTTTTCTTATTCCCTTCGAAACCGGAATCAATGGGTTCTTTACTCGAAGACTCGACGAAATCGGAGGACTGGTTTGTAAACGCCCTAAATGGTTCCTCCAGTAGAGGATTTTCCGAATCAGCCTCGGTCAATTGCTTATTAGGTCTCGACGACGATGACGTTTTGGGAAACTCGAACTCAGCTTCGGCAGCGGCAGGGAAGGACGGGGTAAAGGGAGGAGGAGGAGTGAGTGTTCATTCGGTGCCGGATTCGCCGATGCTGGAAACGTCGTCGTCGTTCGGGTCTACCTCGTCTTCGCCGTCGTTAGCGAACTTGCCGCCGATACGGGTACACGTGGCAGATGAACAGAAGGGGGGAGGAATTGAGGAGCAGTTTGCTCATTTAAACGTTGTTGCTGGGGCTCCTCCTCCTGTGTCTTCGCCGCCCACTACTGCTGTGCTGACCACTCTTGCGGCGGCGGCGGGGCTTTCCGGGGAGTATTCGAATCGGGTTTTTCCGGATGATGATAGATCAGGAGAGGGGATGGGTTTTGGGTACCGGAAGCTACCACAGCCTTCACAGTTGCAGACCAAACCAACTGGCGGACTTGAATTAGCTTCCCCAGATTCTGTTTCAAGGTACCTAATAAATGATATAGTTCTATACATGTGTTTGTTTAACGGATCTAGTAGCGAACTCTTATAAAGTTTGTGTCGGAATCTTTACAATTTTGCAAGTATGATGTTAGCAAATACGATGGGTTTAGAAGATTTGGGGTGCAATCGCTGTATTTTTGCATATATGGCTGCATAAATCTTCGATCTTTGATCTTGTCCTGAATTGGGGCTTCTTCTTGTTATGAACGGTACCTAATGTAGTTGTAGACGTCTAAATTCCCAAGTCTATGAGTCCATGGATTAATTTGTTTGTTTGTTTCTTTGTAAATTTAGAGTCCCTGATCTTGTACTGAATTTGGGAATTTTGTTGTTGATCATATTTTACAGCGACAATAGTATTACAAACCCATTGTCTCGCCAAAGACCCTTGATCTATCAAGAACCAGTTGTCCAAACTGCATTTCCAGTTGATCCCAAGTTGTCTGATCCCAACTCTAGAGTTCTGTTGCAACAAGTTCAGGATTCTGGATACTTATTGCCTAACCAATTTGATCAACACCATCAGCAGTTGAATCAACAACAGCAGCAACAATTGAATCAGCAACACCACCACCAGCAGCAATTGAACCAACAACAGCAACAGCAGTCGAAACAGCGACACGACCAACAGCAGCAATTCAATCAGCAACACGACCAACAGCAGCAATTGAACCAACAACAGCAGCAGCAATTGAATCAACACCACCACCAACAGCAGCAATTCAATCAGCAACACGACCAACAGCAGCATTTGAATCAACAGCAGCAGCAATTGAATGAACACCACCAGCAGCAGCAGAATTTGAATCAACAACAGCAGCAATTGAATCAGCAACAGCACCAACAGCAGCAATTGAATCAACAACAACAGCAATTGAATCAACATCAATTCCGCCACGCGGGCACTCATTACATTCAACAACATCCCAGTGGGCAAGCACCAATCCCGCCTTACTACCAAATATACCCGCCCCAGCAACAACCTCTACACCCGCTCGATCAGCAGTACCACCAGCCGATGTACTATATGCCTTCTAGACAAGCCCAACCATATAACTTTGTTGTCCAGCAACCAAACTATAATGAAGCTGCCACCACTGCTTCTAGCCGCCTTCAAACAGCTCCTCTGCCTTCTTCTGTGATGCCAATGCCTCCTCCTCCATCTTACACCACTGCGAGAAACCCTCCTGCTGCTTCTAAACCTGAAATGACAACAGGAATGTACAGAACTGCAACTCAAACGGCCCCACCTTCAGCTCAACATCAGCAGCACTATGTTGGTTTTTCTCAGATTCATCATGCATCTCAATCTGCTGCCCCTAATTCGGGGAATACTGGTACTTATGCCTATGAATTTGTCGATCCTAACCAAATGTATTACCCTCAGCCTATGGCACCCCAATTGGCTGCTCAATATCAAACCATGACATCGGGCCCTGCGATGGTGTTACCTGAAGCTTCAACTCAGCTTCCTACTGACAGCACCAAGCAGCAGAGTAGGACTTCACAGCCGTAATAGATTGGTTGGGCAGCTGGAAGGAACAATTTTGCAACAAAGGGTTTGGCTTATCTTTTCCAATTTCAAGTATAATACATGTCTTTTTTTATTGAGTATTCGTTTGGTATGTATTTGTGATGGGTAATAAGAAACTTCGGTTTCCTTTAGTGTCTTTCTACTTGTATGTTATCTTGTTATTGTTGTTATGGACCAAAATGAGTCTCATATGAGGTCATACTGTAAAAGTTTGGTACTTATATATTGGTCTGTTCAGTCTATATCAGTGATTGAATAAATGTAACATAGAAGAAGTAGAGTAATATCTGTGCTTCAGGTGTTGGTATCAATCATGTGCATGCACTAGATGGCTCTGGTTAGCTAGGCGTATATCGATTATCTGTGCCCTTTAGAACTCGTCGGTATTCTCAACTGTCATTCACCCTATAGTAGAGAACTCTCCATTTCTCACCATTTCCTCAACCAGCCCTGTGTATCCGATACAAGAAAATTATTTTATTCCTCCTTGTGGATGATCTAGTAGTTGGTAATACCCAAATTTACGAATGGATGATTCATTTGTTGTTCCCAACCTTTGTTTATATACCCACTCATGTAGTCATGAATGCTGCCACTCAGTTTCTTTGTATTGCAAGTTCTTATTGACGAAACATTGTAGGTGATCGGGCATTCTAATGGCGAAGTTGTTGAACCACTTCCCCACACGAATTGAAAATGTGTAATGGTTAACTGGAAATCCTTGGTGTAATCTTTGTTTTGACTGGAAAGGAATCGTGTATTCACTGTTCTTAGGCTTGTTTAGCATCTTCATGCCTGTTTTTTTAGCTGTTCTCTATCTTGTCTTGTATTTCTGGGTAAAGCTTATTCACTGATTTTATTTTGAGCAATTTTGTCCTCTTCTTTTGGTAATTGATTATGATTTCACCGATACGTTATCAGTTAGACAGTATCAATCGCTATTGATGTTCAAGCACATGGGTTTCCTTTCCCTCTGTAATTTATTCATTTACTCAATCTCTTTGTTTGTTTTGATCTTACATAGGTTTCTTTGGTGGGCATTAGTGGGTCATATAATCTTGTATTTTGTTTAGTCATAATACCATCTGATTATGACTAGGTTTAACATTTAGTTATCACATAATACATTGGACAAAAAAAAAAGAAGTTATAATTTATAGGATCGAAAAAAAGAAGTGTCTGTTACCAAAGTAGGGAAAATTTGTTTGGATACGTCACGTGCTGTTCATGTCAAAAGTTTTGTTGATCGGATATCAATAGTTCGAAGGCCACAACAAATTTACTTTGCGGTAAATGAGTTCTGATTCAATTTGTTAATTTATTATATTATTCTGCAATCATATAAACCGAACTCCTGTCAAGTTGATTTTTAATATGCTTGATGTTGTTAATTGATTTTGGTCATCCCCCTAAAAGGCCCACAAACGGGCTTTAACAGCGGAATCCACTCCCAATTTGCTTGATGTTCTTACGTTACTTTGTCGTATCCTTCCTTGCATGTGCACTGCCTTATTTAACAGTTCCTTCCAAGTAAGGGCATCTCTAGTACTAAAACTAAGGAGAGTTTTTATTTAGAAATAAATCAATTAACAAAGAAAATCTAAAAATTATTTTCTAGTGCTAGCATTAGCGTGGTGTTAATTGAAAAAATCAGGCTCGTCTTAGTTTTCTGGCTCTAAATTGTGAGAAACTCTCCTGACCAATGTTATAGATACCGTATCGTGCTGGTTGGTACATACTATTTTGGCATAAAAACGGTACTAAGTAGCCCTAGTATTATACTGTTCTCACTACCAGTCCGTACCGGTTGGGTACCAGCCGTACCAGTTAATACCGGCCATATCGGCCGGTACCGTCCGGTACCAGATTTGTTTTTTTTTTTTAAGAATTACGAAAAAAATTAATTTTTTTGGGCTTTCTTTCTTTCTTTATATATATATTGATAGTTGCGGTAAATCTGATACGGTATCCGGTACATGACCTGCACCGGTATGTACCGTACTAGTAGAAAAATCGGTATCCAAATTGATTCGGCATTTCGAACATTGCCCTTTAACACCACATGAGAGAGAGAGAGAGAGAGAGAGCATGACATTTATGTCATGGCAGAAAGTGAAAGAGAAAAGGGAAAAGATAACGGAAGAAAAAGTGGTGGTGGGATCACATATATTACTATATGTATATCTATGTGGATATTGATATTTTTATAAATTTATTTTATCTTACACTACCACAAGTCTTAATTAAATTCCCATTTGGCCTAACTTCTTTTTTTTTTAATTTTTTGTTTATATTCAAAAAAAATTCGCAATTGTTGTTTTGGTTTCAATATTTCGTGGACTATTTAGTCCATCTCGATGAAAATAATTCAAAAAATATAAAATTATATCCAAAAATTATAAAATTATCATAAAAACGACGAATAAGTACAAAAGATTCTATTTTAGATTAAAATAATTTGTCTTTTTTGAATTTTTTCTAAGTTTGATCTATTATTTATAACTTTTTTGAAAGTTCTCATCGAGACAAACTAATAATTTATAAAAAATTGACGAAAGAAAAAAGCTGCAAAAAAATTCACATAGGAACGAAAAATAATCCAATAAAAAATTCAAGCCAGATGTCCAAATTAACAGATTCTTGACATTTCGACTCTATTTGACCTGGATTATGTAGCTAAACTATTTTTTGTCTTTATTTTAAAAAATTTGTATTTGTTATTTTTTTAATCATTTTTTATTAGTTATTGGTTCGTCTTGACAAAAGAAATCTAAAAAGTATAAAATTATGTCTAAAAGCTTAAAAAATTCACTAAAGACGAAAATAAGTCAATACAAATACTATTTTGGACTTATTTTTTGTCTTTTCTGAACTTTTTTTAATTTTTTGACATAATTTTATACTCTTCTGAAATCTCTTGTCGAGACGAACCAACAACCATAAAAAATTAGCATAAAATAAAAAATTATAAAAAATTTCAAATAAAAAAAAAATAATCAGACAATAATTTAATAATTATTACAGTCAAAATAAACCCGAAATTTGAGACCATCTTTATACATTCTTTGCCCTACAATACATACTTTAATTAAAAAAAAGTTTATCCAGAAGAGATGCTCTGAGCTGGCTCCATATCAGTTTTGACAGATAATAGTATGATTACTACATGTTTAAGCTGGCTCCATATCAGTCATGTGACTGTACTTTGACAATAACACCTTTCTTTTATTGTTGTGTTTAAGCATAATAATTAATTAATTACTGATTAAATTATGCGTAAATATGTACGAGGTTTCTGTAATTTTAATATTTCTAGTACGGTTTAGAGAATAACTGATGATTTTCCTATGCGGATGTGATTCGTTTTTCCAGGCCTGAAACATGTTTGCAGCCAACATATATTAAAGGGATCCCTTTCTCACCACCATATTTGCCCACAGGTAATAAGAGAGAGAGAGAGAGACTGTGTCCTGCTAATTTGAAGCTTTTTTTTAGCTGTCACGCTTGCAATGAAGAATAGGATTAGGGTTTATGGGATAAATAGTGTTGTGGGTCATCATTTTGTTTCTATGGCAATGTGCATTTGATTAGTTTACATGTATGTCATCTCAAGGTCCAAAGCAGGGATTTAGGGGAGCTATAGTGCATTTTTCTGTAAGATGTGTGTAGTACGAGCAAAACGACATAGTTTTGTCCGCGTTATCTTTGAAACTATACTGTTTTAACTTATCACTCAAATTGTTATTAAAAATGTATGGAATTAAAACTATGTAATTTTAAGAACAAAACAGACATAATTATATTATTTTGTCCGCACTATATGTGCACTATAGGAAAGTGCACTACAATCTCCCCAAATACAGTAGAGATTTAGGTCGGGTGGACGAATGGCACCAAGGGCTTGACCTAATGGGTGTGAGGTTAGCCACCAATCTTGATTTGATTCTTCTCTTGTATTCAAGTTGTTCTTATAGTCTCGCAGAAAATAATCGATTAATACTACCAAGACATTATCAGACAGAAGAAATTGATCCGATGCTTAAATTAAAACGAGTGGGACAATAGTATAATAGTAATTATATTTATAGTTAATAACGTACTTAATTTTGCCTTGTGATTTTTTATTTATGAGTTATCAAAGTGTCTTAATTTGGAACTGAGTAAAAATAAAAAAATGTCTTAGTTTGCTAAGTGAATACGACAGGATCATTTCCCAATTCATTATTGTCATATGAGGTTATTTTCTTCCTACATTGGGGTTTCTTAAATAGGAATATTCTCAAAACCTTTTAATTTCTTATTCGGGCTACTTTTCAATTTCAGAAGGTTCTGACAGCATGATCGAGTGTCGGATCGACTATTCGGCATGCAACGACCATGCAACGAGCCCTCAATCTCTAGTCGGTTGTCTCTTTGGCTGGTTGACAAAACAACGTGGCAATGACCCACCTTACTGACACAACCAATACATCTTGGGTCTTGCCCAGCCTTTGACCCATCATGCTCTCTTCGAGTTGGTCCAGTAATTTAGCCCACTACAATGGGTCGTGGGTGAATGAGCGCCAAGCCATATTCATGTTTTAAATTTACTTTAGAACAAGGGACTACTCGGGGGGAAAAAATTATTAAAAAAATCAGACATATATCATTAGTTGTATCATATGATGGGTAAGGAGGGATCAGTATTCTTTTAGATTTGGAAGAATGGGTTTAGCTACTGGATGAAGGAGAAAAAGCTCAGTGTCACTGGTTTCGCTCAAAGCAAAAAGTGGGTTGTTTATTATCAAAATAGCACCCGTTAGAAGGATTTACTTACATGTACTTAGAAAGTCATTTTTGTTGTCTCGTGGGCTCTAGGAGTTAGAGCGTATTTATCTCGAAAAATTAAATTCTAGTTGGATAATTAAATTCTCGAGGGGTATGATTATTAATTTCTGAAATGAAAATATAAATTGGGTCAAATTGGGAACCTCATTTTTCTTGCCAATTAAGTTGTTTTTATTAAATTCATATATATCCCTTGCTGTTGTTACAATCTATGTAATTGAGAGGGGACATATCTTACTTTCAGGCAAAGCTAAAGTCTAAAATTGTTTCCTATCTAATGTAGGGCGCCTCATTAGACGCAATCAGAGACCATAGCAATGGCATGGGATAAGTATAGGGACTAGGAGATTTTGAACTTCCAAGTATAGTGGGTTTCTATTAATACTAGTATAATATATTATAGAAAGATTTGTCTATGGATATTATTCCCCTCATTTTGCTTTAATCAGATGTCACATTTGACTACAATAAGTAATGAGAGATAAGAGGATGGAAGGATTGACAAGTGAAATCAAATGACAGAAAGAGGATATATGTGTATATATATGTGTAGGGTAGGTAATATGTGTGTGTGTCCGCATTTTCGTCTATGTTTAGACGAGGGAGTAGGTCGTATCAGCTAGATATCACTAGTTTAACTAATGAAAAAGTCTTGGAACACAAATGTTCCTTAAAGGTTAGATGCATGTGGAATTCATTAGTTATTGAGGGACCCATATGCATTTAACAATTCCGGACATATTTGTGTCCAAAACATCTATGGTCAAACAATTATAAAAATTTATTAAGATTGGATTGGTGCATAGATACTGAAACTTAAAGCAAGCTAACCTTCTAGAGAGAAACCAATTTTCCACTCTTTAAACTTGCTTGTTTTGAATTTTTCAGTTATGGAGGGCTGGTAGGTCCTAGTTGATTGACATAGTTAGCAATGTGGGAATATATAATCGCACCCTTTGTAAGAACATAGAAGTTAGAATAATTAGCTGACTTCAACATTCGAATATTCCATAAACCCAAATTCTTGTCACATTTTCAGCCCTAATTGAAGGCATGTTCCAAACTCCCTTATTTTATTTGTCCATTTTCTCTGCTTTGATTCAGGAAAAAAAGATTAAAGAAATTATGGCTTGTAAAAAATTGTAAGAGAGATTAGAATCCTCTCTCTCATTTGTCACTTTTCTTATTATTTTCTGTCAAAATTTCCCCTTCAATCTAAGAATATGAAATTATTTTTCTTCTTTCTTTCCCTTTGTTTTCCCTAATCAAACAAGAAACAAATTACTATTTTCTTCCTTTTCTTTATCTTCCTTTCTCATTCCCTTCCAAGTGCTCCAAACAAAGCCTTATTATGGGAAAAATATTTCTCATTAAACTGGTTAGACACGGAATCCCACAACATAAAATACAACCACTAATTCACATAAACTAACAAACACTTACCAAGTACACTCTCACAGAGTGATCAGCTCCACAGGAAGCAAGCTCCATACTCCTAGAATCTGGACTCTTCTCAGAATTCCTCCATGCCAACCGGTGCACTGTCGAAACATGGCACAAAAATGGATCAAACCGCGAGAAAAGAGCAGCAGTTAGGCTTGGCACTGCTACACAACCATCTCCAGTTCTGTTAAGAGAAAGACTCCACAACTCAATGAGTCCATTTTCCATCCCAACTGCAAGCAATCCGTTATTGCTCAGGCGATCAAGACCAGCCCAAGACACGCCAGTGACGCTGCTGTTGAATGGCGGAAGAGTCATAAGCTGTTTGACTGAAGATCCCTTCTCTATAGCCCAGATCTTCACGGTCTTGTCCCTTGAACCCGTGGCAAATTCGTGACCAAATGGGTTCCAAGAGCATGACCATATTATTCTTTTGTGAGCCTCCTGTCTTGTTAGAAGCTGCCAATCCATTTCGTCAACGCCTGTAGATTATGAAAGCGTAACCGAGTTGCTGCTATGAGTAGCAAATAGAGTGAAGTGGCACATTTTGGTATCATGCAGAACGATGAGCAGCAAATAGGGGACATAATCCCATTAAAGACCAGTTTTGTAATCTTAAATTTCTAGCCAAAGAATTCTCCCCTCCACTGTATGTTTTTTGCTTTCTCAATCAGTAGGAGACAAGTTACTAGTATCGCAAGAATCAAATCAAACTCGGCATGTACTGTGCAAGGAAGTTCAACAAGACATGCACCAAGCATATAAAGTTTAAACAAACCGAATAGATAATGAAAGGGATATAATTCATAAGTCCACGCTACGTATACTCACCAAGGGAAATGGTAGTGGAAGGGATAATTGTTCCAAGAATTTGACCCATACGCACAAGCATACAAACAAGCCCAATAATGAATAGAAAATGACAGGGTTATTATTCTAAAACGCACAACCCTGGAAATGGAAGGGGGACTCATTAAGGCAAATGGAAATGGAAGGGTACTTGTCCTAAAACATCAACCCATTAAGTTAAAAATGAAAAACAATGATCAAAGTGGCTAACAGACGGTAGGGAGTTATGTAGTGATGCGGTGGCTGGAGTTCTGGTGGTGCTATGCTATCCACCTTTTTTCACTATCTTATTCACAAATAAATCATCCTGGTTATTCCTGATCTTTCCTGTTTATTTTAACCAACATCAGGGAGTCGAGATTTGAATGCTAATTACAAATAGTAGACTACTGCATCTTTCAACCTCTCAAGTCGGTGTCTAAAAGATTGTTTAACAGCTAAGAGTAAGAAAAACAATCAATGCCATGTGCTGCATCAAATCAACTAGACAAAAGAAGTTAATCCAGACTCCATAGAGTAGCATTATTCCTAGAGTAGCCAAAGTCTATATACCTGTTCGTTTGATTGCGAAAACAGACAAATGGCGATCCCTCGAGACTGCCAAAAGAAAATTGTTATCATGAGAAAATTCCATCTGTGTCACTGTTAAGCTGTGAGAACGCAAGCGACCAACTGTTTTCCACGTTCCCACTTGCCACAGCCATATTTCAGCCACTGACACAGATTGGGCCTGCAAGATTAATTATAAATGAGCCGCAATTTACACCGCCGGAAAAGGTACAGCCTCTATCCAGAAACTTTTAAATGGAAAACAAAAAAGAAAATAGCCTGGCTCAAAAGACACAATCAGAAGTGGAAACGAGTTTGACGATAACCACATCTTCAGAGACAAACATTACACGACACCGCCAATGTTGGTCAAGGCACATGCAATTTATAACCTTGTGCTGATATTATGCTCTATCATGCAACTCTATGGCTTATTGAGGTAATACTAATTTCCTAAACTATTTTATTGACTCGTCGATTCTTATACTTACTCTACAAGACAATACAAGCAGCAGAAACCTCAAACGTGGTAATATTATGGTTTCTACTTTCTAAATCCAAAAAGTTCCAAATGCAGTAGGAATGGCACTTGATACCTTACATGACGAAGCAACAAGCTTCCCTTCATGGTCACAACATAATGAAAAGAGCTCATTCCCGTGACCATAGAGCTTATGTGACTCAGGCCATAATGTATGCCAAGCCAGTTGTTCTTCAATGGGAGGTTCAGTTAATTCAGTAGGAACTGCATCTGGTATAGTTTCAAGGGTATCCATGCCTTCATTACCATTTCTTTTTGGTGTCTCATATGCAGCTGCACAAGAAAAAATAGCCTCCTGTCAAGTCATTTCCATTTTCTCTACAAATCCAAACTATTGGTTGATGAGAATCACGATTGAATTTGAATTGAAAATAGATTTCTCTATTTTCTATATTATAGTATATAGTAATACTTAAAAAAAATATATAGTTTCAAATTACTCTTTTTCTCTATTAACTGTATGAAAAATAGGAGTTTTTCTATTACCTGTATGAAAAACGGCAGGAAATGAAAAAACCTCGAGATCAAAGAACATCAAAAGTGACTCTGAATGTCAGAAACCAATTAAAGGAAGAAATAATGCAAGTGCATGCAACTTCAAATGTTTAACACTATTCTCAAGCTGAAATTTTAGTCCTCCCATGAAGTTAAGGCATGCACAAGAGCAAACTATAGAGCTGACAGGAGGAGGATCCCATAAAAGATATTCAAGAAACTAGTCAACTAAAAACCTAGTAATTAAGCTCATAATCTTTATTTTAAAATTCTAGACACTTGATGGAGATTAAGGAACCTTAAACAGAAAGAGGCCAATATAAATAACACTAGATAACTAAAAACCTCCACCTTTACATATACATATAAGCAAGTACTCATACATTCCCTCTATAAGATTTTTCTCTCTTAATTTCTGGGGGCCATACAGGAGGTTCGAGCCTTGGGGTGCCTTGCTGCTGGAGTAAAAAAAATGCACATACGAACAGCCTCTGCAATCTAAAGTAGGCTCAGCTGAATAGTTGTCAGGCATTGTTTACCATGTTCAAATATTGAACATGATGAAATGCGAATAAGCAACATGGAATTGGCAAGATTATTTAACTAACAACTTCGGAATCTGTCTGTACAAAAACATGAGATTTATTTTTTAAGGTGTTTGATGTCTCAATGCTTTCACTAACATATAGGGCGGCAACTGCTTTCACCATGCCTCCAAATTTTGAAAGATTAGAGCACACCGAACCTTTAGTTGGATCAACCGCAAGGCGTGCATTGGAAGCATTTTAAGGATATGGATGCCATTTTTACAACTTGGGGAATTACATAATACAAGCTGTAAGAGATCTAAGGTTACTTGGTTGTGCCTTGATCATGACATTTGTGAGTTTTTTTGGATCTCACAACATGAGTGTGCAAGGTAGATTTGTTTTGTGCGTGATATAACCCAGGACCCAACCCCTTACCCACAGGGTTGGACCTTCGGCCGACCTTACGTACCGCCGTCCTGGTGTTTGGGAAAAGAGCAGGGGCCTTAGCATTTGCCAAGAGATGAACTTGAGAACAGTGTCATAAATCCTGTTATATTGCATTTTTTGACAAGCACCAAGATCTATATTACTAGTTGTCATGCGATAACCAACAAACTTTCAACTTCTGCTGGCAGCTTCGGATCCCTACTGACTATATCCCAACAAAAAGATCCCCTCTGTCATAATGATTTTACGCAGTCTTTGTGAGCTACTGAATGTATTTTCCATCATGAAGAGAGTGAAAGTTTTGGTGCTTATAACTTATAAGGACCAAGAGATGAACAATTTGAAGGGCTTTTTTAGCTAAAAGGAGCTTGCACACCACACCATTTTTCAGAAGCCACTTTACCACATTTGAGATTGAATGAGATTATGATGATAATAAAACCTTCTGGGATTCTTGCGCGCACAGTACTATCTAGCGTTATTTTCTTTTTTATTCACTTTCCTCAAAAGATGCCCCTCATGAACATCCCTCATAATTGATAGTTATCCTTCATTTTCTCCCTTCTCCTTTTCTTGATGTCCAAAATTCTTAGTACACATTGTGAAGTCAATATCGATAATTATTTTCTTAAACTCTTGATTTAACCTTCTTTATGACTAAATTGAAGCATTGGTTAGTATGGCAGTATGGGATTGAAATATGTGCCACTGCCACTCTGGTATAGTATGATTTCTCCTTAAGAGCCGGGATTCAAAAAAATAAACCTACTAACTTGTATGGAATTGAGACGGAGTAACACTTGTTTCTCTTCAGAGTCATCTTTTATGAAAACATTTTCCTTTACCCCTCTCTGACACACACACACACACTACACATACATACTCTGAGAGAGAGAGAAAGAATCTACCTTGAAGATAGATAGGTTTCTGTGATAGCCCAAGAGCGGACATATTTGCACCCAAAATCTGAACATCAGCTTGCAGGTCTTCATGAAAAGTAGATTGCTGTGATGTTGTATGATTCAATGTCTTCAGAAAAGACACAGGCGCTTCAAATACTCTTGCAACTTTCTCCTCGGCCCCACTAACAAAACGGTGGTTACCCTTCCCTTGGATAATTGTCACGCAGTTAATATCGTGCCCGTGAACTTGTGGACGAGCAATTTCATGCCAGGTGTCCCTATTTTCCGAATGAGCTTCAGTAACCCATGGAGCAAATATCCTCGTTGTCTGAAAGTTTTCAAAAAATTGTAAATCAATCACTTCTACACTGGATGCAAGCAAATAAAATGCAACCCGCAAATCAAAACATGTTGCTATGTAGTAACCTGTCTGTTCATCTTGGATAAAAATGCAAAAGAAGTAGGTAACTTAGCGAATTATTTTCCTTACAAAGGCTTCTTATTGTCCAAGCACATGCCTAACTGTGAGGTGGCCTGCATCCAGTGTAATGACAGAAAACTTACGTGGTTGAGATAGTGAAGAAAAATACAGTAGTATTTAATCCAATGAGAGTTGGACGAGTAAAAAGGATTTGTACGAGGTAATGCTAAATAGTTTCTGCAACACTTTGTTGAATTGAATCAGAGATTCATCATTCATGGATGAATGTAACTAACTTCACCTCTAGTTGATTTTGAGCTCAGCAATTTCTGCTTTTATTTCTCTATTTTTAATGCACAAGAATGGAATAATCACCAACCAGCAACCGCCTTTGACTCATGGGCCGAATGGCACCAGGAAATGTTTATTAATTGCCCGAAGTCAATCAGTTTGAGTTTCTCATACATGCTACTCATAAATGAAAGGACTTCTTACAATACCTACTCTAACTAGCATCACACATACTACAGCCACTGATTAGTTTAGCAATTGACATGCATTATTGAACTTTGGATAGAGCAAAACAAGTGAGTTTAATGTAAGAGTCCACACCAAGCCCATTAGAGTTATACGTCTTACTGGTTTCTCAGCAATTACAATCTCAGTATTGATCTAAGACCAGGAACAAATAGAAGAATCAGATTGCCTACATTTTTTTGTAACCGACTGATCTTAAGGACCAATCAAATTGCCGACATAACCATATGCGCATGTGAAAATGTGGAGAAAAGTGTACATATAACCTCAAAGCCATTTGATGCAGCATTCCAGAAGTTGAAAACTATTCAGAAACCCAGAAGGCCAGAACTTATTCACATAGCGTACATGTAACTGTAAAATGTGTTTGCGTCCGTGACAAAATGAAGTAATGAACCAATATTTTACCTATTTTTCTCATGGCTATTTGATTTTACATGTTAGGAGCTAATCAAACTCAAAATATTTATCAGCTACATTGACCGCAAAAGTTTAGTATAAGGACCATGTAAGCAACCGATATTCTCATAGATAGAAGCTAACATGGCTTGCTTCAGGATCTAACCATTAATCTTTAATTTTTCTTTTGGGATCAGCAACAAACTTAAGGAAATATTCCAAATTACATAGCCCTATTAAGATCCCAAATAAACACTACTTTCTGACTGCAACGAACAATTCAAATCCTGCAAAGAAACACTTACTCCCAAATTCCCAATTAACGTATGCATGTTTCTTTCAGGTAAAAGAATGATAAATAAGTTCCGTCTTCATCCTATATAGCCTACTGCTTATAGAAAACCTATTCTTACAAGAGGTTCAAATATACATCTGAATCCTGAGCTGGAAGAAAAATTAATGGCACCTGCTTATTATCTACTAAAGATTCAGTCTGAGAGTGGTTTAAACAAGCAACTGAATCGTGAGTGAAACGACGAGTACAAAAAGGAAAGGGGTTTTCTGATTGAACTAATATGGTTTCAATCACATCTTAGAAAATTTGCACTAGTTTCTAGAAAGAAATTTAAAGGTTCTTCGAGGAAGCATGAGTGGGGAACTTAACAGGGTTCTAGTTGCAAAACATTGTATGCCAATAAACAAGTCATCCAGTTAACTATCGAATGCACCTAGCTGGATCAGTCATAAACAGGAAAGCAATTTTCCTTCAGTCTAATACATATAGAAGAAAATACTACCTGATCATGACTGACTGACAACATATATTCACCAGATCTGGCCCATGCAATATCTGTAACTTCAGCGAAATGTCCAGAGGGAACTTTTTGCGGTTGCCAGTTGTCTACGTCAACACCAACATTTCTCCAGAGATGGAATGATCCACCATATCCATGAGCTAAAATAGCATCTCCGTTTGGACTCCAGTACCCACCATAAAACCCTAAAGCACAATGACTTAACTCTCCCACTGTAACCACATTCATCCAGATACCAGTAGTTCTTTCTGGTTGCCAGATCATCATTGTCTTGTCCATGGACGCAGATAAAATGCTTTGAGGTTGATGACACTCCATCCCATCCACAGATGAAATTAAAGGGGGCTGCCATTCCACTGAATACACCCAATCCTCATGTCCAATGAGGAGAGATTCCAAAGATATCTGATAGGAAAATGAGTCTGCTACAAATACCGGGCCTTCAATATAAGAAGCCAGGCTCATTTCTTCTTTCCTTTTAGAATTAGTTAGAGAATTGCGTAAAGCCATCTTCCATATTCGTATGCCCCTGTCTTGAGATGAACTTACCAATAAAAGTGTGTTTACTTCGCCTTTTAAGCATATAGGTAATGAAAAGTCCAAACTTCGGATCCAATCAGTATGCCCTTTTAACTCACAAGCACGCACAAACTGGGCAGATAAACAACACAGGAACATAATTCTTGTGAGCAATAGAAAAGATTAAATCCAAGAAACCTAAGGTAACCGACAAATCTGACATAACATACTTTTCCTGTCCTCTCACCACAGTATAGATGGATCTTGTTGTCCAATCCCCCCATTGCCAAAACTAGGTGCCCAGTACTTCCAGGCAACTCTGCGAGAGAAAGCGCAACCATAGGTTTTGAACCTACATAGAGTGATTCGAGACATGATAATTGACAATCACCTGCAGAAACCACACCAATTGGTCAGTTGGCAGTAAGAATTGTGGCAGAACTCCAATGGGGATCACAATGACAGAAATATATAGCAGGGAAAAAATGCATAAAACAACAGCGGACGCTAATATTTAGTCACTAAAGAAAAATGGTGGGTTCCTTTCATTGTCAACCAGCATAGCGCTGACAGGTTGTTGCTCTGCTGTGTCTGGCCCATCCTCTTAGGCATTTTTGGATGGCAAGGAGTGTGACAACGTACACGCTTCCCTTCTCTTTTCTAACTGACAACTGGAACCCTAGACCAATTGGGTTCATCTCCCATGTGAGAGTTGAGTGAGGTCTATCATGCGAGAGTAGAGGAGTAAAGGTAGAGCATAGTTGTGAAAGGCGCGCCTAGGCACGAGGCGCTACGAGGCGCACCTGCGGCGCCTTGCATTGTGCGAGGCGAGGCTAGTTCAATAAGGCGCGAGCCTTTTGGGCTTAGGCGCGCGAGGCGCGAGGCGCAAGAAAAGCGCGCCTCATTTAATTTAGTGAAAAACCTGATTTTTTTGGGCCTTAATGTATATACACTATATACTGATATGTGTGTGTGTGTGTGTAGATATATGTATATTAGCATTGATTTGTGTATATATAGTGATATGTGTGTATATACGGTGATATATGTGTGTATATAAAGTGACACATTTGTACATCGTCAAAGTGCGCCTCGCTTCAATAAAGCCCGCGCCTCGCGCCTAGGCTCCAGCTGCCCTTTGCGCCTCGGTGCGCCTTTCGCCTTTAATAACTATGAGGTAGAGGTCGATCACGCGACTATAGGTTTATCTTGTGACAGTGGTCTTGCAAATAGGAAAGGAAACGAAGAAGAACTACTAACTACTTTTCGATCAAACTGGAAGAAGAATACCACTTCAACTACCTGCATTGCAGAAAAAAATGGATATTCTGATAGGTTTGAAAACAAATTCTACCCACTTTAATTGTAGAGAAAAGTCACTACAATAGTAACCACAACTTTGAAGGCGCAATTCTAAAGCATTTTATCAGCATAGCAAGTCCTCTTAGAGCTTGCCTTGTATTGTCCTCTTCAAACCCATGCGGGTAATAGAAGAACTTTAAGCATGCATAAATGTTTTAAAAAAATCTTGAACACTCAAAATGCTCAAACAAAGAGTCTGGGCTAGATGGAGAAAATTTAAGAACATTAAGTTTGAAAACCACTATTATCAACTACTTCCACAAGCTAATAAACAAAGTACACCAATTCTAATTAGGATACCAGTCTAATCTCAACTGATACCTTATTAGCATGTTTTGACCATAATTACGTCAAATAATTCCACAAAGCTAAAGATCAATGGAGAGAAGCGTAGGTGGGATAGCAGTTTAGTCATCAAACTAGTATTAGGATTAACATGTTGAGAATCAAAATTCCAATAACTCACCTCCAGAAGAAGAAGGGAGGATCAATTTCCATACATGGACTGCACCATCAGAAGAGGTAGATGCAAATACTGCATCACTTTCCGAAACCATGATTCCAGTAATGCATGTAACACCTTTCTTGTGTGGCTGTGGTACTTGTAACACGTACCTCCACTGTTTAAGCATCATTCCAAGAGTTTTTAAGTAATATACGATCAAAACATTGTGAGCTGAACATTTAAGTAACTTATTCATTCAAAACTCCCCAATAGACAAAAACTGACATGACAGAACAGAAAAAAACTTTATTGTTTGAGTGCCCTTGAGAGAAATTGATAATATCGGAAATTTCAAGTGGTTAAACTCACAAGCAGTAAGAAGACAAGCTAAAGCCAAGAATGACACATCACAGTAGTGATATGATCTTATAGAATAGTTTATCAAACTGAACCAAGCCATGGTCATGGACACAAATTAGATGGTCCCTGGGAGCAGCATACGGTCCTACATCCTCACCAATTTCCATATTTCCAGATCTTATCCCACAGATGCACAATCAAGCAACATAGAAGAAGTTTGATTTCCATCGGATAAAACTGAAAATTAGCTCCTCCAGTGTGTTCTAGTTTTATGCTTCTTGAATGAGAATCAGATTATTTACTTGTAATACACATTGCATTATCCAAACAATACTTTTCCTTCCCCTATAACCCTCCCCATGAGTCCTCACATAATCCTTTAGCTAATAAAAATCACTGTGCAGCACGCACATTCTTCTGTTTTGTGTCCGGTCCTTTTAGGCTTCTCAACGTCATTGGCCTTGTGATACATTCACAAACCAAGCATTCTAAATCTCAATTGCAGAGATTTGATTCATTTGCCTAAAACCAGACGAATATGATTGATGGAATGGAATTTTACATTTTGACCTCCAAAAAAGTTCATCTTTTATAACTTTTTTATTTTAAAATCCAATTCCCAACTTTTCACATGATACGGAACAAGACATTATATACCTTTTTTGTACACCTTAAATTTTGTTACCAGTTGAGTTATCTTTCATTAGGCATCCAAACTCAAACCAATCAGAGTAACACTTCATTTTTGTGAAGACACAACAACTTCCACATTGAACCGTGGAGATTACGCTAAACTGCATGATAAATATTAACATTTGAAGATGCCAGTAAGAAGACATACTGCCTTTCGTCTATATCATAGTGGTTGGTCGCAATTTTAACATTCAAATTCACTGACAACACAGAAAATGTGCATTGCCACTATAAAGTGATTCCAAAATTACACTCATTCACTGTTGAGAAAATTAAGAAAGACAAGAAAAATACCTTTTTGTCAGCAATAGATAACTCCCACAATATAATGGCACCATCCGAATCTCCAGATAGTAAAAAATGCCGCTCCAAATGTCCAGCTGAGAAAACAACACAACGTGCTCAACTACACAGATTCAGAAATTTCTAATTTCCCTCACAACAGAAACTACTGATTAAATAAATCGCAATACATTATTCAGTATTTTTTAGCTTCAACTACCATAATAGTTAATAAACCAAGGGCCTGTTTGATTGGTTGGGTTACACATGAGATTGGATTAGAGTGCAGATTGCATTGGGGAGTTGGAACGCAACAATTTAGGGGAGTCTCAACCTGCCAGTTGGATTATCAGTCCCACAAGACACGGATATGACAATATTTTGGAAATGTGTTAGTCCTCACTCATTCTATGAAATTAAGTAACCCCTATTAGTTGTCACACCAATCAAACATTGACTCAAAATAGTACAAGTTCACAAGAATAATTTTTGAAGCAGAGCTAAGCTATGCAAGAATCTACCTTTAAATGCAAACTTAGTACTTGGAAGCCAGTGGGTGCAATTCACTGAAGCCCTGTGGCCCGGAAGCGTAGTTAAAATTTGAGCAGTCTGTGAAAATGAAGAAAGAAGTGAACACAACTGAGCATAAACAATTAAGAAAAGGCAATTATAAAAATGCAGAGAGAGGAGGATCGGTGATTGAAATGGAACCTTGGGGCAGAATATGGCCACTGCGTTTTGGGCACCGAAGGCGACCAAATCACAGGCTCCCCACGAGATGTTGTTTACGATTCTGTTGCACCCTGCTCCTATGAACACTCTCTCCACTTCCACCTCACCGTAAGACATCTCTTCCTTGTTCTATGCGTATATGTATCTTCGTGTATATCAATATGTCTATCTCTATAGATAAAGAAACTCTGGTGGGAGAACGGCCCTCGATCTCCGACTGTGTGAAAACTAGTTGCCTGGTTCAGTCTTGGGGGTCGGGGAAGTTGGCTAGGGAAGGGGTAGAGAAAACAGTCGATGAAGAAGTGGGCCGAAGAACATAAATATCAGCAATGGGCTGGAAACAAGGTTGATTTAGCCCAATCTATTTCATGCCCATTGTAATAAATTTAATTTATTTTTAGAGTATTTGAGTGAATATTATAGATTTTAAAATGGTTAGAATTTATATTTTTGCTCAAGCTGTCTGATGTGTCAACATAATTCTCAACTTTGTTAAGTGTGTCAACATAATTCTCGACTTTGTTATAATCTCTTATAGTTAAATTTTGGTTGTCACTCGTATCTATAAGAGTGTTTGCATATAACTCTCATTGGTAGTTATAATTATAAACTCGACGTTCTTCATGCAATGGTATTACCAGAGCATTGAATATGGTATGTCTTTAGTATTTTCAAAGCGTCTTTCAAAATATCAATGTCTTCTCCAAATGTAGTAGATTGGACCCTTGAACCCTAGTACATTAATAGGAAATGCATAGCTACAAATTTGTAATCCATAATTTAATATATTGGGATTGTTCTATGTTTGTTTTCCTTCGTAAGAATGCTTTAAATTTTTATGACTACTAAGTATAAAGTATTTTACTTCCATACAATTTATTTGGTGGGTTTTTGTTTTGCGTCAAACAACATATATGAGTAAACATTATTCTACTGAGTATACCTTAGCATCCAGCAATGATAACCTCAGATAAATCTTTCAGCAATTTAGACCACTTTTAGTATAATCTTTTTCAACCACCATTACTTCAACTGTCCAATTTAAGGTTTCTGAATTTATATGATCAATAAACAGTATTCTTGAAGGCATTATAACCTGCAGGCAAAATTATTTTCTCTGAGTGTAGGTAGATAATAGATAATGCTATATTTAAATTTAGACCCATGTACGTACCATTGGTTACTTGAATAAGTAAATGCATAAATGTATGTTCATATATGCGGAGGCTTATAAATGATTAAGAGTTCTTGATAAACTATGTTTTTCGTACATTCTAAAGTATTATCACTTTTTGATGTAGGTATAATGAGCACTTTGATTTTGTTTACCATTGTTGTGCGTAATAATGCACTGTACAATTATCTGTGCGAAAAAATTGATTGTGTGAAGACTCGAAAATTTTAAATAATTTTTTTAAATTATTAGAATTATTCATAAGAAGTTAATTAAAAATTTAATACTTAATTACTATTGATACAAGAAAAATCTCTTAAGTTTAAAATTAAAACATAATAAAATAATTGAACATTATTTTAATTTCTGAATAATAATAGTGGTGAAAATTTTAAATAACACTAAAAGTCTTAACCCCACATACAGGGACCTTCAATGGATTACCAATGGTCTAATTATTGATACATTCAGGATTCCGTTGTCTCGAGACTCTCTTCCTTTATTTCGATAGTCATCATTTCTGCTTCTGCTTCTGCTTCTGTTTCTATCTAGGGCTCGCCTCC
The DNA here is from genome assembly GCA_019985065.2 of Arctostaphylos glauca. NCBI lineage: Eukaryota > Viridiplantae > Streptophyta > Magnoliopsida > Ericales > Ericaceae > Arctostaphylos > Arctostaphylos glauca. The sequence goes on from JAHSPW020000013.1 coordinate 15,629,430, forward strand.
TACATCTGGCTCTGGCCCATGGTACAACTTACCATGAGTATTGAAACCTAGTAACATACCAACTACTCCTTATGAAATCCCATGAATGTATATATGTAATGAATAGATTAATTATAACTTTTACTGTTATTATTTTTGTGGTTTCAATTACCAGTTCCTCACACCCATGCTTAGATTCTCATGCGCAGTGTTTTCAAGCACTAGATTGCCATTCATGGGGCACGAACCCGCATGGCTCAAAATTCGACTCGGCTCATGACACCAGCACGACTCACGATCTAGCATGTAACAAATCTCCAATCCATCACATAAGCAATCAACAGGTCTCACAAACCTCTCACATATGGTACGACCATTCTGCATTCTCAACCCCTCACCCTCTATGCCCATGCGTGTCAAACTTTTAACCAGCCTCGATCCCGTACATATTAGGCGGTGGCAGCCGACCAGATCGATTAGGTTCTAGTCTACACCGTTGCGAAGCTAAGACCCGAACATAACTGTTTCATGTTTACCACTTCATTAAATTCTCAACTACCCCAAAGTCCCAAGTTAAAGTAATTCACGCAGTTTTAGTCATTTGCTGCGAAAACAACCCCAAAACCCACTTTGGGACTCCGTTTGAGCCCAAAAAATTTTGAGTGTACCTAAAATCAAGCCATACGTCTTTCTTGAGGCGAGGAGCCCAATACAAATCTGTTTCAGTCCTCAAAAGGTGGCCCAAAGTTGTTGAAATTTTTCAAACAGATTTTGTCCTGAAGTCACCTAGTCGCTAAGACGACTATATCCCCCTCCTGATGTTCGTTTTAGGCCAGTAAGGTGTCAAAATAATCGTTAGACAAAGTACTACATTTTTTGGTCATTTAATGCAGGTTTCATACCGGGGGGTAGTCCTCGTTTTGCAGCCCAAAGTGACTATCCGAATTGATTCGTTGACCCATTTTTACCGTTAATCTAGTACACTACATACAAATGTGCATGGCTCTTCATAAAACGGCAATGTGGTACTTATCTTGTGTTTTTTTTTCTATGTGAGTAAATACTCCGACTTGCTTCTCCACCCACAAAAATTCGATTGCACGAAAGAAAGAGAGAGAGAGAGAGAGAGAGAGAGAGAGAGAGAGAGAGAGTGATCTTGAGAAAAGAGATAGAGAGATAGAGATATATATGTTGTGTGTGTGAGAGAGAGCGAGTGAGCGAGATATAGATAGGGATGTGGGGGTTAAAGAAGGGGGGCAGTGGTTGCAATATGATGTACCCACATGTTGTGGATATTTATCCTTATAGATATGCATGCATGGTTGTACATGGGTAATAGATAATATATATAACAATGCAATATTATATGCACAAATATATTGTGTGGTTATTCTTTTATAACACTACTGAATAAAACTAAAAAAATAATGCTTAATAAAAATCTACTGAGCATATATTATTTGTCTAAAATTCATGGTCCTTACATTTTACCCCTCTTACATAAATTTCGTCCCTGAAATTTCTACTCGAACTACTCTACTCAAACAAGTGAGGATGAGCCTCTCGCATGGCATCTTCACGTTCCCAAGTGATCTCCTTCAAATTCTGATGACACCATAGGACTTTAACAAGTACGAGCTTCTTCCTCCTAAGCGTCTTCTCCCCTCGATCTACAATTCACATAACTTGATCCTCGAAGATAACACCCTCGTCAACAGTGATCTCTTTCCAGTCCAGCACATGGTCGGGATGTGCCAGATACTTCTGTAGCATAGAGACATGGAATACATTGTGAACCCTTGCTATCTGAAGTGGCAAGGTGATCCGATAGGCTGTCTCCTTGATTCGTTCAAGCACCTCAAATGGTCCAATGTACCTCGGAGCTAACTTTCCTCTCTGTCCAAATCTGATGAGCCCTCGTCACGGCTGTATCTTTAAGATTTCATGGTCTTTGATGTTGAACACTAACGGCAGAGTCCAACGATTTGCATAACTCTTTTGTCAACTCTGAGCTGTAAGAAGCCGTTGCTTGATAAGTTGTATCTTCTCCGTAGTTTTTTGTACTAAATTCCATCCCAACAAGCTAAATTCTCCCACATCGGTCTAACATACTGGCGATCAACAAGGTCTCCCGTACAACGCCTAATATGGAGCCATACCTATACTGGCTTGAAAATTGTTATTGTAGGCAAACTTCACAAGAGATAGGTGTCGTTCCCAATTCCATTCGATATCCATCACACAAGCCCTAAGCATATCCTTCAAAGTCTGTACTGTCCTCTTCGCTTGTTCGTTAGTTTGAGGGTGGTACCTGATACTGAAACAAAGATTAGTACCCAAGGTCGTTTGTAGACTCTGCCAAAATTGAGAGGTGAACCATGTGTCTCTATCGGAAATAATAGATACTGGCACTCCATGAAAATAGATGATCTCATTGACGTACTGTCAGTTGTACGACTCCATTGTATCCGAGATCTGCACTGCTAAAAAGTGAACGCTCTTCATTAATCAATCCACTATGACCCAAATGGCGTCATTTTTCTTGACATAATGGGGGCAGGCTAGTGACATGTTCCCACTTCCATCCGAGCACAGGAAACGACTGAAGTGCCCCTTTTGGGCATTTGATGCTTAGGCTTTATTTATTGGCACGTGAGGCACGTAGTAACAAATCGTGCCACGTCCTTCTTCATTTTAGTCTACCAATACTATCTCTTTAGATCTTGATACATCTTGTTGCCTCCCGGGTGTACTGTGAAACTAAACTTGTGGAATTTCTTAAGTATCGACTCACGTAGGGTGCCTAATTATGGAACAAATACCCTATCTCTGAATCTCAAACTACCATCGACATGTATTGTCCACCCAACCGATGCCTCTCATTTTGCTAGCCGGCGCTTGTAATTTCCTATCTCTTGATCAATTGTCTGAACTTTCAATATCTTCTGGTGCAGTACTGGAGTAGCTACTACGACGGCTAAAGTGCCCCCTCTGCCCAGGATTTACCAGCTATAGGTGGAACTCATTGAGCTCATCCATCATCTTCCATTCATTAATCGCCAATGCTGCCACCATTCCCTGAGTCTTCTGACTTAAGGCGTTAGCAACCACATTTGTCTTTCCCAGGTCATACGACAAGGTAAACTGATAATTCTCTAGGTACTCCACCCATTGTCACTACCTCATATTCAACTCCTTTTTGGCGAAGAGGTGCTTCAAACTCTTATGGTCGGTGAAGACCTTGAAGGTCTCCCCATACAAGAAATGACGCCATGATTTCAATGCAAAAACCACAACAGCCAATTTCAAATAGTGTGTGGGATAATTCCTCTCATGAATCTTTAGCTGCCTCGATGCATAGGCTACCACTCGACCTTGTTGCATGAGCACCCCTCCTAGTCCTTTCTTCGAAGCATTGCGGTAAACAATGCATCCAATATTCCATTTTGGTATAACCAAGACCGGTGTAGAAGTAAGCCTCCTCTTTAGTTCCTCAAAGGCCTACTCACAAGTTTCACCCTGTTCAAACTTAACCCCCTTTTGAGTCAATCGTGTCATTGGTCTACTTAGCCTTGAGAAGTCCTATATTAATCTCAAATACTAGCCAGCTAACCCCAAGAAACTGCGTACCTCGAACACGATCTTGGGTTATCCAACTCAACACTGCTTCTACTTTGTTATGATCCACGGTGATTCCCTTCTCCGAGAATATGTGACCCAAAAACTTAACCTTCTTTAGCCAAAATTCACATTTACTAGCCTTACCATACAGCTGATTCTCTCGAAGTATTTGTAATACTATCCTCAAGTATTGCTTAGTATATCATCAATGAATACCACCACAAATTGATCTAAGTACGGAGTAAAGATCCGATTCATGAGACTCATGAATACTGCTAGGGCATTGGTTAATCCGAAAGGGCATCACTATGAACTCATAGTGACCATAACGATTCCAAAAAACTGTCTTCCGAATGTCCTCTACCTTGACCCGCAATTGATGGTAACCGAACCGCAAATTAATTTTTGAAAAGCAGTTTGACCCTCGCAACTGGTCAAAGAGGTCATCTATACGTGGTAATGGATACAAAGTTCTTGATGGTCACCTTGTTCAACTGCCGGTAGTCAATGCAAAGTCATAAATTTCCATATTTCTTCTTGATGAATAACGCAGGTGCTACCCATGGCGATGTATTAGGCCAGATAATTTTTTTTTCTAGAAGCTCTTCTAATTGCATCTTGAGTTCCTAAAGTTCAATAGGTGCCATGCGATGCGGTGCGATGGACAGCGGGTCGATCCTTTGCTGTAACTCAATTGTGAAATCCACCTCTTTCGTTGGTGACAACCTTGGCAGGTTTTGAGAAAACACATCAGTGTAACCTTGGCAGGTTTTGAGAAAACACATCAGTGTACTCACACGAGACATGTGGCAATGTTGTATCCATGCTACCTTCCTCTTTTAGCATAAGACTTGTGATTCTCTCCATCAAGCTATCCTTCCAATCATCTTCAAGCTCTAAAGTTGAGCTATCCCTTTTAATTTTAACTCGAGTCCTGTTAGTCGTCATAGCGGTCACCTCCTTCTTATTACAGTTAATTATGGCTTGTTGTGCTTACCACCAATCCATGTCCAAAATGATGTCAAAATTAGACATATCGGTCACCCAAAGATTGCACGTTATCCGTGATCCTACAATTTCTATCTCACATGCCTTACATATCTGATTCACTAGTATGAAAACCCCGAGTGCAAAGCTACTCTAAGTGTCTGTTCAGCTATCATGGTTTCAAGTTCCAGGGATGCTATGCTTGCAGCACAAATGAAAGAATATGATGCACTAATGTCAAATAATACCATTATCCAAGAATTAAACAACACAATTGTACTTTGAGTCACCAGAGGGTCATATTCCTCATCCTGCAGGGTCATATTTCTTATTTTGCAGCGCAAACATTCTTTCCTTGACTACTTGTTAATTGTTACCCTGATGAACATACTATCCGGTATTCTGTCCTTGTTAACGTTGCTGTAGTTGGTTCCAATTTTGTGGCGAGTTTCTAGGTTGATTGTTGTTCATTTGCTGTTGTGACGGTCTCTGGCCTCCTAGTTGCCTCTGTTGATACTAATTGTCCATCTGAACTGTCTGAGGGCAATTTGCCCGAATATGCCCTTCTTGTCCGCAGTCGAAAAATTTCTCTCCCCACCTGATTCCACCTTAGATGATCTCTGTTTTCTTGCGCTTGGCCCCTCATCTACTGCTGGGGCTTCTTTGTGTATGGTTTCTGGTTCGTCGGGTCATGGTGATGGTTTCAGATTGGCCCTCCCAAAGCTTATGCAGTTTTGCGTTGATTCTAGATCCTCTTCGAGTTGGCCAGCTCCCTTTCATTGATCAATGTTGTGCTCACCACCTGGGCAAAATTGGGGAGTTGTAACTTGATCACCTTCCCTCGAATGTCGAGGTCCAGGACCCACTCAAAGTTTTTAGCCTTGGCCTCATCATTAGGAAGATATTTCGGGGCATGACGAGACAGTTTCTCAAAACGAGCCATATATTGCGTTACTGTCATACTTCCCTGCTTCAAACCCAGAAACTTCTGAATCATCTCCTGTTTCATTGGGAGATGAAACGAGAGATGAATTAGACACTATTATTCTAAACAATAACATTTACTTTTTACACAGTTTGTCCATTCCTAACAGGGACATTGAGCTTCTTCAATACAATCCGAAGAAGGAATCAAAATACTTTGCGTCGACTTCGACCATCAACAACTAACTTAATTCCACTACACAATGAAGGTGCGATTGTAATAATATATTAATTATGTCACCTATGCCCTTTTCAATTATTTATTTTGTACGCAAGTGTTAGACTACTATTTCAATTCTAAACAAATTTCTTGTGTTAAACCAAAAATAGGATCAGGATCAAGTCCAATGACAAATGTTCAAAGTAGAGTATATGACACATTGAGAACCACACAATTGACACCTTTATTCCATTTTCCATTTACTCATTCAACATATGACCATGGTAGTACAAGTGGTCATATAGAAGACATATATCAACAAGTTGATATGGGAGATACAACTTACAAATATTTTCTTCCAATTTTCTAATATGTTCATCTCATTTTACTATGTTTATGCTTTTCTATGTTGTCTTGATTGGTATGCCTAAATATTCACCTTTAACAAACCTTGACCAATTCAAATGCAACTACACACTTAAAGATACCCACCACAAAGAACTTAAATAAAAATAATCTTAAGTTGATGAATATTCTTACTATTTTAAGTTGTAATTTTTAACACCGTATTTGTCAATGAATATTCTTTGTTGATGTTCCAAGATTTCTTAAGATTATTTATTAAATTTGTCAATCTCAAACTATTTAATCATTATTAAATAGAGGAACACTATTGACTATTGTATTTTATTTCAGTTTAATATTAAATTAGAAGGTGACGCTTCAACTCAAACATTTGTATGGGCACCAAATTTCTCATATGGAGAGTGGTACTCACTTGTACACCAATAGGATGCGGTTGCAAGAGATTTTCACAATATCATGTAATGCTGAGGTCACAACTATTCATACCTATCGCGTGTCTGCATGGTAGTGCACGATTATTCCTTCATGAAATATATGAACTATGTTGCAAATCTGGAAAAAAAAAAATTGTCTATCTTCAATACCAACCCCAATTGAGGTGAGAGAACTCTTTTATGAGAAAAAACTCAAGATGGGAGACATTTTAGACAAAATATTTGAGCATACAATCATGGATTTGCGTTCTCATCTATGGGAGTCTATGTTGACGAATAGTTGGCTGGAGGATCAAGGGGTGTGTATATTTTTCGGGCACAAGGCATCGTCTATCATAAGATTGAAAATTTCCTACCACACTCATTCAAATCGAAGGCCACAATACTTGTAGCTTTACATATATGACACTGATCATGAAATTGGAAATTAAATTTCTAAAACAAGTAGATTATATCAACACATTATTGAGAAGATAAAGTGTATCTTAGATTCAAATGATCTATTCCTAGATACAATTCGCCAAATGGCCCAATGTCCAGATATTGAAAATTGTAAACTCATCATCAGGGAAGAACCAGCTGAACGTCATTAATATAACCTTCCAATAGTGTCCCAAGTAGTTGCAATTGTCATCGAGAGAGGGAGGGGATTGAAGATGCACTTATAAAAGGAAGAGATGTCGTTGTACAATCTGTCGATGGTTACCTTTTGAATATTCATGATCCCTTTGGTTTTTATGATCCAATGCAGTATCTTTTACTTTTACCGTATGTGACTTATGGATGGGATGTCAACAGCCGCAATGAAAACGGAGAAACATTGACCTATCGTGACTTCTACGCACATATATTGTAGGTGATTCATGCCTCAAATTTCTATTTGACTTTTAAATAACTCATTTGCAATAGAGAATTTTAGTTTAATCTTTTCATCTCTTTTTAAATGTTAAATTTGCCCCAATGCTCAATCGCTTCTTCTTTCTGGACGACATCTCCTACAATAATATGTGGTAAATAATTACGTTAAATTTGAGTCCCATAAACTCAAATGGCTACGAAATCATCAAAGTGACATCTAGTCAAAATTGTATGATGGGCTTCAAGATTGTATAGAGATATGTTTAAGTTGTGCAGGTACAACATACAAATTACTTTGTCAAACATTTTGTACTACAAAAACTTAAACTCAATGAATGTCTAACATACTCATTGCAAAATTTAATATAGGTGATGTTGGGCGCAATACCACATTAGCACAGTCGTTTGTTGGTAGTCTTCGTGACATGTATCAAAGATATCAAGATGCAATGGCTTAAATCCAAAAGTACGAGAAACCAAACATTTTCCTTACATTGAAATCCTGACTAGTTATTGCCTAGACAAGCCCCAAGTGATCACCCTAATCTAATTGCTAGAGTATTCAAATCTAAATTTGAGGAGTTCAATAAAGACGTTTTAACCAATCACATTTTCGGTAAAGTAATTGCATATGTTTATGTTATTGAGAACTAAAATAGAGGACTACCCCATTCGCACCTAGTCTAATCCTAGACAAGAATGACAAGCTAAAAACTTTAGATGATTATAATCGTGTAGTGAGAGCTAAAATCCTAAATAGAGAAACAAAATCCGAATTGTATAATGTGACTGTAAGACATATGATACATGGATTGTGGCTCGTACAATGTCAATTGCCCTTGCATGAAAATGAAACTTGCCAAAAAAAATCCAAAGCCATTTTCAAATGTCACCACTTTGGGCGATGATTCCTATCCAGTTTATGAACAACGGTTGCCAAGACCTTCACTCAACAGCGAGAGACCTTTTGATTGACAATAGTTGGGTGATATCATACAATCCTCAGCTCCTTCTAGAGTACGATTATCATATCAATATTGAAATATACAGTAGCATTGCCAATGTGAAGTTTCTACACAAGTTATGTGTATAAGGTCTCTGATTGAGTACTCTGGAAGTACGTCCAAGTCCAAACAATGATGAGGTATAAAAATTTGTGGATGCATGATAGGTTTGGATTCCTAAGGCATTTTGGAAGATATTCAAGTTTTTCAATGAGTAAAATGTATCATTCTGTGGAACGTTTACAAATACATATGTCAAATAAGTAACAAGTTACATTCTACTCTTACCAAAATATCCCAAATGTTCTATCTGATACTTGGTGCTCTAGAGCTATGCTTATTGACCCTTTTTTTTTTACAAACAATGTGGATACTAGAGCAAATCGATGTTTATGTCGTAAGTTTCCACAACATTACAAATGGTGTCATGGAGCAAAAAATAGAAGACAAGGGTGATCCATTATAAAGCCATAAGAAAAATTATACAATTCTGTCACATGAGGGAGATAAGTTCTATCTACGTCTTTTACTAAACCATCTAAGAGGACCAAAATCATGGGATGACCTCTTAATGGACGATGAAATTATGTGCTCAACATTCAAGTTATCGGTTGAGAAATACAAATTATTGGAGTGTGACAGTAGCGTTCGATAATATTTGGCTGAGGCGTCCACCACTCGTATGCCATTCGACCTCAGACGGGTGTTTGTTACTATATTGATCTACTGGGAGCCAACAGGTGTGCGTAGCTTATGGGACGATTTTTATCAGTTTATGATTGAAGATTAAACGTTATCCACTCCAACAAATGGTTCCTACTGTTAGGGACCGATTCACGAGACCTAATGATGAACGCGTACAATTTATGCAACAAAAAATTATGAAATCCTACTACGCAAAACTAGGGTTCATACTTTCGAGATCTGTTTGGTCTGATCTCGTTTGTCTTCAACAGTTTTGATCCCAATTGAACTTTGAACATCGTTGGTATGATCTTGCTTGACTGACCTCAAGATCTTCTACCGTGATCCTATTACACCTCGATCACGTACTGAGAGTGGGCTCAAAATCGTGATCTCTTTGCCTTCACATAAATTCTCTCAATAATTCGATTATCAAGTTATATTGATCTAGAAGGTATAACGGTGTTTATATAGGCAACAATAGGGACCCCAGGAGAAGTATGTGCTGGGTTTCCTATATAATTCGGGATTCTTGGTCAAACCCAGATTAATTCTGAATTATATAAATTATAATTCATACCACTACAGAATTATAATTATACTCCCCTCCCATATTTCAAAATTATATTTCGAGCTCCATGTTATTAAATGCTTATTTATCTCTCTACGTTAAGATTACAGATACTCGTTGATTAAAATAAATTACTGACAATTTATTTAATCAACATCTATAAAATTCCTAGAGACCTTGCACTTAACTTATTCGTTATGTCGGATACTAATATCCACCTGCAGGATTTGACATAATCGAAACTTATAAGGTTCCTCAAGGAGATATCATCAATCCCTATAAAGGGACGTGGATTCCATTAATAATTAATAGTTGTCATACACTTAATATTGTGACCCAACTCATTGAGACTATTGGCCCACAAGGCCTCACTTTATAATGAATCAAAGTCAACAATATTAAATGTATACATCGATTAATTATCTTTGGATTAAGAGTACAAGTACACATAATAACTATGATGTGTAAATTGTATTATATTGTCAGTATGAATACAATTACCTCAAAGTGGTTCTGTCCAATACACTGGGTTTGTTTGTTGAAGAACTGCACACTCAAGATTTAAGATTTCCTTAAATCTAGATATGTCGTTTGTTTGTTTGATCGGCAAGCAATCACATTTGGCTGAACTAATTCAATGTGCATCAGTAATACTATAGGATGAAGCAACAATGACAAATCATTTGGTCATAGAAATATTGGACAAAACATTGAGAGACATCATTGATGTTGACATGCCATTTGGAGGAAAAACTATGGTTCTGGGGGGCAATTTTAGACAAGTACAATATGTAGTACCCAAAAATGCAAAAGCAAAAAAAATAAATGCAAGCATTTTTAAGTCTCTATTGTGGAGAAACGTACAAGTACTTCGATTGAAGAAAAATATGAAATCCACTGATAATTAATAATTCTAAGATTTTCTGCTTCGTGTGGTAACGTTTACGAACCTACCATTGTTGATGACACGATGAAGGTTTTTGACACCAATTGGTTATATCGTCGGAGAATGACAATTCAATTGATAAACTAATTAAACATGTGTTTCCCAATCTTGAGATGTGTGCCAGTGACTAAGCTTACATGGTTGACAGAGGTTTGATAACTCCAACAAATGGAGATGCCAAACATTTCAACAAGAGGACCAATAAAAAATTATCAGGCCAAGAAAAAGTTTACTTCTTGTTTGATAAAGTGAAAAATGACCCTCACAATTTATACCAACAAGAATTCCTTATTCCATGGCACTCGAGGGATTACCGCCTCATGAATTGAGATTGAAAGAGGGTGCCCTCATCATACTTTTACGAAATCTTGATTCGAGACATGGTCTATGCAATGGCAATAAACTTGTTTGTTGTCGTCTGAAGGATAAATTTATCGATGCTGACATATTAACAGTATCTTTAAAGGCACCAAAATTTTTCTCCATTAGATTCCACTGAAGACTCTAGAGAATATGCAACTTCCATTTCAGATGATCCGATGTCAATTATCAGTCCGTCTAAGTTTTGCCCTCAATCAATAAGACTTCAGGAAAAATAATTCTCCACTTCTGTATATACCGCTCGAAAGATGTCTTCAACTATGGACAAATGTATGTAAGGTTATCAAGAGGCACATCACTTGATTCAACAAAATTTTTAATAAAAAATAGAAAAATTCAAAGACTGAAAGGAATGTACACAGATATTTTATTGTCATCGGGTTAAGGACATCGTTAATTGTAATTTGTTGTAAGTTGACACGATATTTTTGAACTTGTTTTCATGAACTTTCAAGATATTATATTGTCTTTTTTCCATGCTTTACATACCTTTCTATATTTCATTTATACAAAAACAACAATGATTTTATTTGCACTATACATATAATGAACCCCAATATTTGTGATCTTATAGGTTGCCATACAAATATTTTTCTTAATCATATCTTATCATATAAGAATATACTACCCTATAACCAAGTTACCCCTTCGAAAAAATATTCAACATGACACTAAGACAATTGATAAAATACCGATCGAAATCAAGGTACCCATTCAAATTATTTATTACTTCATGTGTTTTTTCTACTATCGTATTAGTTAGAAGAAAATAACTTATTTGGTCATATTTGCACCGATACATTTTTTGTTTTTACTTGTATTCACTTGACAATAATATATTTTCTATCACTTTTAAAAAATCTACTTGGCAATTTATGCAGGTAAAAAAAAGAAAAATTTATTGTTGACAATAGATATGCATGATTAGAGCTAATGTATTTCAATTACAAAAGTTAATACTTAGATATTTAGGTTTACGAGGCTTATGCGATAAGGATAGATTTGGCCTATGAAATTTATTTAAATTTATTTTTTTATCTCTATTCATTTTTTTTTTTGCATTTGTTATTTTAACCTCAATATTTTGTGATTTATTGGTCCGTTTTGATGAAATGAATCTAAAAAGTATAAAATTATGTTCAAAAGTTAAAAAAATATCACTAAAGACGACGAATAAGTTGAAAAAACTATATTTTTTATTTATTTTTGTCTTTTCTAAATTTTTTTCAAATTTGACCCATGATTAATAACTTTTCTGAAAACTCTTATTGACATGAATCAATAAATCACAAAAAGTTAAGGAAAAATAAAAAATTACAAAAAAATTTCACATAAGAATGAAATTTTTTTAAATAAATACTACCGTCCAAATGGACTCAAAACATGATACATATTTTTTTCTATATATTTAATGATGTTAAAGTTGCACACGTCCTATAGTATAATTTGAAGGGCCTACATGACGGGCGAAACGTGCTTTTATTTATTCATTTCCCTTGGTTCCATTATTGCCCTGTTCCAACGCATTAGATTTCCCTGGTCAGATTTCTTTCCAGAATCCTCCTCTGACTTACCGAGTTGAATTCCCGGAACAATGGTTTTGATTCAATCGGATATACGCTCTGCACTTCAGATTGCGTCCACTTTCGGCTACCTCAAATCCAACCGCGTGTTGGTCTCTCGCCGTGTCGCCGCCAATCGGCCACCGTCGCTGCCGAGGTTGGCGAAGGTGAGAGCCTTTTCTACCAACGAAAGTGAGATTGAGGCCCCCGCGGTGGAGAAGGTTTCGAATAAGCCGTCGGTGTGCACGGCCGACGAGCTTCATTATGTATCTGTGTCTAATTCCGATTGGAAGCTCGCCCTCTGGCGCTACATTCCTCCCCCTCAGGTTAGGTCAGGTCCCTCTCTGCTTTCCTTTTTCACGTGTCACGTGTATATACATGATGTTTCTGTTGTTCTCTTGCGACGCTTTTGTAGTATATTTCACTGTAATATTAGAGTTACTGGAACATAGCTCCATATTGGGCTATGTAATCTTTATTGCAGATTGTTAGGCATGCTGTTGAAGCACGTATATGATATATCACGTGTCATCCTATGTTGTATGTTTGTTTTTAAATTATTATTTATAGGATCGAATTACTCTTGTTTATTTCATAAGATGCTCAAATGTATATCTTCATGGGATGTGATGTTTGGGGAAATATAGACGAGGGTAGTGCTACTTTTTTGTCGGAATATTCTTAAACTTGAATACATGTACAGGCTCCTCCAAGGAATCACCCGCTATTGCTATTGTCGGGGGTGGCCACTAATGCCATTGGATACGACCTCTCTCCCGGGGTTAGTGTTCTCTCTCTCTCTCTCTGTACATATATGCATATATTGCATGCATACACGCACAGCGAAAGTGCGGTAGTATGGTGAAAATTGAAGAGGCTTGGAAACTGAAAATATTGTGTACTAGTCTTCCTGGATGCATAATTGCCGCTTTGAATCTATCAATAACCTGTTTTGGAGTTCAGCACTTTGACTTTACAACTACAGCACACCTAATCAGCAGCAAAATGTGAACCGATTCCTAGCAAGTGTTGTTATAATATTTACTTTAGGGCTGGTTCCACATAATTTTGGAGTGTTGTACTTAGCAAATGCTCTCATGGCCAATGTTTGTTACACGTGGAATTCAACATGTATGTAATTTATATATGCTTTAAATTTTCATTTTTGTAGGGTTAGCCATGCACATTTGCGGTCAATTTCCACTCAATATGGATTACTTGCGATAGTGTCCACATTTTATTGATCAGGCCTTTGCTTGCACTTATTTACAACTACTCAAGTTCTGAATGGTTAATGCCAAAATTGCAGCTAATAAGCACTATTTATGCACAAGTACAGCCAAATTCATCAGATGCTTCATTTATGCACATGGGTTTTACGGATGCTTTTGTATTCAATTTGCCAACTCTATGTTGCTTTTGAGGAGTTCATAATTTCACCTAGTTAATTCACCAAATGTTGCAACTAAAGTTGCGTACTTACCTCCAAATGAGTTGCCAGATGACCAGCTACGACCTCTTCTTGTCAAATTTTCATTTCAACATAGGTGGCCTGGTAGAGTAGGAGATCTTCAGTCTGGTCAATTGCTTTCATATTGATCAGCTTACCCACTTTTAGTCTTGTGAATAAATTGTCTGCATAGAGAATGAAGGGGAGACCATATCAATTGAGAAAAAGAAACTACCATTGAAAGAACTTTTTGGGTTTGGCTTGCAAGTCTTATACTTTTCCTGGTTTGGATGGCGTGAAGCCCAGTTATTTTAAGATCCTCTTGGTGATAGAGTTTATACAACTATCCTGCCTGAATTCTCTTTTTTGCCTTCCCTGAAGTACTCAATCATTGTCTTTACTGTCTGACTTACATTTTTGCAGTCTTCATTTGCCCGTTACATGTGTGGCCAAGGATTTGACACTTGGATTCTTGAAGTTAGAGGTGCTGGTTTGAGCACGCATGGATCAGATTTGACACAAATTGAGCAGTCTGCCCATGCGGTATCTGATCATATGGAAGCAACAGCTGATACTGCAACTGATAGATTTTTTTCTGCGGAACAGCAATCAGAACAGCAATCAAGTAATATCAGTACATTGCCAGAATCTTATAACCCTGTTTCCAAAGGGGACCCCACGGGGATAGCTACAAGATGGGATAAATCACAAGTAGTTGCAAAGCTGACAGAAACCTTTATGCGTTTGTCAGAAAGACTTTCTGGCTTTTTGAGTGAAGGACAATTGCAGATTGTGTCTGCAAAATTTTTTGATCAAATATCACGACTCTTAGAAGACTCCTTCCTATCTGAACGCTTTGATGAGATAAGAGGAAGACTTTCAAGTTTGTTACAAGCAAGGCAAAATTCTTCTGTCACTAGCCAAATCAGGGACTTGAGTCAAAAGCTTGTAAATATTATGGATGAGAGTCAACGTTCTGTTTCACCTCAGTTGTATAATCTGCAAGAGCGTCTTTTCACAACAATAGAAGATTTCCAGAAGCAACTTGACTTGATCGTTAAATATGATTGGGACTTTGATCACTACCTGGAAGAGGACATTCCTGCTGCGGTGAGGAGACTTTTCTCATGCTGGAAGGATATTAACATGAAATAAAATAAGAAGGCCATTAACTTGATAATTCTTATATATATATCTCACACACACACACACACACACCCCAACCATGCAGCATATATGCGTAGTAAGTTAATGTTCTTCCGTATTATGTTACAGATGGAATATGTAAGGGAGCAATGCAAACCAAAGGATGGTAAATTGTTTGCGGTTGGACACTCCATGGGAGGTATCTTGCTGTATGCTATGCTGTCACGATGCGGTGAGATGACATCATATACTTTATCTCCAATTACATGCTTTGTCTTGTGAGTTTTGTATATTACAATTTACAAGAAACAGATAGGAATATTCTGTTGTTTTATAGGTTTTATCTGACAGTCCAACAATATTGGGCAAACAGTTGTTTGTGTATGGCTAACGTCCTCTTATATTTATGATAGGTGGCCCAAGAATATTAAGAGTAAGTTTTGTGTAGTTCTTGCCCATTACCACTCTGATGTCATGTCTGTTGAGTGGTTCAACAAATTTTTAGTCAGCTGTAAAAGACTAAAATAAAGGCTGGCGGCCCTTAACAAGACTTTTCAGTCCTAGTGGAAGTCTGCAACAAGGGTCCAACAGGAAGAGCATTTTCTTTAGCCCCTATACTTTCTTGGGTAACAAAACTGTTTAGAGTGCTGGTTATTCTAAAGCATCATCATCCAAACACCTCAAAGCCTCATTAGGAAATCATTCTTAAGTTCATACATGTATACATCTGTAGATATAAACTTCTAAAAGGCAATGCAGTGCCTTTGTCAGCTGCTGCCAGCTTTGGCATCATTCATCCCTAATCCACTTGATAGAACAAAATTTTGAGTGCTGGGACGATCACAAGTTGACAGGATAGGATGCTTGTCATTTGTACATGTTGTAGATCCAAAATGAACTCTAGTACTAATTTATATTTGATACTACGCCTAGTGGTTAGTATGATACGAGCGTGGTACCCGTTCTATGCACAGGAGTATGGGAGTCCTTAGCAAATTACGATCTTACGTCAGGTATGAAAATTATATTAAGAGAGAAAGTTTCATCGTGAGTGGAAGTTTGAAGGGTTTTTTTTCTTGTGAGTGGGAAGACAAAGGAAGAGAGAAGAGAAATATTGGCGTGATGTGGATTTTTGTGGGATTATTTTTAGTTTTTTTCCAAAAAAGAAGAGCAAGCCATGTGTGATACACATGTTTAGTATATAGTTTCATGTGATAAAGCCATTTCCAGGGCCACTTATTGAGGTTGGTATCTCAAATTCACACACGTCCATAGCAGAGTATCACTTCAGAGCATATAATTTAGCAAATATGCTACTGCATCTTCTGTGTTTCACGGGCTTTAAAATGTCTGCCAGTATCAGTATAAATGCTATATAAAGGGTTAGGGCATCAATCTGTGGAATTGACTGTCCCACCTGCAAAGTTAATCAATGCAACTTTGCTTGGACCACCTTGGCTTTCTCATGATATCGTCATTATCTCATCACTGATCAGCAATGCATTTTTTTCATACGTAGTGCTAGTTCAAAGGAAATGGTTAGCTTTTGTTGTCACTCCCGGTACTGTCTGCGTTCAAATTGCGATGTTTTGATTTGTAATCCTTCGTGTTGCACTTTACAATTATTTTTTGTTGTTACTATAAAATCTTTTCATCTGTGAAGCTTTTGAAGGAAGAGACCCAGGATTGGCAGCTGTTGTTACGTTGGCATCATCACTTGACTATACCTCTTCCAAATCATCACTCAAACTGCTCATACCCCTTGTAAGTTTATAAAAATCCAGTTGTAAATCAGCTCTGTGCTTTGCTTCGGTAACCATCTCCTTTAACTTTTAGGTGGAATGAGGTAGTCTTGTACAAGTCTAAAGTTAGATCATTTCTCATGTAGGCTGATCCTGCTCAGGCTCTAAATGTTCCTGTTGTTCCATTAGGGGCATTACTAGCAGCAGCTTATCCTCTTTCATCTCGCCCCCCTTATGTCTTGTCTTGGCTTAATCATCTCATATCAGCGGAGGACATGATGCATCCAGAGTTGCTAAGGAAACTTGTTCTGAATAACTTTTGTAAGTTTAACATGCCATGCTGCTTTAGGATGAAGTGAATTTTAGTGTCTTATTTCTTGTGCTAAAGTTGAATGCAACTACAGCTGTTAAGGAAATGAATTTTGAACAGCTTTTGTAACTATAACGTGCTATATTACTTCGGTATGAATTGAGAGTTAAGGTTCTTATTTCTTGTTCTAAAGTTGAATATAGAGAGTCAAACAATGAATGTTCTGGACAAGTAATAACATGTTTTATGCCTTTGGCATGAACTTGAGTGTCTAACTCTACGACTTGCACAAAAGTTGACTGCAGAATGGCAATACTTGGTGCAGTGCTATATAAGTTGTCATTTGATGGGAATTACTTATTTCAGTGTAGGCTTACACATTGAAGATATTATTTTGATGCCAACTGTATTCTTAATCATGAGATGTGGGGGTTCTGTCAATGGGTCTTGATCTTTGATTCCAGCTTTATTCACTTGAGTAAGCAAAATCCAAACATAACGATCATTATATCTTTGATCCGAGTTTTATTCACTTGAGTATCTTTTGTTTGAGCAGAATGCAAACTTAACCGACTCTTATACAAGGGTTTCTACGCAATGGTTTTATAGTATGATTCCATGCTCTGACCTATTCAAATGGAAGCTCTATGCAATAAGGGTGTTGAGCAGAACTCGCATTTTGCTTTGGTAATAGCATGAGCCATTGTTGTGTCCTCTTGCATTCTGATAGGGTTTGATCACAACGGGCAGGTACCGTTCCTGCTAAATTACTCTTGCAGCTGACAACAGCTTTTAGAGAAGGTGGGCTCTGTGATAGAAGTGGTATGTTTTTCTTCAAGGAATATCTACATAAAAGCGAAGTTCCTGTCTTAGCCATTGCTGCAGATCGGGACCTGATTTGCCCACCAGAAGCTGTCTACGGTAATTTTCCGAGTAATAGAAATACTTACACATACATAGCTCTGCTGGAGTTTGTATAAGTTCATTGTTTCTTGCTTGTAATCTTTTCAACAGAAACTGCAAAGCTAATTCCTGAGCAGTTGGTCACCTATAAAGTATTTGGAGAACCCGAGGGTCCCCATTATGCTCATTATGACTTGGTGGGAGGACGATTGGTATGCACATTTATTCTGCTCTTTTCCCATATCAAGATGGTAAAATGTCCTCCTGGACGGTCACACTGCTGCTTTTACAGTAACTTCAGTTGCCTTTTAATCAAACTGCAGGCTGTGGAGCAAGTATATCCCTGTATCATACTTTTTCTAAGTCAGTATGACTAACATGATTATCTAGAGCATGAGATTTGTTGCAAACAAGTTCATTAGCGCCGCATTCTAAATGTCCAAAGCAGGAATGACTAGTAAGGGTCTCTCTCTCCCTCTCTCTCTCTCTCTCTCTCTCTCTCTCACTATATATATATATATATATATATATATATATATATATATATATATATATATAACATTGAATCTTGGCAACACCAGTCCTACTCTTTTGATGCCAGGTTGTCAAAATATATAATTCTTACACCACCTCTATGCAGGGAAGCTTTGTTGGATGGAGGTCCCCCTACTGAAATTCAGGACACGAAAAGAACTTACCGTGGAAGTAGTTTACACCATTGTAGAAGCTTGTTGCATGCAGCTCAGCTGTGTTTTTATGCATACCATGTTTTTTGTGGGTATCCATTTTCTTTTCTTTTTTTTTTTCTTTGGTGGGGATGGTTCAGGGGAAGGAAGATTGGCGTATATAGTATGGATTTCAATAGAATACAGGGCCAACAGGCACAGTTACTCATGGATTCAGCTGTGGATCAAGTTCAAACGAGGCAATGAAATTCATGAGATGGATCTTGTGGATAATTGTGCCTCTTCCATTTGAGATGATAAGAAATGACTATCTTAAGCTTAACTGATGATACCACTGCAAATACAACTAGGGAAAAATGATTCATGGATATGTATTTTTTGTTTTTGCTCAAGAAAATGTTCATGTAACTAGAACGAAGGTTTTATCGAGTTTTCAACCCGTGTAGGGTATGATTATTTTTACTTCTGTGCATTGAATATTCACGTCCCCAGTGCAAAGCATTGAAGGTTCATGGTACTACAGGGGTACAGAGCCTCCATTCCCCTTCCACTTTGCAAGGACAAAACATCCTCTGAATGCACACACATATGTTACGCATGCAAAAGATCAAAACAAGTATCCGGCAGATGAATTACGAATCTACCATTTATAGTTGATTACAGTGTCTGAGGTGCATCTCAGCTCTTGGCATGTTTTATTTGTGCCGAGGATGGTGATCCGTGTATTGATGTCCAAGAATCAAGCACTTGCTAGTCGCCATTTACACCGTTTAGTTGCGTGAATCTTAATTGCCTGATACTAGATTATGCTCCGTTTCTTTGTCTTTATGCCTTACAGCCATTTGTCATTTCTTTTTTTATTGAACCTATTTTCCTCCCCCTAATCTCCGCCATTCAAACAAAAACATATATATACCCGCAATAAAAATGAAATACAACCCCAAGGGGTTATCCGAGTGGTAGAGCAGGCGAGCTGTAAACCCAGACGTTCAGCGGTCGAAACTCGGCAGCTCCTTTGAGGCCATTGGAGGTTTGTCCGGTCGTTAACTTCAGGGTCCCGAGGACTAGTCGGCAATTAGGTGGGGGACCCAACCATGTTACCCGCACGTGGCCCCAAGCCGGCCGGATACCTCGGTTATCAAAAAATAAAAAATAAAAATGAAATACAAAAAAGAGGAATAAGGTTTTGTTAATTTTACTCTTCTGAGTATAGTTGTTTGGTTGATCAATTCTATTGGAGTTGCATGTGGGGTACGTACTGATTCTTATCTGGCAATTACTCCCAGACCATTTCAGATATGCCCATCACTCTGACGTGATCAATGAGATGGCGCAACCAGGGGTGGACCGCTAGTTAGATAGGGTAGTGAAAGTCAGATTATGCATTGAGTTACTTTTTTTTCCAACCAGTCACTACTGGGTATACTGGAGCAGTGGTTCAGACACTCCTGTGAATTGGGTTTCCAACAAAATTATGTGAAAAATCCTTTAGATATGCTGGAAACTGATACCTTTCTGCTTACTTTCTGAGTAGAGTAATGATACGTACATAGACTTCCGGACACAGACCGGACACAGATGTGTCCGGCACCGTTGGATGCACATATGACCCCCGAGTAATATTACGTACACAGACTTTCGGACACAGATTTCCACATGCATCCAACGGTGTCGGACACATCTGTGTCCGGTCTGTGTTGGAAAAGTCTGTGTTCCTTCTAAGTAACATAAAGAACAACAATGATTAGATTCGACTAGGTGTTTGAAATTTGGGGTATCCTAACACAATGGTAATGGGATATGAATGCAGAAGAAGAAAAACTGTTTTAAGTGTACAATCCCCAAAGAAAAACAAAATGTGGCCAAGTCTATGTTCACTGCAACAAAATTTACACGATTCACCCAAGGTCAGCTAAGGAGTAAGGATCCTCTCATTTGATGATTTCTCTCATGTGAAATATGATCCACCACGATTTTATTTAAAGATTCAAACTTTTTTTTTTTGTGAGGTTGTCCATTTGGTAAGTTTTGATGTGCTTATTGTCCGTGCAAAATATCTAGTTGATTATATTGGTAAACAAATAAATGGACGGTAAGAACTTTAATCGTTTATTTCTCTTTTAATAAATATGATTTGACTAATCTTATATTGATGTTTGCTCAATTTGATTTGGATGAACTATAGATACGTTAAAATTACAAAATAAACGACTTGATTTGTCAAACAGATTTTTTTTGACATTGCACGAAGAAACACGAGGATTTTGATTCATAAAAAATACAAAGAGAAACACAGCTTGATGTGAAGTATCACCAATGTGCTCCACACATTCCACCAGTAAGCATGTGGGTCTCACTTCTTGCCTCTGATCAGACTATCAAATTTGAACCTCCCAAAAGATGGATAATTGTAGCAGTTGTGGGATGCAGAATCCAGACGCACTTTTTCAAAGATATCTTTGGCCATGCCTTGTTCTTCTGTTCTTTTCTTACTTCCAAGTGTTGTAGCATGTTATTAGTGGCAGAGACACAACGACAATGCCTCAATGATTGATAATGGCAAAAGGTGAAAGGGGTATCCCTGTCTTCCATTTCTTTGCATCTCATGTAGCATGTTTAGATCCTCTCTCTCTCTCTCTCTCTCTCTCTCTCTCTACACACACACACACACACACACACACATATATATGCATATATGTAGGTATGTGTGCACATAAATGCCAGTAGTCTCTGGATATTGGCTAACTGAAGTTCCCTCAAAAGCCCTGAAGTGGTATAATTTTGTGCTGCCATGGATTCAAACACATCAGGCTACTTTCTAAACCCTTCAACTCTTCACTCAGTCTACTATCAAGCTAAGGAGGATGAGAACCCAATTGACTTGGGACTTAGTCTCAGAGCCTTGCAGCCTGAAACTTACTATCCATCTGGACAAGGTATATGCCTTGTTACCTTACTACACCAATCTATTTACGTTCTTCTATTGACAATCATACCAAGTAAATATTTGGAATGACAAAATCCTAGGATACATCCCACATCATTTTCTCCGGGTTTTTCTTATAATGTTTTGTTTGTATGTAAAATATAGTGCAGCAGATGAACAACCATTGATAAGAAATACTAGGAAGAATTTTGCTATGATTCCAGCCGAAGAAAAAGAAAGAAGAAAGAAGAGACGATGAACATTGCAGGGTAGGGATCACGTACTAGAAAACATAGCCTCAAAATGATGTGCCAATGACAACTTTACATATGAAAAAAAGGATCAAAATGGGTGTTTAGTTTGAAATGACAAAATCAAAGTATACCAGTTCATTTTCTTTGGGTTTTATGTATGATTTTTTTTTTATGTTAGCCGAAAAGTGTAGCGCAGCATACGAAAAGCCGTTACTAACACATACTAGGAAGGATTTTTGCTATAATTCCAACAAAATACAGAAAAAGTTGGAAGAAAGAAAAGACTTCAAATATATTTACTTGGATGGATTACCTACTAGAAAACATAGCCTCACAAGAAAATCACATCATTGTCATTAAGCCAAAGATCTGTGAAAGGTACCAATTGTGATTTGTCCCCCTAGTATCTGTTGAAAATTCGAAGGGTTTTGAGGGTGTGAATGAAATGAAACCGGAGAGTCTCTCAGCAATCGGAAGGTTTCTTTCATTACGCACTCAAAGAGTCACCACCGTTTAATGCTCTATAATCCTCCTCCATGGCTAGCAAGCCAAAGGTGATTTGGTTTCACAAGTCCAAAGGTCCCTCATGGTTTTCATATATCAATCACGTTTTGGTTGGAAGGGACTCTACACTACTTACGAAATTCAGTCTACAATCCCAAGTTTATTCTTCAAGTGAGAAAGCAGCTGATACAAGAAAAGTTCGACAGGCGAACGAGGTTAGATGTTACCTAATTCGTGAAGCTGTTTTACCGTAGGAGACGACGCCGAAGCTGTCCTCCAACACCCACAGTGAGGCGGCGATTTAGTCTTTAAGAGAATTGTGGTAAACACATGACTCGGTTGAGTAACGGTGTTAATGTTTTGTTTTTGAATTCGTTTTGTAATCTGTTGATTCGATTATTAATGAAATAGATGTATGTTTTCTAGAATTTTCATGTGTTGTACGAATTAGTCGCACTACACTTTTTTTGTAACAGTATCATTGTATCTAACAACGATTTCTTTATTTGGCAAAATATATCTAATACATATACTTCTTTCTGAGTCCAGGTGATTACGGGGACCTGATAGATTGGCACGAGTTGAATCCGGAGGTGAAAATTTCAAAAATGGGATATCCTGAAAACATGAGAGAAATTTATGACGATGAATCGGAGGGAGTTCAAAGCAAAGAGCGATGGGCTTACATTAAGGTCAACATGGAAGGGGTCATTGTGGGTAGGAAAATATGCATAGCTGAGCATATGGGTTACTCATCCCTTGCAATTCAGCTTGAGGACATGTTTGGTAGCCACTAACCACTAAACTTTATCATTGTATTTTTACAAGTTCAATGATATAATTTAAGGTTTATTTTTTGCTCAGGCAGACAGTCCCTATCTGGGTTAAGGTTATTCCAGGCAGGGTCAGAGTTTTCCCTGTTTTACAAGGACTTGGATGAGAATTGGAGGGCTGTTGGTGATTGCCCATGGAAGTAAGTTTCTTTTCTGTAATTTCTTGTTTGTTTCTAGCCTGTTTTATGGTTGGGATCAGCAATTGGACCCGGAATTATTTAGAAATTTACAGAAAAATGCCCAAAAGAAAGCTATCTAGATAAATTCCTATAGTTTTCCTGTGCAGAATTTTTGTGTGTTTGATTGGAAATGGTGGGGTTCTAGGGATTAGTGGCAGCAATTTTCAGTACCATTTGATCATCATCATCACATGGTCGGTTAGTTTGATAATGAACTAAGTTTGCTGTTTTTAATAAAATCTGTTTGAATGATATTGGACAGGGAATTTGTAGACCGTGTGAAGAGACTAAGGATTGTGCGGAAGAATGAAACTCTTGTCCTTCCCTCTTCATCAGCATTTGATTAATCTCTCTCTCTCTCTCTCTCTCTCTCTCCAATTGTCCAAGTTCTTTTAATGAATTAAGGTATAAATGGATTAGGGTTGCAATTTTAATACCATCTCAACATTTGCCAAGTTTTTTTTTTTAAATTTCTGACTTGGGATTTTAGTGCGCGGCACACCTTGATGTGCGTAATACACAACAGACTCTCCTATTCCGAGATTACGAGTGCAATTAGGTTGTTTGAGCATGAGTTGCGGGCAAGTATGACCTAGAAAATGAAAGCTAACATTAATGGACTAAATTGCATTCCGACAAAAGCACTGTGGAGGAATTGATTCATATTGACTAGGGAATTAAACAGTGCTAATTATTACCCTTTTTTTTTAAATTACTAAAGAAGCAAATAATTAAAAAATAAACAAAACTTTTTTGTTTGTTTGTCTTTTCTAAATACTATAAAAATTTAGTTTATATTTTATTATTTTTTTATCAAGACGAGACAACAATTCACAAAAATAAAACACAAAGTGCAAAAAGAAAATTAGTTAAAATTAAAAATTCAATCAAAAAGTTAGGTCAAATTCAGAAATTATCATTATAAAGTCACCGTCACCACATATCAATCTTGAAATTAGTTTTTGTTAAAGACTGAGTATTGTTTAGTAGTACTTTCCAATTTTTTGCATAATTTTTTATCGAACATTTTGTATTTCTTTACTCCTATCGACAATAGAAATAAAATCGTACAAAAATATATACTGAATTTGACATTTTCTTAAAATAAAATGACAATGAAGATATTAAAAAACAATGAAACTATCAATTTTGAATTTTTTTTGGGTGTTTAGTAATTTTTTTGAATTATTTGATCATAATTTTTACCTTCAAAATTTTTTACGTAAAGACGACAATTAATTCGATAAACTCAACACAAATTGAATAACATATAAACAAAAATAAAAAAAATACCAGTGACAATAATATTGTATAATATATAGGTGGGGCCTTAGTGAGTGCATTTTTTACATTAGACCCAGTTGGTTTTAGACATTTCAAGCACTTACCACTAGGGAAGCTGCAACATGTTTTGAGCAAAGAGCAATGTTACGGTTTGGACAACGAAAATTTTTCCGAATTCAAAATCAATGGCTATTATTCACTTGGATTAGTAGAATCACAAATACAAGTGAAACGTGACCATTAATTTTGGATTCGGAAAAACTTTTATTGGTCCAATTTCGAAACCGTAGACTTTTCCTTGAGGAAAATCAGAAACTCATATTTCCTCACTCTTCACAGGAGCCCAGTTATTCCCAGAAACACCTTCTCTTCTTCTGGCATGCGAAATGTACCCAATTACATACCCCACAAAACCCCCCAGAACAAGAACACTTGCTCCCTTCAAATACCATGTAAACAAAGATTGCCCCATCTTACTGCGCCCAGCCGTCGCACCACCACCACTACCATCACCGCCATTCAGAACCTGTCCCGATGCCAAAATCTCCACCATATCATGTACCTCCCCGTCGTGATTCCCCACGTAAGAAAACGTGAGTTTTTCCTTATTGGCAACAAGTCTAGTGTACCCAAACTCGCCCCCCCGATACATTGACCGGCTTGCCTGTGGAAAAATGGGGTCATCCGGGTGGTCTGCTCTGGGCTCCCATATGGGTTGCCAGTCTTGACCAGCCATCCCAATCACTATATGAACAGGAAATGCTTCCCATTTCTCCCCATTCAAACCCATACTCCCACAACTGAAGTTATTCAGAGGACAAAATCTCTCGTACCTATGCACATGCCCCCACAACGCCAGTGTTACCTTGTTCTTCACAAACAAAGGTTCCAAGTGTTCCAGCAATCTCTCCCTGAAGGGGGCATCCCTGTTTTCGTGGCTCGTTGTGTACATCGGCCTGTGTCCTTGGACCACCACAAAAGGGGTCTTTTCCCTATCCACTGACTCCAAATCCTTCTTTATAAAGTCATATTGGTTGCTACCGGGCAAGAAATTTGTTTCGGTTGATATGTACACGAAATGCACTGAACCAGTGTCAAACGAGTAGAAAAGGTTCCGAGTGGGTGGGGCGCGTGTCCCGGTGAGTTCTGAAGAGTTTCCAGGCATGTTGAATTTGAGACTGTAGGGCACACCACATTCACCACCTCCATCTTTTCCGTACACAGCATAGGACCAGTCTGGCTTCCAAGGCTGCAGAGGCCAATCGTATTCGTGATTACCAACGCAGACGTGGTAAGCGACTTTGGAGGAGAGAGGTCCGACCTGAGCAAAAAAGTTGTCCCACAACCACAAGTATCCTCTCGCATAGCTGATATCTCCAATATGTGAAATAAAGGATGGTTTGTCGCCCAGGGCCTCAATGTCACGGCTGATCCACTTCAGAGTGGATATGCTTTCATCTTGTGTGCGGAGGAAGGTCGAGTAGGGTGTTGCGGTACCCATGTCTCCAAATAAGAAAGCTACTGTCTCGTCAGAGTCTTCATTTCTTGAGATAAAGCTGTAAGTCGTACTCCAACCGCCTGAATCACTTCCGACCTACACTAGAAAAACTTCAATGAGTTGTTATCCAAACGGCGGAAGTAACAACTACTAACTAGTAGGAAACTGGTGCAATTGATTTGGTCTGCGTCTGTGACAATTTTGTTTATGGAAACAAAAGGATCATGCTTTTTGTTGTATCAAAGCATAGCTCTACAGAGATTAAATACATGCAGAGTGCCACAGAACAGGATCCTCAAATCAAGTCCTCGGAAAAATAGAAGTGCAGCTTAGAAGGTTGATATGATACATGGAAAAAAGCTTCTACAAGCCTTCAAGACAGTTTATCTTTTATTAATAGTTAAATCACGAAAAAATGTATCCGCCTACTCTTTTTTAAGTAACATGACAGTTAGTAAATTTAAATGTAGATGAGAAACTACTTATCAGCAAATCCTACTTCTTGATGAGCATACATGACGTAAACCAATACACTTTTTGTTTTGATTGGCATAAACCAGTACGCATATATATTGAATCACCTCCAATGTTAAAAGTTAACACACCCACAAAAAGAATTTTCTGACTCACTTAATATAGACAATGACAAAGACAACCAAAGCCGCAAGGATCTGCTAAACCAGCTAGAACTTGACATCTGATCATGTAGCTGAACCAGAAAGTATTAGAGAAAGCTATTTGAAAAAGAATTCTGTCTAACTTTATGAAGAGAAATAATAGAATCACATGTTTAACCAACATCTAATGTAATGTCATTGGGAGTATACAAGAATCAGTGAAAATCAGGATCTTGGAGAGCTGAAACAAGGTAAAGGCCTGCCATTACTAGTTAAATGGTATTGATGAAAGACACTGAGACTATGTTTGGACCAATGGAATGGGATTGAAATCAGAATGAGATGGAGTAAAATAAGTTCGAATGCTTTTCTTATTCCTAAGTTTGGTAGCAGCTAGAAATCAATTTTCAAGTTATTGTCATGTATGCATTTTTTAATGCAAAAATATGCAAGTGTACTAAAGGTTTCACAAGGTCTGATAACTAAATTCCATATTTGAGTTAGATTGCCAAATCAGTGGTCACAAATTACGTAAACAGAATACAGAAAGTGGAGGCACATGGTAAACTACTCTGTTTGGTTGCCACAAAAGCCCAAGAAAATGTAAAATTCTGTCTAATGCAAATGAAATGTAGTTTCCCCAACCTCCGTGAATTTTATGTCAGTTGCTTTTTTTTCCTTTCAATTATCAGTTAATGAGCTTGAAAGCAAAGAAATTTAAGCTTAGGGTGTGGAAATCAAAGAGTGGTCCAAGAGTTGGTCGCTCTACACTCATAAACAAATAGCTAAAAATTCATATTAACATGGTATGATAGGGAGATATTTGACTCACCAACAAAAATGGAATGGAATGCCAATTCTTTGGTTTTTTAATGGTATGCCTATTTCTTCATGTAGACGAATGATAGAGATTCCTTTTGGAATTAGCGCTACTTTGATTTTGGGTGAAAGTAAACAAAAATGGAAATGAATGATCATTTCATTCTAGTATTGATTCCATTCAACCAACCATAGTTTGAGATCGCTAATCAAAACCAATCTCACTGTGCCACACAAAAAGAACAGATTAATAAACTATTAAGAAAGAAATTGGCAAAGGGCCATAAACACATTAAAAACAAAAACAAAAACAAAAACAAAAACTTCGCTAGTTCCCAAATTACTAATTTGATTTGATAAACAAATGGTGCTAAAAGAATAAGATAAATTAACTCAAAGTACCAAACACAACAAATAATTAATCAAATAAAACCAGATAATAAGTGATTTCATGAAACCAAAGTACCAACCCGGATGTGTAATGTCTTCCCTATTCCAAAACAAGAAAGAGTGGTTCCAATCGAATCATCATAATCTAACAAGGAAGCCTTATACTTCAACAGCACGGAACAAATAAATTCAAAGGTACATATGTACATATTCAAACACCAATTGATTAGATTAACGCAAGAATTACCTGATAATAGTACCTCTTCCCTTTCTTCAA
Organism: Arctostaphylos glauca; assembly: GCA_019985065.2. Taxonomy (NCBI): domain Eukaryota; kingdom Viridiplantae; phylum Streptophyta; class Magnoliopsida; order Ericales; family Ericaceae; genus Arctostaphylos; species Arctostaphylos glauca. The sequence continues at coordinate 15,657,785 of JAHSPW020000013.1, forward strand.
ATCAGTCATCACCCCATCATGAATATATCCAGGATCTCTCCACCCAATGCTCTCATTAGCCGGGGCATCACACATATCCTCCCTCTCATACCGACCCACGAGCGCACTCACAGTCCTACCCAAACGATCTTCCCTTAACCCATACCTCACAAAACTCTCCTTTCCATCGTGGGTCACAAACATCACCCTCATCTCATCATCCCGACCCGTGAACGCCAAATGAACCTGCTCCGGTCCGCGACCCGGCTCAAACCCAATCAAGCCGGACGCCGCCAAAAGGTGCTTCGTCCCCGGCAAGGGGTTGTGATCGTGATCCTGGTGCTTCGGGTTCACCTCCGACTGGGTCCATCGGAAGATCCGGAACTGGTACTCAGATCGGAGATTGACTAAGGGGATGTTGATGGAACCCGACCCAGATTTCCAGGTGGGTGAGGTGGAGAGGAAGAGGTAGCCGATGAAGTTGTCATCGTCGGAGTTGTGGGGAGAGTATATGCCGAGCCAGTCGAGGTCTGACGGGGAGTCGATTCCAGACCATTGGATTGTAACTGAGTCGCCCGATTTGGAGAGCGTTTGAGGGGACACGGAGATGGAGGGAGAGGATGCATAGGAGGTAGAGAAGAGAGAGAAGAGAAGTGCGAGAAAGATTTGAGTTAGGTGGATCATTGTTGGTAATATGTTTAGAGGTGGGTTGGGGAAGGTGTTTGGAGATGGAGGAGGGGGAGAGAGGGAGTTGTTCGAGCTGATTCGTGGCCATTGTTGGCTAATAAATTATTTTGGCCAATGAAAATGAAAGAGTAACCTATTGCTTTCCTACTTGTGATAGGGACCTTTATCTTTATACATAGCTCGCTGCCCCATTTAGCTTAATTTTTTGGAAAAATTACGGAACACTTACCCAAAATAATTCTTACTTTATAGTCCATAGTTTCGAAATTATCAAAATATGATCTTTAAAAACTTAATTTTTAAAAACATGATAAACATACATATTTTATGACCTTTTAGAGTGTAAGTCTTAATTGTCACGAACTCTAGAGTGCAAATCAATTTGTTGCAAATCAATCTGTTTGAAAATGTAATTTAGAAATTTGGGTAAAATGCATTGACCTCCCCTGAGGTTTCTGACAAATGCAGAGACCTCCCTTGTGATTTTGAAAAATGCAGACACCTCCCCTACTTTAGAAAGTATTACACCATTTCCCCCCTCCCGTTACTTTGCCTTAGACGTCGTTTGTTTTTACACTGAAATGACAATAACACCCTTTAGTATATACTGCACCTATTAGAATGGGGTATCACTGTTTTCATCCATCAGAGATGCAATGTGTGTTCAACTGAGAGAGAGAGAGAGAGAGAGAGAGAGAGAGAAAGGGTTCCATGTCCTGATCGTTTTTCTTTGTCATCGTCCCGATCGTACCACACCGAGCATTGTAGATCATGTTCGTAACAGAATGTGCATTCGCCGTACGTTGCGAATTGAAATGGTGTGTTAGGATTTGAGCGAAATTCCGAAGTTGCAGATCAGGTTCGTAACAGAAGGTACCTCCTTTCCTAATTCTCTATTTACATTGCAGATCAGTTTTTCGTAACAATGGCATCCAGATCTGTTTTTAGTTAGTGTGAAGCACATTGCTTTTTTCATAACAATGGCTAGGGCATTTTTCCTTGTTTCGTGACAAAGGCATTGAGTAAAGTGCAAACCAATACTCATTTATAAAAAAATTTAGTTTGATATTTAGAGAGTTTTTGGTTTGTCTTGTAACAGTGAACCCTCTGATGGTTCAGTTCAAACAAGTATAATTGAGTAAATTTTATTTTTTCAAATTCTTTTTTTAGTTCAAATCATGTTGCAAATCGTGTTGTTGCCTACCATTGAACCCTCCAACCAGTAAAATCGAGTGAACCCTCTGATAGTTTGTTTCTAAAATTTTTGTTTTGTAGGATTTTGCTGATGGAGCTTAAATATGGCCCTTAGGAAGCCAAATTAATGTGTACAAATGCTATTTCCTTTATGCCCATTGCTTGGAATTGAACGTTCACGAATTCGGAAACTATCATTCGTGGTTGAGATTTTGAAAGCTGTTAACATGGACGACATCAGTAGTACGAACGAAGGGAAGAAGGCTTTTATGGTTTGATCAATGAGTCTTGAATTGATCTGCCGAATCTAAGGCTTGTTGGATGTCAAAAGTGAGTCTTTTAATTTTCAATACAAAACAAGCATGTTTCTGCTAGTTAGGTTGGTTGAAGGCAAATATAGGCTAGATGCGTGTGACTTGTAGTCATCTTTGTTTGGTCTTCGACTACGGAAAGAGAAGAAAAGTAAGAAATAGGGATCTTGGATCTAAGCGTAACCAAGTCCGTCTCATACCTTATTTCAATTTCCCCGCTTTGGCTGTGTTAACCTAGCTTTCCCCCTATCCTATCTGTGGGTATGGTCCAAAATATGATTTTTTTGCTATTATTTTTAGCTTTTTAGTATTAGGACATCTTGTTGAAAAATTTACTGGTATATTCAGCCTTGTCTAGATATTCAACAAGCTCAGACAGAATAAGCTAAAAAAAGAAAGTGCATATTCTACTAATTTGATTTGATAAGATCTGAAAATGGCTGCAAATGTGGAGGTTAGTTGGAGAATGATCTGTTTGTTTGTTGTTTTAAAGCTAAGTTTTTAGATGACATTTTAGAAACTATCATATTTCGTAAGTTAACTATTCTTAAGACAAATGGTATTTTTCATGTTTAAACAATTTTATGTTAGTTTGGGGGTTCTGATATGTGCTCTTTTTTAATGTTTCATTTTCAGGTATGGCCCCTTTTCTTGGATTTGATATAATCATGGACTATAAAGATAGAATGGGTGAAGCACATATTGTTGATCCAAAAAAATATTGTGTTTGAAGCACTATAAAGATAAACTAGTATGTTGGGAACTACTATTGCTGAATTATATCAGCTATCTTATTGTGTCTGGATTTGTAATGGATTTGTCATGGATATACTGATTTGCTGAAAATAGTTATGTAATTGGTTTAGTTGTTTATCTGCTGGAAATGGAATTGGTTAATTTCTTTCCAAACCAAACCAAACCAAACTGAGCCTTATGTCCCAAATCAATTGGGGTCGGCTACATGAATCCTTTTCCTCCAAAGAGTTCTGTCAAGTGCTGCTTGCTCGAATTGGTTAATTTCTTTATTTGCTATAATTACTTTTTATTCCATTTCTTGATTCACTTGTTTATTTGTCGAAATTGGTTCTTATGCGCGCTTCTTGATTCATTTGTTTATTTTGCTGGAAATTGATTTTTTCGTTTTTTTTTGCTTTGGTTCTGCTCAAATGTTAGTTTTGTTTATGTTGCTGGAAATTGATTTTTTCATTTTTTTTGCTTTGGTTCTGCTCAAATGTTAGTTCCAGTAATTGTATACGCTGGAAAAGTGTTTTGCTGAAATGTTGGAAATGGAATGTTGGTATTGTTTATCAGCTGGAAATGAAATGTGGGAGCAAAAGCAATTTTCTTGCCTTGGGGTGTTGAAATTAAGTGGTTTGGTCTTAATTCTAATGCATTATTTTTATGTATAATAGGGTACTTTGTTTTTAGCATAAAAATCCAAGGTGGTGATATTCAATGCCATCATGAGCAGGTGCTTTTACATTATACTTGGCTCAAATAATATGATATGGCCTAATCCGGTACACATGGAAACCAAATTATCCAGCTAGTCTGTAAATGATAAAACACATAAATGAGTATAGAATTTCTTTTTTTAGACACTAGAAGGGTATTTTCGGAATTCAAAGTTAAATACTTGATGACATCATCAAAATCTGTTAAATTTTAACAGAAGTTACTTGGAGGGGGGAAAATGTCTAATATTTTGTAAAGTAGGGGAGGTATTTGCATTTTTGAAAACCTGAGGGGAGGTCCTTGCAATTGTCAGTAACCTCAGGGGAGGTCAGTGCATTTTACCCTAGAAATTTTTAAGGTGTAAGTCATTAGCGTGCAAGTCAGTAAACCCAATGGTATAATTCTTGACCGGTCAGAAATTTCGGAGTACAAGTTGGTTTGTCTTAAGCAAAGTTGTCAATCTCGTAGCGGACGTACCGGTTTTGTTACTGATACGGTACGTACCGGTACCGGTGTGTACCGGTGTACCGTTTCGGATTTATCGGTAAAATTAATATATATATTTTAAATAATATCTTTTAACAAAAAATCATACTAAACATAAAAATAAAGCATTACAATTTAAAAATAAATCACAAAACATTAAAAAATGATGATTTTAGTCTCAAATTATGTCAAATTATCCAAAAAAACATATTAATGGATTTTTTTTATTTTTTTAAATACAGACCGATACGGTACGGTACCGGCTGGTATTGCCCGGAACAGGCCGGAACAGCCCGGAACACTTGCCGGAACGGTACTCCAGTGGTCCGGTACCGTTATGAGGGCGGTACGGGACGTACCGGCTGGTACGGGACGGGATTTACAACATTGGTCTTAAGGTGCAAATTAAGAATCTCCAAGGTGCAAGTCGTTTGTTCAAGGATGTAAGTCTTGACCGGTCAGAAATTCCAGGGTACTAGTCGATTTGTATGTGCAAATTAGGAATTTCCAAAGTACAAGTCGTTTGTTCGATGGTGTAATTCAGTGCACTCAAGGATGCAAGTCTCGATTGGTTAGAGGACCTTATGCTCACCAATGTGGAGATTATTTTGACTAAGCACAACTATTCTGTAATGTTTTCTAATTGTTTTCAAATCTCCCTTTGTTTTTTCAAAAAAAAAAAAAAATCCCCTTTTACAAGTTTGTGTTATTTTTTAGAAAATTAAAATAATTATGATCTACAATTTACAAACGGACAAATTTTATTAATTTTTTTATTTATTAATTTTTTAAAAATTATTTATTTTTAATTTCTCTCAATAATAACGAGTAATAATCTATAAAAACGAGCGTACCACTAACAAGAAACAAAAAAAAAAAAAAAAAAAAGAAAACCATAAAGTCCCTAATTACCTAATATACATAGAAATGTGGAAGAATAACCAATAATGACAAAAAGATCAAACGTAGGACTCATCGAGTAGTCACTGTTCCAAATGGGTAATGGTCCTGTCCTTGGCCCCATAACCTTATCATCTTGCATCTGATACATTTCACTTTTATGTATAGGGAATTCGGAAACGTTATAGTACAGTTTCATATGGTATACGTGTAGTGTAAATAAAACGATATAATTTTATTAATTTTTTTTGTTTTTGATCTCATATATTTTTATAATAATTTGTGTTGTAAATCAAAACGGATCAAACCAGTGGCGGACTTACCTAGTGGGGGGGGAGTGGCAAAATTCAACCAAAATAATAATAATAATAATTAGTTCTATTAATTACACAAATTTTTTTCCTTGACATAATATTGTTATCTGTGACCGGTTACTACTTCATAAGTTGAGATGAGAGATTTATTATACTTTGTCATCTATTTTTCACTTGTGTGAATGGATGGTGAAAATTAAAAGAATAATAACTTACCACTTAATTTTTCGAGTCCTAGTACTTACACTTCCTGTTTCTATTGCAATAGCAAAACTTTCATTTTCGGCCATGAAAATTATAACAACCAGACTTCAGAACAAAATTAAAGACGATTTTCTCTCGAACTCGTCGCTTATTTACATTGAAAGGGAAATTACTTTGAAATTTAGTTAGAATCAATCTTGTGTGATTTTCAAAATGTGAAAGAACGTCGAGTTTCTTTTTAATTTTTCGTTTCATTATTTTGTTTCTAGTTGAATAGAGTTCATACAAAATATTTGAATTTATTTTTTATTTTTTATTGCATTATTTTATTTATAATTGAATGAAAATTCACACAAAACAATTGGTTAGTAAAAAATCGTTGGAACACACATATTTTTTTATGTTGAATATTATAATTTTATTGTTAGTAGTGTCACCCCCAATATTAAATCCTAAGTGCGCCCATCAAACAATGTCATTTTGTCTGCACTACACGCAAATTCATGAAACTACACTGCAACTCCTCCAAATTCATGAATAGTTATGCCCCTTTAGTGGCCGATAAACATCCATAAAAAATCACATTCAAAGTAGTTGATCTCTCTAAAGTGATTTACAAAAGGGTCTAGGGAAGGGAACAGGGTCCCCCCAAACACTTTTAATGCAGCTTCACATGTTCAATAGTTTAAATACAGCCCACAGTTTGTTTATTTCCTAGCTAACAAGGCTAAGCGTAGATATGGAAAACAACAAAAAATTAGTAAACCAGAAACAACAAACAGACAAATGGATTACAATAATAGCAAGAAGAAGAAGACATTCTCCCTACATTGGGTACCAACACCAACCCCAATTCACAACAAAACTAATTTTACCAACCTCACACAACATCCTCTCTCTTATTGGAAGACCTAACTTAACCTAGACTTTCTACAATGAGAAGAGAAAATCCTAAGCAAATGAAATACTCCAACATCTTCCCTTGCCCCATCGCCCGTGCTCGTATTTCCACTGAATTTTCTGATTGATCGAACATGGATTGAAAATAATCAATCAACAAGATTTCACGGCTGGATGCCACTTCAATCGCTCGACACAGCGAGTCTTTCCAAGGCATCAGAGATATGCCTCATTGACGGCCTCCTGTCAGGGCTGGTCTGTATGCACGCCATCGCAATCTTTAAAACCGCGATGATTTCCTCTTCCTTATCTGCATCTTCTGCCAAGTAGGGGTCTAAAACATCCCCCAGTGGCTTTTTCTCTTCGATGCACAGCTGAATCCAGGTAACAAGGTCCATTTCCGAGGTACCCACCTGGACTACAGGCATCCTTCCCGTAATCATTTCTAGCAAGATCACCCCATAGGAGTAAACATCCCATTTCTGTGATGGTTTCACCACTTTTAGTGCCTCAGGGGCTTGATAATAGGATCCCATGTTTGCAACCGAACTGAATGCCCCAACTTCTGATGAGACGTTGCTTTGCTGCCTTTGATGTGGTTTCTCAGAAGAACCCAATCGCGTAGATTGTAGGGTTGGGGACCCACCAGCTATAGTAGCAAGGCGTCCAAGTCCAAAGTCGGAGATTTTGGGCTCCATATTTGCTCCAAGCAGTATGTTACTTGGCTTCAGGTCCCCGTGGACGTACTTTTTGGGACTGTACTCGTGCAGATAAACCAAACCTTTTGCCACTCCTTTCATTATTTTCAGACGGACAAACCACGGAAGAGGTGTAAAGGATGTCATTCCAGCCTTCCCTGTCAATATAAAACATCCAAGTTAATCAAATAGACAAAAGCATCAGACAGGTAACCAAACAAACACAATGATAATAGGGATAATAATCAAGTAGTAAAAGTAGTGCTTTAAAAACAGAATTTTTGCAAATAATAATGGCCTTTTGTGGTCCTTTATTTTCAACTTCAAGTGAAAACAACCACACAGTGGATTGTGATTTTGAAATGTCAGTACTACATCATTCTGATTAAGTTTTTGGATTTTAAACATGTTATCTGTAACACATTTCCGTAGTAGTAAAAACCAATAACAAAAGACTTGGATAGAGAGGGTTTGGTGAAGCTAACCGTGCATTGCAGTAGCAAGGTTTCCATTAGGTATGAAATCGTAGATCAGCAGCTTCTCATCGACAGACCAGTAATAGGCTCTAAGAGTGACGATATTAGGATGCCTTAGCTTCCCAATCGCTTCCACTTCGGTCTGAAATTCTTTAAACCGCTGAGAGCCGCCTTCTCCCAATCTTCTAACAGCCAAGGTAAGCCCATCTTCAAGCACAACTTTATACACAATCCCAATGCCGCTTTTTCCCAGCACAAAAGCCGATGCTTTCAGAAGTTCATCTAGATCAAAAGCCAATTGTGTATCCAACGGTACCAGATCATACTGCTCCACATTTTCTGATAAAGTCTCGGATTCATCCTTCCTGAAGCACAAACACTCTTTCCTTCCTTTCCCTCCCCCCTTACCAAAACCATAACCATTTTCTCTGTTTCTCTTGCTACAGGGGCAAATTCGAGAATAGCAATACGAGAACAGCAGCCCAATTACACAAATTCCAACTACATCACCTACGACAATGGCGATTACAGCAGTTTTGCTAAGCCCACTTCTGCTCCCATTTTTTCCAGCATTATCATCGGTATTCTGGGGTGGGTAGTTACTTGGCAAGAAAGGGTACGAGGAAGGTGGACTCACACCAGGTGTATTGGGTGAACATGGATTTTTCAAGGGTGGGCCACAAAGACCTGGATTTTCTAAGAAAGCAGTTGGTCCTCGGTTCATAAGAGCACCAGTTTGGGGTATTGGTCCACTTAGATTGTTGTGCGTAAGGTCAATATAGACTTTCTCAGGAAGGTCACCAAGGCTAGCTGGGATTGAACCACTGAACAAATTGTGGGATAAATCAACAGTTCCTTGAAGATTAGACAAATTTCCAATGTCATTCGGGATCAGACCACTAAAATTGTTGGAAGAAAGGTCCAGTTTTTCAAGGGAAACCAAATTAGCCCCAAAACCATTAGGCAGAGAACCAGTGAAATTGTTTTGACTGAGATCAAGGGTTCTCAATCTCTTGCACTGAATCAATGATGTGGGTAATGACCCACTGAAGGAATTTTGTGACAAATCTAAATTCTGGAGGTATTGGAGCTCCCCAATCTGAGAAGGGATAGACCCAGATAAGGAATTTCCATAAAGGACCAAACTTTGTAGCCCTTGAGCTCCAAATACCTCAACAGGTAATGTTCCAAATAACTCATTGTTCCTTAAATTAACATGCCTAAGTTCAGACAGAGATCCAAGAGAAGAAGAAATAGACCCATAAAGTTTCTTCTTAGGAATGCTAACAGAAACAACTCTTTGTTCCTTGCATGTCACCCCATTCCAAGAACAAGGGTTTTCATCAGAATAGTTCCAGTTGTTCAGAGACCCCTCTGGGTCTTCTTTAATTGACTGTTTAAATGATAGAAGAGCAAACCCTTCACCATTCAAAGAACTCACTAAAGATTGAGAGTTAGAAAGTACTAAGACGAACAAAATTAAAGCTAACATCTCCCAAAAGATTAATGAAAAATGTCGGAAGTAGAAAGATGGTTATCGCATATCTTACCTTTCTTCAATCAGAAAAACCAAGTGATGCAGAGAAAGCTAAGAGAAGCAATGGAGTTCCGGAGAGAGAGAGAGGGAGAGAGTATGAAAGCTTTGACAGTAGTGTGAGAGAGAAAAGTGTTGGAGAATGGTAAAGTTGATTTCACTCTAGCAAGACGCCAAGACCTTGGGAAAATAGAATGTTTAACATTAAAAATTGAGGAAAGAAAAAGGAAAGGAGAAAAGTAGTATTTATGAGAGAGAATCTAAACTCACAATATATCAGCGTGACATTCACTTCAATGTCCTGGAAATATATCGTGGTATGATCTGACGGCTATTATTAAAATGCAGAAAAGTCACCACACTCGAGGGTGAGGATCTTCTCCATGGTCTTGAACCATTAAGCGGGCATGGTATAGAATACAGATTTCCATGAATGGAACTGTTTGACTGGTTAATGATAACACCACATGCTAATTTTGACGTATAAATCTGAGTGATTATGATCTAGTCGGCTAATCCATGTGCACTAAAAAAGTTTTAGTAAACGTATTTACTCATCAATGTCAAGATCTATCACCATGAAATGAGAAAAATATCACAAACATATATATGTTTATCCTCTAGGTTTCTATTTTTGTTATAATTTAAGTGTTGGTTTAATTTATGCACATCTTAATCAATTTATGAAGAATTATTTAGTATTAATTAATCAAAAATTCAATTAAAATTGGGATTAAACCCTTGAATTAGCCCCATGAGAGTACTAAATTTTTTTCGAAACTTGAAAACTTAAAAGAAAGTAAATTCTTAAGTCTCAGACATTTATCACCAGCTATAAAAAAGACGTGATATAATTTTTGGCTTATAATTTGTAATATTCCTACATTAAATGAGTTTTTTTTAAAAATTGAGAAGCCAGACCACCATCATTACTTAATAATTCACAAGAATAATAATTTGACATTTTTTTTTTGCGGTCGGAAAATAATTGGTGTTCTTTAAGCATTGACTTGACACCATTGGTCATCACAAATATTGTGAAAAATAAGGTTTGGATGATGCGCGCAAACCAATAAAATGAGTAATTCATTAGGTCATGAATAATTTTAAAATTGGCCGAGCAATATTACTAACATATTACGTTTTATATTAAATTGTACATTATGCATACGTGACATATAACACAATTCATGAGATCTACTAATTTGAACACATAATTAAAATTTAATATGAGACTCATTTTTATACTTTATATTTAAAACATAAGTTGCGCAGCATGTCACGTAAGCACAATGTATAATTTAATGTATAACGTGATGTGATAGTAAACTTATTTCCTCGACTATAAAAAAATATAAAATAAGTAATTATTTAGTAATTCTCAAATATTGTTGTTTTTTATTACTATTAATTAGTAGTTAGTTATATAAAGCCCATAAAAGAATTCTCTATACAGCCATGTGTGTGAACAAAGTCGGGGATGTGTCTGCCATGCCTGTGACTCTGTGAGCTGCGGCCTCTGGAACTGTGGTCCTGAATTTACCGCGATATAATTGGGAAATTGCAAACGAGAACGTTTGGCGATAAATTGACACGTGAACCATTATAAGGGTAAATTACACTGACCTTCTCTGAGGTTTCTTACAAATACAATAACATCCTGAGGTTTCTAAACTTACATGGCTCTTTCTTTCTTTTCAAGCTATTAAAATCAGCTAAACATCGTTAGTTAAACTATTAAAATTTTAATTCTGAAATTTTTTAACAAAATGAATCATTGCATAATTTCTACTATGTATGAAATAACTTATGTTAAATTTTTGAGATTTTTCTAAAGTTGAAATTTAGACAAATTTCAAAACTTTGTCTGAATTTTAATTTTAAAAAATTTAAAAAATTAAATATAAATTATTTTAAATAATATTTAACTAACAAAGTTTATCTAATTTTAACTGTAGAAGAGGTAAATGCATAATAATTTAAAAAATAAGATAAATTAGAGTAGTTCTAGAAACTTCAAGGGGGTGTGTATTTGTAGGAAACCTCAGGGGAGGGAGGTCAGTATAATTCACCCAAAACAAAAATAGCCGTTTGTCAGCTAGCCCCACTTTGTTACGATTTGGGGTTATTCTATTTCCATAAGAGGCGGTAGGAGTTGGACGAACTCTCAAACGAGGCTCTTCATATTTTTTTTTTACAAAAGATAAAATTATAAAAAAATACTTGTAATCATGTTATAATACAAAAATATAAAATTCAAAAGTTACATATTATTAAAAGAATCTAAAAAGTATCACTTAAATAAATTTTGAATTTTGAATATAAATTGTGTTAATAAATTTAAGAATGGGGTACTTAATGTTCAGTCCTATCTGGAGCCTTAGGGTAATACCCTTAAACATTAATTGAGTTCAATGAATTTGAGTAGCCTTATCGAGTACAAGACCAAATTTTGACTATTTTTTCTTGGAGCCCTAAGCAATAATCTCTTGGGTTTTCCCTGTTTTTTTCTTTTTTATTGTTGGAAAATGGCTAAGAGGAATGAGATACAAAATATATTCAGAATTTTCGGGGTGTTGGAGACACTGGTGGCTAGAGAGAGAGAGAGAGAGAGAGAGAGAGAGAGAGAGAGAGAGAGAGATTTTAATTGTTATAATTTATTCAAAAAGTGCAATTAAAGCCACATCTAGGCTTGACAACTGTGGAAACAAAGTTTGTTCATGGAGGAGCCAACCAACCTTCTTTAATTTGCCTTTTTCACTGGCACTGAAATATAAGTTTTCTAACATTCTTTCTTTCTTTCTTTTTTTTTTTTTTCTATTTTCCCCCTGCTTCCAGCTGTGTGTCGAAGAATCAGTGATCACTCATGTTTATTCTACTCCTTTTATCCTATTTTGTTTATCTACTTTTCGACCTCCCAATTTTTTTTTTTTAAATTTTGACAAAGCCAATTGTGTTGAGAGCTTTTGTGTCCTAATCTTTCACATTTTATCATAATGACCGAATTTATCTTCAATTAAACTTTCTTTGTTATGTGAAACCCTCAATAGTTTATGAACTCTACGTGTATCAAACGGTTCTAGACACATCTGTGTCTGAATGTGTCTGGAATATCTCTATTCCTATTCTTTTTTTTTTTTAAAGTCTTTGCTTGTAAGAATTAAAGCTTATTGGAGAAGGACTAATTTTTTTTTTTTTGATAATTAAGGTATTCGGTCAGTTTGTGATATGCCCTATTTGTTGCTGACTAGTTCTTGAGGCTCCGAAGTTGATGACCGAGCAAACCTCCAGTAGTTCCAAGTATGTGATTATTAAAGTTCGATTTCAAAATTCTGAATTTATAACTCATTCCGATCTCTATTTAAACAGGCCTTACGGTCTATTGGAGAAAGATAATGGTTGAAGCATACCATAAAAACCTTCTTCTTCTTACTACAAATTTATGTGGACCAAATAAATTTATGTTGGGAAGGGTTTTTGGGACTGTCCCAAAGACCACTCAATTATTTTTCGCGAGTAGGACCATAAGAAGTTTAGGTTGGAGTCCGAAGTCCGAACCTGGGTTTCTCCAAAGACTTTGGTTCGAGCGTGATTAAAGGCATGCATGCAGTCTGTGATGGGAGGAAAGGAGACGTGCGATACTTGGACTAAAGCTCCGTGCATCGCGGAGAATATGTCAGCATTTGACTCAAAATGTTTGATCAATGAAGCAGATACTAATAACTCTTAACACCCCCCTTGCAGCTGGCATTTGACCCAAGTTATGAAAGCAGTTCCCTTTTGATTTTACGGAAAATTGGTTAAAAGGATGAATTTGTGCTGATTTGGCTCATTAAGAAATGTTAATTTAATTTATAAGTTAGAATTTATTATTTGAAGTTTTAATGCCTGAGACTTTTTTACAAACGGATTTGCCCTTGAACGCAAAGAGATAATTAAGGTATGTTTTAAAAGCGGCAGATTATGTTAATTAACCGATAAACACTAACAGGTAACGTTATCTAATAAAATTATCATTTTGAAACTAAAAGATAAAGTTATTTTGTTAATAGACGAGTCAGATAAAATTATATGTTGATTTCATATATCTATTAGTCAATTAAAAAACATAAAAACATGTAATTTTATCTGATAATATTACTTCGAAAACTAACAGATAACGTTGTTTGTTAAGATATCTGTTTAAATCAACAGAAATATTGACTGATAAACACTAACAGATGTAATGATTTAATAAAACAAATAAAGTTATTTGTTAAGGTATCTGTTAAAAGTAACACTAACAGGTAATTTTATCTAATGAAATCATCGTTTCTATATCTAACGAACAGATAACGTTATTGCGTGTTTATTAGAAGGGCATTTTTGAAACATATGTACCAAAAAAATTTCTACCCTTAATTTAGTTTGAGATGAACTTATTTGACCAAAAGTCCAACCAAATCTCTCTTTATTTTATTGTAAACAATTTCAAGAAATTACTACTTGTTTTAGCCTATAGGAATACTTTTTATAATTACTTTTAAATTTTTATCAAATTGGGTCGAATTTTTTGAATTAACTATTGGTATGGAGGATAGGAATCTTAAAATTAAAAAGAATATGAGCAAAAAACTCTAAAAAATTTACTAAAGATGAAAGAAATTTAAAAGACAAATTTTCTCTTTTTTAATATTTTTGCGTCGTCCTATGCAGATATTCTTAATTTGCTCAATATCTTTACATTTTTTAATTTCTCTCATTGAAAAAAATTAAAAAAACACAAAAAAATTGATAAAAAATAATATAGTTTGAACTTAGCTCAACTGGAACAAAAAAAAAATCGTTTAATTAGTGAACTTCAAAGCGCGATGTTAAATTAAAACCAATGCGATCCTCGTGCAATAAGTGGAAAGATCGGAAGGATAATGTTCTTATCAACGAAATCAGTGATTGATGGCTTAATTGAGGCATTAGTTGTACACGTAGAGATTGCATAATGTATATCTGTTTGGCTTTGCATGTAGAGCTATGATATGCATACACATCACTTTAACACATCATTTTTACACATCACTTAAAACTACGTCGTTTTATGTTAAGGAAGATCCAAATGTGTTTTCAGCGATATGGGTCAAAAATAAATATGGTTTTTTTCAACACAAAATTATATAGTTTTGAGTGATGTGTGAAAACGATGTGCAAAAGTGGTGTGTCTTTAGCATTTTTGTAGAACTTTATTGTCTAGTGGAAGTCTGCACCCTCATTATCTACATAGATTGGTCCTTCACTAGTCCCATACAGAGTTCTATTTCTTTATGCCACCTTTGGTTGGTAGACTAGGTAGAGATTGTGGATAAATAGGTACTTCTATCATAAAGGATAAAACGATCTCATTCATAGTTAGGCTAGGCCCAATGGATATTAAAAGCCCTAAATTCAGTTTAGACTGAACACAGCCTAATCTGGAGTGATTATACTTTAAACCATGTCCATAGATACTAGTCATAATCAACTGCAATCTAGATGGATTCAGAGAGGCCGTAGTGGACTTTTTCGTAGCGCACGTATGGTGCAGACAAAACGACATAATTTTATTCGCTTTGACTTCAAAATTATATCATTTTAATCTTTATATATTTTGATAACAACTCACGTGATAAGATAAAACAATGTAGTATTGAGGACAAAATAGATAAAATTATGTCGTTTTGTCCGTACTACACACGCACTATAAAAAAGTGCATTATAGCTCCCCAAATCCAATGTAGATATGGGTCTTTCGTTAAGGACATTAGCAATTTATTGATTTTCTTTCAATGACTTTATCGGTCTTCTTGTAATTGAATGCATATCATAAATATGTTCTACGTATAACTCAGGCCCGATAAAATTTGATTTGGTAAAATTTATTTCCTCCTTAGCATTCATAAGGGATTCTTGAGTATTGTCTCCTTGCACAAGGTTCTTCTCAGAGGCGGAGCTAAGTAGGGGGGGGGGGGTCACATGCCACCCCCCAATTCGAAAAAATGAATAAATTTTTTTTTTTAATTTTGTAAGG
The DNA here is from genome assembly GCA_019985065.2 of Arctostaphylos glauca. Classification (NCBI taxonomy): domain Eukaryota; kingdom Viridiplantae; phylum Streptophyta; class Magnoliopsida; order Ericales; family Ericaceae; genus Arctostaphylos; species Arctostaphylos glauca. The sequence goes on from JAHSPW020000013.1 coordinate 15,672,963, forward strand.
CTGGGACCCACCCATGACCCACCCCATCCAACTGAGCTGTCCCCACTCCCCAAACCAAACGGCAACCCAAAACTCTCTCCCGCTCCCTTTCTCGCCCGCGGCCGCCGCCCGTCGCTCCCTCTCCCGCCCTGTCCGCTCGTCCGGCCGGACGGCCGAAGGTTCAGACAAGACGAATCGGACCATCAGCCAGCAGTACATCGCCGGACGGACCAGATCTGTTCCTCCACCGAGTCCTCCTGCCTCGTCTCCGACCGGCCCGACCGTTCCTCCGCCTCTGCTCCTGCCTTCCTACGGCCCTGCCGGCCGCCGACGGTGACCATTGCGTCCAGATCAGACGAGTCACGAGGGGGACGAGTTGGATTCGGACGACTCCGGACCGGACGAGTCGGATTCGGACGAACTCAGACGAGTCGAGTCAGTCGACTGACTCACTGATGGACTGAGACTGAGTTACGCGACTGACTCACTGATGGACTGAGATTGAGTTACGCGGCTGACTCACTGATGGACTGAGACTGAGTTACTGAGTCACAGAGTCAGAATTTCATTTGGATTTGGTATGAGGCTGAGTTACTATGTGTAATGTGATTTACTTCATGTTTTGATTTTTGGAGATAATCTGATTTCATTGTATTCCTATATTTCATTGTATTCAGAATTTCATTGTAATGTGATTTCATTGTATTCCTATAATTCTAAGTAAAAACCCCCATGGAATTTTCACATAATTTGTCATTTGTACTTGTTTCTATTCGTATTTTTTCTAAACAAGTGATACCTGGACAGATGACTTGCTGTTTGTGGCTGTTCATAATTTTTATCGACGTAAACTTTTAATCGACGGACGACGGTGTAAGGTAATATTTTTATCCCTCCTGTCTTTATATTTGTCGTAGGAGCAAGTGGGAGACTGCATCACCCCCTTATATTGTTTTGATTTATTTTGTTACGTTGCTTGCAAAAGGAGCAAGTGTGATGCAGTGGTTCTCCCCCCCATTCAATTTTAAGAATATATTATATAATTGTTGTGGCAATGTGGCTATTGGTTAATTTGTATATGGTATATAGTTGTTCTGGCTGTTAGTTGTTCTGAGTATATGTTACTTGCATTTTTATTTGATTGTAGATGGGAAAAACAAATCCTATCAATGTATATTTCAAAAGAAAAAATGACAACATCTCGGAAGCCGATGACAACATTGCAAGTTCTAATATTGATACTCCAAATCTCCCAATCTCAATCATTAATGCTAGTACTTCTAAAAGTCGTCTCCCCAAATCTCGAAGAATTGAGGTTGATGTTAATTCTCTAGAGCGTGATCCTGGATTGCTCGACGTATTTTTGATTATCATGTTGATCAACGTGATGAAATTCGACGATTCTACATCAACGCCGGTCCATTCCAACCTTTACTTTCGAGTTATCCAAAAACTGAAACGCATACAAAATCTCGTAGCTTTGTAGGATCTTGGTTCAAGTTGCATCCGTCATGGTTAGAATATTCCCCTTCAAAAAATGTGACTTTTTGTCTACCATGCTATTTGTTTAGTCCACCGTCAGGTAATGCGGGGAATACTGCGTTTATTGTTGATGAATTTCGAGTGTGGAACAAAGCGACTGGTGAGAATGGTGCTTTTTCAAATCATGTGGGTAAAGATTCTAACTCGTTTCATAAAAATGCTCAAAAAATGTGTGAGGATTTGATGAATCAACCTCAACATATACAAAGAGTTGTTGAAAAGTTCAATAATGGAGAAATTGCAGCTAATCGCCTACGAGTTGAATCTTCAATTGAAGCAATCTGATATCTTGTATCTCATGGGATTGCATTTAGAGGTCACGATGAAAGTCATGGAGCATTGAATCGTAGAAATTTTCTTGACTTGTTAGCTCTTATGGGCAGATGCAATGAAAATATTGCCAAGGTTGTACTAAACAAAGCTCCTAAGGGCCCGATTGGATGTTATTTTAGTTTTTGGTGTGTTAAATAAGAAGGGTGTGTTAAATAGTTGGGTGTGTTAAATAAGATGGGATGGCCCACATTGATGTGATTTTTAAGAAGGGTGTGTTAAATAACCTAGTGATTGGATGATGTATTAAAATGAGTATTTTAAATAGCCCAATGATTGGATGAAGGGTTATATTGGATGTGTTAGGTGGGGAAAAGGTGTGTTAAACTGTTAAAAGACTTTGTTGCCCTTACTAATGTATTTTTTTATTATTTGGAATAAAGTATAGAAATTGATGAAAAAAAATAATTTGTTTGTGAAATTAAGACAAAAAATAATTATAATTAGTACCCTTAATTAATTTCAAACAGAGCCAAATTAATTTTTAATTTTCTACTAAAAATTTTTCTTCAGTTATAAATATTGGATGTGTTGCTCTTAATTTTTCTTTGTGTTGCTCTGTATTTTTCCATTATTATAAATATTGGATGTGTTTGGGATGCCACGATCAGTGGCTAATGTATTTTTCTTCCTCATAGCCCAAGGTGTATTTTAATTTTTTATTTTTCCATCAGTTTTCTACCATTCTCTTGCGAATAAAACAGAGCCAAACAGAACTTGACAATGGAGGTTTGTGATTGAGCATAATGCAGAGCAACACAAAGAAACTTTAATAAATACATTAAATTGTCAATACCATATAAATTAAAATGTTTAGTACATGTCAACTACGAAGTTCCTAAAACGAGGAGACGGAAGTACAATTCTACACAATATGCTGAATAAGAAATGCCAAAGTTGCACCAAGTAAGACCAAAGCTACACCGAGCAACACCCACTGGATATTTTTACATATCCTTGATTGAGGACGCGCAATTAGAGTTGGATCTTCATCACAGCTCGCTTGGGTCGGGAGAAGCAATGGTGGGTATCCACCAACCTGGGCATCAAAATAAGCTTGCAAAGCAGATTCGGCCTCCACCCTTAAAGTATATTTCTTGTAAACTGCACCTCGAAAACCATGCACTTGTTTGCTACAAGCGGGCCAAGTATCATAAATGCCACGGATCATCCGTTCGAATACCACGTAGTAGCCTTTTCCTGCCATTGTTACTATAAAAAAAACCCGATGAAAACAAGGAATGGGTAGTGTGAACAATTATGAAAATAAATACATTCAAATGGTGAACAGATCAAGTAAATTATAGTAGAACATTATTTAGTCAGCGTACATAGGAATGAACCTGATGGGAGTAAAAAGTGAAAAGGAGCCATTAACTGGGAGTAAAAAGTGAATGAGAAAAGGAAACACCTTATTTAGTCATTAAATCATAAAAGAACAAAAGCACATCAACTTTATGAGGGATCAGCAGATGAAACACTACTTGCAATGGACTTTATACAGTAAATCTACACTTTTGAATTAATGAACTGACCACAAGATTATTCTGTTATAAAGTGGGACAAAAATGAGGGCCATGTATTGAGCCTAGGTGTTGGGCGGCAGGTCTACAGCATCAAGAGGCGTGAAGAGAACAAGTTCTGCAACCTAGTATTTACTTGTCTTCAAAACTAGAATTGCAACTTCATTTTTATAGCATAATGCAGATTCACAGAGGAAAAGAAAAGGCCACTTATAAATATGATTTTTATAAACAGAGTACTAGAAATGACAAGAGTCAAGAAAGACATGCTGTCTTATGACTTGCCACAAGAGTAGTAAAATTGATACACAATACACCATGTATAAACAGTCTAGGAATAAAAAATCAATAAGAAGCAATAATGCACAATTAGCTGATTCTATAACTGGCATAGAATATGGCATCTCTGTAGTCATAACTGGCAAAAACATTACAGCAGGGAAAAAGAAAATGCAAACAGAAAGACCTAAGAAGGAAATGAAGTGAAGAAAAGTTGAACTTGAAAGGAATGAACGTACATGGAGGGTATTCAACTGAACACAAAGGGTCAGCGTTGTCAAAACAGTCCAGAAATACCAAAACAGTCTAGAAATACAAACGTGCATAGAACATGGCCATTAAACATACCCATTACACATGCCAAAATATGCCCGGAACATACCCATTACAAATACCAAAACATGCCCGGAACATATCCACTAAACATGTACGAACATATACCTACAGCAATAAGGACTCAAAAAATTAGTCATCCTACTACCAAATATGGACACTTGCTACCCCATCCAAAAAATAGTCATCCTACTATTGTTACCAAATATGGACACTTGCTACCCCATCCAAGTCTTGTCCTTCCGAGAATATTCTAGGCTATACATTGTTGGCCAAACCAAAAAGGAAGGATTTACAAAAAATTGGGTCTACTTGCAACATCATAGTCAATCTTGAAACACTACGCCACGTAGTACCGCTTGAACCCAAGCTTGCTTGGCCTCATCCTTGATGCCGAAGAAGTTATCCACCCTTTCTTCAGCCTTAAGTATGATGGCGGCCAATTGGAATTGCTCGTCCATGGTTAGGTCGAGTTTTGATAACTCTTCCGGAACCATTTGTCGACGAGCCGACAATTTTGCAGAATATCCCATGGACTTAGCCATCTCTCCCATTATTCCAACTGTGTCTTTCATCCACAGCTCCATGCTTTCATGGATGGACACATCGTCTGACCTCATTCTTTTCTTCCCCTTCTTTGTGCCCGGATTACCCACTGGTGGGGTGGTCCTCTGAGTGGGGATTGCAGGGGTGGATGTCGTATGTGTGGAGGCATGGGTAGAGGGTGAGGGTGAGGGAGTGGGTGTGGGTGCGGGTGTTGAGTCTTGAAAGGTGTGCCGCCCAAACACATCTTCATCATAAATGGGGATGTACGGGCCGTCTTCAAGATTTTCTGATTCATCCTCCACTTGCATGGGTGTTGCCCCCATTTGAATTGGGCCCTCTGCAAACTCACCAGTGGCACGGTCTTTTCCGTAAAGGACCACCCAATCATCAAAGTATGGAAAGTACTTCCCATTTAGCCCTTTGCACAACGGATTGGCCTACACATAAATGATAAGAAGCAAGATAATGAAGCCAAATTGGTAGTAACTTTAAATACAACCAATGCTTCTCACCTTCTCATATTCCTCCCACACAGACGGGTCGTCCACGTCGATGCATTTCTTGACATCGTTCCAACCAAACCCACTTAGGTTGACAATGTCCCTTACTTTGACATATGTCTGCTTCCATAAGCGGGATTTGGACTCGATATGAGGTTTTGCCTTCATGGTCACATGCGGTAATGCCTTTTTCATCAACTGCTCAACCTTACGAAAATACCCCGATTTAAACCCATTGTCTGAATGCCAATTGCCTTGTACGTACTCATCAACCATTACACGGATTAGGATATCCTCGTAATGCGTTTTCCAGACGAACCTCCTGTTAATTGTCTTATGAACACAATCATTTGGTAAGGGATCCATTGCTGCATTGATGTAATGTATCAATCGTCAATTACACAATGTCCAACACAAGCGAATATATAATTGAAGCCAAATTATAGACAAAGTCATCGTAATACATGCCATTCATACAAAGCTTCAAAAGTAGTACTAATTGTTCAAAGAGTTATTAAAAACAAAATTAACTAGGCTGGTCCACATGGCCACCACCATTGGCCAACCAATGCTCAAACATGGACGCTGCAAGTGCATCTCTTCCCGCAGTCCACTCAGTCGTATTATCCACAACCGTAATGTGGTCATCGTTATCATCAACATTGTTGATGTTGTCTTGTTCCCACCTGGAGTACTCCAACTCTACCGGGTCATCAGGCATCTCTCTTTTTATAAGATTGTGGACTAGGCAACATGCGGTAACGATACGACATTGAGTCTGAATGGGATAGTATGAAGGAGACCTCAATATCGCCCACCGCATTTTCAATACACCGAAGACTCTCTCTACACAATTCCTAGCGCTGGAGTGCTTCATGTTGAAGTACTCCTCTTTGGTCGTCGGCACGTATCCTTGCCTCCATATATTTATGTGATACCTTTGGCCACGATATGGTGCTAGAAATCCTGGCCCATTTGCGTAGCCAGCATCCACAAGATAGTAGTATCCTGGAAACCAAATGGTAAGCAACTTCACTTCGGATGCATGACGTGTACAAGTAATAAACACCTAGGAAATATTGGGAACCAATTTGTAACATACCCTGTCGGACTTTCAAACCATCAGCTCTTGAAACAGCATTTCGAAGGATCCTAGAGTCAGTGGCAGATCCTTCCCATCCGGACAACACATATACGAATTGCAAATCTCGAGTGACCACACCTAACACATTTGTGGCTGTCTCACCTTTTCGGTTCCTATAACGCGGTCTGTGTGCGGCGGGAGGGTACACAGGCACATATGTCCCGTCCAATGCCCCAAGACAATTCTATGACAATTTAAATAAAACTTAATCGGTTAGTAAAATTGGTGGCATAATGTAGACCAATTGGAAACTAACACATATAATACATTTGATATAGAATATACCTTAAACCAACTCCACCTACTATCAGTCTCGTCCTCTGGTACGGGGACAGGCTTGACTAGGAGCAGTCGATGGAGGCGTAACACAGCTACGAGAACTGCATTGAAATGCCTGCTCACTGTCTCACTAGATCGGTAGAACTCGAACTTTGTACGCCTCTGCTTTGAGTGGTGAGCAAGGATGTAGAGAAAAATTGCTACCCTTTCCTCAAGACATACATTGCGTGAGTCCCCTAAACCGACACCGCGGACTAAACAACACAACCTCAAGAAAGTTTTACGAGTAAGCCTCAATTGTTCCATACAATCATTTTCATTTCCCCTCACAAGCCTATTTATACGATCAATTTGCTTCTGGTAAACATTGGGATTTGGCGACAGCTCCGGACGAGGCCCGGTGAAGTTAAGGGTTAAGAAAAAATACAGCTTAAACAAACCCAACCCAACAGTAATTATAGTTTGTAGAGCTATGAACGCTTCTTCCTCTTCTATCTTCCTCAACTGTGTATTGGTTAATCGGGCCATCCTATCAATACATACATCAATTAAAAGGAAACTATCTAATTTTGACAAATTAGGACAAACATCTATAATTCTAACACCTTCCTACATTTGTATGAATTTAATAATAACAAGATTAAAACATCATTAAAAGAAGTGAATAATCATTTGAACTATCCTATTTACTTATAAGCAACCACACTCATTACCTCATCTAAAATATAGAATTTCCAGCATGCTAGATAACCATTTTTAGTATCTACAACATAATTTCAGCAACTAGTGACCTAACATAACCAACTAGAAGTCTGATTTCCATAGATATTAGGAGTGATTTTCAACATCCTAATACTTAATTAGTAAGTTCAGCATAATCTGTTTTTTATAAACCAGCAATTCAGTAGTCCAAACTGTTGTTCTAACCCCTTTCTTTTCTTTACAAAAAAAAAAGAAAAAAGAAAAAGAAACAATAAATAAAAGGATTGAGCACTTGATAGAAGATCTAGAATAGTTAGTCTAAAGTACCTCAAATGAATCGTCATATCTTATGTTAACAAAAACCGAGCAAGTACAATATGAGTGAATCATACAATTAACTTAGAAAACTCACTCTCCAACAGTTGAATTTACTCTTCTCGATGTGCATAAATATAAGCCTATCGAATTCTAAAATAAAGATTTCTTCAATTGATTTACATGATGTTTCAAAGGATTGAAAAAAGCCTATTACGATTACTTACGGTTCCTCTTTCCTTCTTTCAAATTTTTGCTTCCCCTTTTTTTTTTTTTTTTTTGATCGGCAAAAGATTAAGAATTCATTAAAAAGGGAGAGGATCAAAGTACATAGTACATAGATTTGGCGAGGAGCCAAATTGGGGGACTAAAACCAAGCTGGAAAAAGAAAAGAAGATAATGAAAACCAAAATTCCAACCATACAAACCCATGGAAAACTAGACTAGAAGAGGAGAAACAACAGACTCCAAAAAATTCCATACAAACCCCTTTTCCTATTCCATTTCCGTGCCTCTCCCTACATCCTGTTGCTACTGACTTTGTTTTGCTACCTAACACAGTGGTTAAAACAACATAACTGATAAAAGCTCAAGACAGCCATAACTGATAAAAGCTCAAACGGGAATGTAGTTGAAAAGTTGTACTCAGAGCTCAAGACATTAGAAGAAGAACGGGCGAAAGAGGAGAGAAAATGGACCATTTGGAACAAGAATCTGGAAAAGTTGTACTCAGAGCAGGGGACCATTTAGAACAACTTTCATTGTTTTCAATCCTAAACTTCAAGATCAGGTCTCCAAAATGAGACCGACCAGAGCAGATCCGGTATTTATCAGAACTTGACAACGGTATTTACCAAAGCAGTACACCACCACCACAACAAATTTCCGAAGTACCAAAAAAAAAAAGGAAGAGGAGTTGAGATGAACGATTTCATACCTGGGTTTCCAGATCTGGTGAGAGAGAGAGAGAGGCGCTGATGAATTCTTGGGGAAGATAGCAGATATGGGTGTTGAAAGGGTTTTCAAGGATAGGTTTGTAATTTTTGCCCACCCCTCTATTTAGCCTTTGGGGGGGGGGGGGGGGGGGTAAGGCAAAATAGCAGCCGTTTGGAGCCTTATTTACCACACTTGTTAATTAACACTGACCCAAAATTTTTGCCAATCAGTTGCTTAAGTGTGGGCCCAGTGTTATTTAAGTCAGCTGTTAGCTAACCCACTGTTTAAACATTCATCCAATCAGGCCCTAAGAATGCTAACTACACATCACCACAGATTCAAAAAGAAATTTTACATGTTTTCGCAATGAAAGTGAAGAGAGCAATTCGTGATGAGATTGGTGATGCAAAATTTTCTATAATAGTTGATGAATGTCGGGATGAGGCAAAGAGGGAGCAAATGTCTATTATATTAAGATTTGTAAGTAAAGAAGGCCTTGTTTGTGAGCTTTTTTTGGGTTGGTTCATGTCTCTAACACTCTAGCATTGACTCTAAAAGATGAGTTATGCTCTGTTTTGTCTAAACATAATCTTGACATTCAGAGTATTCGAGGGCAAGGCTATGATGGTGCAAGTAATATGCGGGGTGAGTGGAATGGATTGCAAGCTTTAATTTTACGTGATTGTCCCTATGCATATTACGGGCATTGCTTAGCACATCGTTTGCAATTGGCTTTAGTTGCAGCATCAAAAGAAGTTTTTCCAGTCTTTCATTTTTTTGGAAAATTGACTTCTATTGTCAATGTCGTCGATGCTTCTTGCAAACGGAGCAATGAATTAAAAGCTGCTAAAGCTGCTGAGATTGAATATTTGATTGCAATTGAAGAGCTTGAAACTGGTTCAGGACTTAACCAAGTTGGCACTTTGCAACGGGCAGGGGATACTCATTGGAGTTCTCACTTGAAATCTGTTTCTAGTTTAATAACAATGTTCAATCCTGCTTGTGAAGTCTTACTCAATATTACCGAAGATGGGGCTACTATGCAAGATCGAGGAGTTGCAGATGCAGCTTATGAAGCAATGACAACGTTTGAATTTGTGTTCATCTTGCATCTTATGAAACAAATTATGGAGATTACTGATGCCCTTTGTCAAGCTTTGCAATGTAAATCTCAAGATATAGTAAATGCTATCTGTCTTGTCTCATCAACTAAAAGGCTTCTTCAAAAGTTGAGAGATGAGGGACTTGATACTTTACTTGCTACAGTCACATCATTTTGCACTCGACGAAGTATAGTTGTCCCAGATATGAATGATCGTTATGTTCCTAAACGAGGTTGAGCTCGTCACCATCAAGATGAATTTCTAATTGGGCAGTATTACCGAGTTGATATCTTTTATGCTGCAATTGATTCTCAATTACAGGAGCTAAACGGTCGCTTTAATGAAAAATCAATGGAGTTGATTACTCTTAGCTTGACTCTGGATCCTCGGGAGCATGAAGCGTTTCAAATAGATCATGTTTGCCAGTTGGTAGACAAGTTTTATCCGAAAGACTTCACAGAGGATGAGAAATCCCAATTGAAGACGCAACTTGCTCACTATGAGCTCAATGTAGTTGGAGCTGAAGACTTCAAATCTTTGTCATCTATTTCTCACTTGTGTGAATGGATGGTGAAGACTAGGAGAGAAACAACCTACCACTTAGTTTTTCGAGTGATCGTCCTTGTGCTTACACTTCCTGTTTCTACCGCAATGGCAGAACGATCATTTTCGGCCATGAAGATTATCAAAACTAGGCTTCGGAACAAAATGGAAGACGATTTTCTCTCGGACTCATCACTTATCTACATTGAAAGGGAAATTGCTCCGAAATTTAATTTAGAATCCATCTTGAATGATTTTCGAGATTTGAAAGAACGTCGAGTTTCTTTTTGATTTTTTGTTGCGTTATTTTGGTTTTAGTTGAATGGGATTCATACAAAACATTTGAATGTATTTTTTATTTTTCTTTGTGTTATTTTGTTGTTAATGGTGCCACCCCCGTTACGAAATCCTGGCTCTGCTCCTGGTTCTTCTTATCTCAGAGTTTGTGAACAATTCTTGAACAAAAAATCTAGAAACACACACTCCGGATACATTCGGACACTATAACGCTCCGATTTTTCGGAAACGTTAAATAAAAATTTTAACATCAAACGAGTAACTTTTTCATTAATAAAATAAGTTTTGATTATATAACTAAAATAAAAATACATAAATATAAAAGGAGCTCGACGATATCTAGGTAAACCACAGATTACAGAGCACTAAATTATATTCTAAGTCGACCAAGGTGCTATCGAATCTTCTTCTGGATTGACGTTGTCGGCTGTTGGAATCTTGGATTCTTCTATTCCATCTTCAGTACTTGACGTGAAATACCAAGGGCAGAGAAGTTGCACCAAATGAGCGATAAAACTCAGTAATAAAAATCTTACTCGTAGCCCAATTTATGCCATAGAACGAATGATGCATGAACAATGATAATGAATAAGCGAAAGTAATATCAACAGTAGAAAATTAGAGTATGAAGTGCGCAGTGAAAGTCAAAGTCAACTTTCTAGACTCACTCTAGATCTCGACACGCGTCTAACCATGACTCATAAGTGTCCAAAGTTTATTTCAAAAAAATTCCAAGTTCAAGTCCGCATTGTGTTACCCATAAGTCAAAATAATTATTTTCAAAATAGTATCATGATGTTCCCCACCGATATGATTCCGGCTCCTAAGTTGAATCTCGTATTCGATGCATATGTACCAAAACATCGGCTCTCGTATCTCATGTTCTCAACCATTATACTCCAAGACGTTATGCCTCCCATATGTCGTGCCTCGATATAAAAAAAAAAATCATAACTCCACCATCAACTATGGTTTTATTTTCAAAAGACATGATATGGCTAAAGACTATAACCGGCTCAGGACATAAGTTGGCTTTAATATATGAGACGTGACCGACTCGACTCTAAGACATAGCCCGATGGTACCAGACATAGTTCGGCTAAATTTATATCTCGACTAAAACATCTTAACACAATCTCCCCATGGAGTAATAACACATCTCGTATGACACATCTCAATGATTTCCTCAAAATCTCATTTATCGTTCAAAAATACGTGAGTGACTATATTTAAAGTGACATGTATTTAGACATTTGTTATTAAGTGAACACATGCTCGAACAACAATTATGATGATTAAGATAGCATGGGAATAACATGTTTCATGATACCAAATGAAATAGAGAATCATATAAACATATATAGGGAGTATAAATATGTTAATGAAAGACAACATACCATACATAGGAAACATAATGCATAAATCATAAAGCATAACACATAAGTTATCAAGCATAATGCTTAAGTCATCCGGTTGGATCAATAATAGTCATCCAGCTGGTTTAATATAGGTCACCCGGTTGGTTTACGCTAAAGCATCCGATTGAATATGATATTGAGGTTGAAAAGTCCAAGTTAATATTTTGGTATTAACAATATGGTTAGAAATAACATATGTTAGTTTAAAAGTTCATTATGTCTTATGTTTGTGTTATGCTGAAAAATCTAATTGTCGAAAAAATTGCTAAGTATAGAAATGTGAATTTTTGAAATTCCGAATTAAGGAATGAAAATTGGTGGTAATAGTTTATTGGATTTTTCTAATAACAATGATATACTTATTTAACTCAAATGCATAAGGCTAAGGTGAGTTACGAGCCATTCTTTCGATATAAAAAAACGTAATTTTTCACTTTTGTACTAAAATAACTCAAATGGGGAATACTTCCTTACTTTTATTAAATAAATTAAAGTAGTCTTTAGATAATGAAAATAAGATGCCAATGGAGAAATAGTGACTAGTTAGGATCAAGGTAACCAGTCAGGGTCAATTTACAAAGTCATTCAAATGGTCCAAAAATGGCCTAACTGGTTGGATCAATAAAATACAATAGAAACAAGATACAAAGTAGAGGTTCACTCGGATGGTCCAAAATATGACCAATCTGTTAAGCTAGAAATTTCACAATATAAAAGAAATACAGAGAAACATTTTATCTGAATAGTCCAAAACATGACAAACCGGTTGGATTATCATCTTCTACGAAAATCTACAGAACTATGTTTGTTTTTCATAGCTTCATGAAGCTCAAATCCATGGTCTATGACACAAATGAGGTAAGAAAAAAGTTTCATTACCTTCAATGAGAGCAAAAGAAGCTTGAATTGAAAGAATTTGACTTCAATTGAACTTTTATTCTTCTCACTCTCTTTCTACTGTAGAACTGATTATCTCCACTCTCCACTAAGTAATCAAATTCGAAAATTGAGATGTTGATGCCAATTGAGGTGGAAGAAGTCATATTTATAAGAGGGAGATGGAGTGTGAAGTTTGCCAAAAACTCCTAGGATTGCAAAAATCATAAGAAATGTAATAGAGGTTTTTGATAGAAGCCATGGGAGCTTGGAGGTTTGAAGGAGGTAGAAGGAGGTTTGGGGTTAGAAACCATGTTCTAGGGGTGAAACAAAAAACCGACGAACCGAAAAAACCGAAAAAAATCGACCAAATTTTCGGTCCTCGGTCGGTCCACCACTCTATTCGGTCGGTTTTGGTTCTCCTCGTAAAAAATATTCGGTTTTCGGTTCGGGGTCGGTTATCTAATATTCCGGCCGGACCGAACCGAACCGAACCGAATGAACCGGCGTTGACCGAACTGAAAGCTAGTATTGTTGTGGACCGAACCATTCTAACCATAAAAGTTTAAGGGTTACACTGTATTTTTATGGCCAAAATTTTGTTTTTATTGATTTTTTATAACCCAAAATTAATATAGGCCCAAATTCAAGCCCAACCGGAAAAAATCGAAAAAACCGAAAAATCCAAAAAAACCGACTGGATCGAATAGGCCCGAACCGACTTCAGTTTATTAATTTTTTCGGTCGGGGTCGGTTCCACCAGGATCCTCCCCGAACCGATCGATTCGGTCCGTTGTGGCTGGAAAAACCGACTGGACCGAACCGATTTCACCCCTACCATGTTCCATGGAGGTTTGAATGTCAAAGTCATCCAACAAAGACTACTGATAGCAGGAACACCTTTGGTACTTGCCCCTCTTTATCACCTTGCCCTTTCTCCTCTATCTCTCTCATGACACCTTCGAGCTTTTCCTTGAGCTCCCTGGTCTGCGCCCCTTATGCTGCGAAGTCCTCTGACAGGGCTACTCTGCTTGGTCTTGGCGGGGCGTCTCTCCCTCTCCCTCCACTAGGGCAACCGCTAACCTCCTCTTGTGCTTGTTCTCCGTCAACCCTTGGTCCTCAAGATCCTCCCGTGGGTTCCCCCGCCATGAGATTTGCTAGTGGTGGCGGGGCACTCACGTGCAACTATTGCACCAGGGCCTTATTATGTTTTACCAGAGTTGCTACCACTTGGGTGAGTTTTTACATCTGTTGTTTGATCAAATTGAATTTCTTAAAGTGAGAAGAATGTCGTTCTTACAAACAATGTCAAACTGATGGTGTCAGAATATGATAATTGAATTTATGCTCTTGTTTTGGCTCTGACATAAAATTCAGTGATTGGAAGGTGGTTGTTTGGCCAAGGACTCTTTGACGATCAAATTAGAATAGTATTGAGAGTTGATAATAGTGCGTAACTTGAGAATAGGGATGGTAACGTACCTGGTCTGGTGGCTGTGAGTGATTTTTAATACTTTGAGGAAAGGAGTGATCCCAACAGGCAAATTGCCGCCATTACTCTAATCTCGTGCACTATTTTTGAGATGTCAAGTGATCAGAGGTGCCATTCTTGAGATTGTCCGAGCAATTAGGGGTGAGCGCATAGCGTCACCCATGCTCTTCAATTACTGCACTACTTGGAAAAGGTCCTCGTAGAAGTCGACCGATCGAGAGCTCATGGCTGGTTAGTCGATTATTTATTGGCTCGAGCAACTCTAGTCGATTCAGAATTCGATTTGGGTTCATCAATATCAACATAATATACTAACAGTGATTAGTACACGTGACACACTCTCTCTTTTTAACAAAAAATAAAAAATTACACGTAATTTTACATCAACCACTTTAATTTATTTTCCAAGTCTCCTCCTTTCTCTTTTTATTGTCTATACTCATTTATTCTTCGTTACATGCACTCTTTATCATTTTTTTATTATTATTCAAACTAATTTTTTACTATGAATATTAATCCTAACAATTGTATTATATCGCATTTAATTGGACTGTGGTAATTATTAAATTATTGTCTAATTGATTTTTTGTCCCTCTTTGAATTTTTTAAATTTTTTATTTGCATCAATTTTATGATGGTTGTTAGTTCGTCTCGACAAAATATTTCAAAAAAGTATAAAACTAGTTTCAAAAATTAAAAAAAAAATCGAAAAGACAAAAAAAAGCAAACACAAGGTTTGCTTTGATTTTTTTTTAGTGATTTTTAAAAAGTTTTTATACATAATTTTATACTTTTTAAATTTCTTTCGTCTTAACGAACCAACAATTAACAAAAAATTAATGAAAAAATAAAAACTACAATTTTTTTTGAATAAAGCAAAAAATAATTAATTTAAATGAAAGAGTATTCGCACCAAATAATTGAGGGTGCATTTCAATTACTAATTGGCGAGTGGTGTCGTAAACTGCAAACACAGTATCTACAAAATAAATTTTCAAATTTTTATTCATCCTTTTCATTTCATAAAGATATTTTCTGGCAGAATTAGGTTTCAAGATTTGCATTTGGTTCTTCCCGCATGAGAAAAGTTCCAACTTCTTGTTATTAGAGCGTCTATATTAGCTTTTCTTGAGCTTCTCTTTTCCTATTTTGAGGAGTAAGTTTTTCAAATATATTCTACATTAGCATCTCTTAATGTCTTTCCTATTTTGTAAATGGTACAGTGACTATATTTGAGAAGTGATGGTAGTATTTCTATTTAATGAATATAAAATTAAAATAAGTCACTATTTAACTTATTTAGAGAGTTTGATGCTATAGACATTAGAAAATGTGTCTCTAAAGTAGAAAAGTGAGAATTCCTCCCTAATTTGATCCCAAAAATAAAAAAACTGATGTGGATGCTCTTATGTTTTATGAATGAGCAAATTGACGAACACATTTTTTGTGCAAAGATCAGGACATAAGTATATTCAAAATCATTTGATGCTTAAAGAGCTTATATTATTTTAGAAAATCTCATATGAATCAAATGATTTTAACTACATCTCTATTTAAATCTGTGCATGACGTTGTCAAATTCTAGAAGTCCCAACTCGTTGTTGGAATCTTGAAAACAAAGCTTCAATAAGTGCCGATCAACTGATAATTTAGAATATATTCTAAAACACAACTAATTCTAAGACAACAACCAAATGGAATAACTTTGCATAATTAGAGGGAGCATAGTGCGATTTTGGAGGATCAGAGGGCTTATCAGAGCAATTCACCCTTCGAAAACGAACAACGGTCAAGCACCAATCAAGGGTACAGGGCAGCCATAGCTGAGTAAAATTCCCGAGGAAGAGAGTGCAATCGTCGACACAGGACGATGACGGACGGTTTGATCCGAGCTCTTGTAGAAGCCATACACTCTTGTCCTACCCAGGCTGTCCTCTATTTCTCCGGCGGAGCTTCTCAGGTCTCTTTCTCTCTCTACATATACACACCCCAATACATACTTATATATATATATATATATATATATATATCGATACACGATCATGATCACGAGCAAATGAATTCAAAGCAGGTGCTAGGTTTGTTGATGTCCGTTTCTGGAGCTTCAAACACCGTTCTTGAATCAGTTATTCCTTATTCCACAATGTCCATGATCCAATTACTCGGAAAGGTTACCTTTTTATTCACCAATTTAACGTCCAATTCGTGGTCCATTTACTCAAGTCTGATAAGGGTGATTCATTGATTCTTCATTCAGTTAATTGACGCATTAATTGCTCTTTTGGGTTATGTGCTTTGTTTTTTAAGGTTCCTACTCAATTCGTCAGCCGTCAAACTGCCGAGGAAATGGCGCTATTAGCTTACAATCGTGCTCTCAAGATTTCTAAACCAGGTCTATTTCGCACTTTCACTCGGGATGAGTCTTGTGGTCCAGTAATTTTGCGAATTTATACTGATATTTTACGTTTGGGCGTACCCAGTGCCGAAGCTCCCACACTGTGGGGTCTGGGGAAGGGAAATACCTAGGCAGCCTTACCCCTACATTTTGTAGAGAGGCTGATTCGAACCCGCGACCACCAGCGCACAATGGAGATTGCAAAATTCAGTTAAATGTTGTTTTATGAAGCCTGATTAGTATGGCACTTAAACCGTCCATGCCTTCTCGGATTCGTTGACGTATACACCCTAGCATATTAAAATGTTATTTTCTGGCGTCAGCGACGCAGGCATCTGAACAACATATATTTTTGTGTCGTCCTTTCCAATTGTGACTGATTTTATCACAAGCGCACATGTGGTTCTTAGCCCAACACCGCCCACCTTCTAGGACATTGTCATGTTTTGGATACGTAGTGACAAATGGAAATTTCTTTTCCAATTACTAGTTTTCAGATTGTTTAGGACCATAACTCATATTGCCTTAAAACACCAATGAATTTGTTATGGTTGTATGGGCCCGAAAGACATAATAGGTAGGATTACTTGGTTAGCCTTCCACTTTGATTGATTTTCGCATCCATGGAGTATTGACTCGGGGTGACACTAGTCCCATATGACGACAAATGTAATAAAAGCATAAGCAGTAATGTAAATCGATTTGAAGACAACATTTATTATCTGCCGAGCTACAAATATGAGCTGCTAGAACATCATAATTTCCATAGTTTACCATAAAATCATGTCTCCATATTGAGCAGTGTTTTGATGTTTGTATTTTATGGACTTATGAACTTCTGGGACTTCATCTTTGGTTCGAGCCTAAGTTTTATTTAAGTATTACTTTCAAAGATGGGTGAAGTCGTGCTAAGTACATTGAACTTAATATCTAACAAAGCCTATATTAGCTTGTTGATAAGGCCATAGGCCCTTTACGGGATCATCCAATGTAGAGGTGACTCCTTCCAATATGTTGCTATGGCACCAGTACAAAGGACTTGATAATCTACTTAGGGAGAAACCTAGTGGTCCAGAAACAAAGGTGAAAAGTACCATTGAGTCATAGTGAGACTATTTATTATCATTTTGCAAAACCATTGAAGACAGCTACTTGTTTCAAAGAACGGTGCGTAATAAATGGTAGAAAGTTTTAACATCCACACGTCAACTTCTAATGATGAAAGCACTGTAGAGGAACTGCAATATGGCATGTAAAAATGTGCGGAGTATGGAAAGGTTAGACCTCCCTACCTTGTTCCAAGCAAAGGAAGCTAACAATAGTTCCTGCCATGAGTAGTTTCCTGCCAGCCTCAGATTATGTTTTGCTTGTTAATCCATCTCCAGTCCACTCCCAGACTTCGTAACTACTAATTCCATCTTTACGTATCGCCTTTTGTCCTTTACTCGACCAGCAGTTGTGGCTTGTCTCTAAAAGCTTCAAGGGTCTATGTGTCCTCCTTTGTGCAGTTGGCTCTTCTCTTCATCATTTGATCAATTCCAGTTCATTAGCCAATAACCCCTCACTGGCTGGAAAAATTGTACGTCTCAAGTTTTCACGCCACCGGAGATCCTCTTTGATGCCTTCATGTGCTAATGCGGCTTCATCTTTGCAGAGCTATGCAACTCAATCCTTGGCATCCATTTAGGTTAAAGTTATACAATGAAATCTCTTGTGCTGAAGACTTTTTGCTCTATGATCAAGGCCACTCTAGAAGCTGAACTGTTGGATTTTTTCATATTGTCATGGTCGACATCAATCATATAAGTATTAGTATGCACAATTTACATATCTGGTTAAGCACTTCTAGGAGTTGGGTGGCCTTCAGAGCTCTCTGATGTTGATGTATGTCGACATTTATTTTCTAGTTACCACAAATAGACTCAAAACTGTCTAAATAACTTAGCTGAAAACATTAACTTTGAAGGTAACACACATATACCTGTGCTGCTATCACAAAGGTTCTAAAATTTCCTTTTCCAATGCTTTTAATAGGTTCTCCAGTTCTAGGTGTTGGTTTTACTGGTTCTTTGGCTACCACACGCCCAAAACTTGGAGACCACAGGTATTGATTCTACTTCGATGAAGCTATAAGTCATTTTAGAAGTAATTACTTTTATTGTCCAAGTGATAATTTCATTTCCATCCCATTCCCTTGATTCTTACCATGCCATCCAGTCCGTAGTTTCATATACTTGGAATTCTTTATTATGATGTTTGAAGTTTGAACGAACTTGATGTGGAAGTAAACATTAGTCCCCGTTGATGCGATATATGGATGTAGTATTGCAGTACCGTAACTTTTCTTGCAGGGAAATCGAAGAAAATTTTAGATTTTTTGGTGCCACTAGATAAAATGGTAAGTCGGCTTGGGCTTGATGGGATCGTACATTCCTGGGGTTATTTTAGTGAAAATTTCTTAGGAATTTGCTTGCTTTCATTATGTGGCTTTAGGTATTTGGCTGTTTCTTCAAGAAGCTCTTATCCTTAAATCCTTGTACTTGGTTAACATTATTTTATTCATTTTTGGTGAATCCTACACACACTTTGCTGTTGTGTTGTTGAAGCCAAAATTATGGCTCTTAATTGTTCTTCTAGTTTCCAAGTATAATGACATTGATCTGCCTTAACCTCTTGAGCTGCGGATGGCTAATTGATACTTTAGGAAAGGTCTTGGATCTTCATCGGGATTAATAAGATGGTGCCTTCTTCAGTCTGCTACAATGTCCAACACAGTAAGGCAGATTATGTAGCTTTTAGAGCAACTTGAACCTTAGATACTATAGGCTTCCTCTAACATGTGCTTTGCGTGCTTCTTATTTGGGTGATTTCCTTTTCTCAAAAAATAAAAATAAAAAAGTTGGGTGATTTGCATAAGTCACATTAGCCGTTATAAGAGTTCATTTGATTTTTGTAGGTTTTCCTAGCCCTGGGCTAGTGCAAGATTCTGACACAGGTGCTGTTGGCCTTAGAATGCACATTGTGCTTTAATTTAATAAGAGAGACTTGTTTGAATTAATTTTCATTATCCAAGGTTACCCTTTTTAGATGTTTCCAATAACTTTGTTTCTGGACTCGGTTTTGAATGTTCGATATTCACAAAGTTCGATTTTGAATATTTTGTGATTTTTGAATCAGACATGTTTCATGTATAGGTTTCACTTGTCAACAAGAACATCAAACCGGCATTGGGTATCTACAGTTACTTTGGCAAAGGTTTGAGTGGGATTTGACTAGTTTCTGGAATTCTCACTTTGATTTATATGTGGAAGTATTCAGATATACTCTTGTAATGAATTAATTCAGGGTTTGCGAAATCGAGAGCAAGAAGAAAGGGTCTCAAGTCATGTTTTACTCAAGGTGTGTGATCCACAGGGAAGAGAAAATATTTTGATTTCATTCTTTGCGAATGAATGATTCTATTTATATTAAAATTCTTACTCGAAGACAAATTCATCCATGATACAGCTAGGGAAGATTACGCTCTTTGACATCTGAAATACACAGCTGTTCTGATTGCTGTAAACTTCTAGATTTCATGGCTTGTGGTTATGAAATTTGTGTACCTGCAAGGAAGGTTTATTGCTGATGGGATCTCTCATTCCAATTCTATCTAGAGTTCATAATAAGGAACTTTGCGTATATTTTTATTCATCGTCAACGTGTATAGAAGAATTGAATGCTGAACAAACATGTCTGTGATGGATATACAACAACTTAAATGGACATGTTTTTGTAGTTCACTAGAAGTTTCCCTGTTTATTCTTTTCAGTCTGATCTTCTACCACTGGTTTAGTAGTCATTGTGTGCTATTTTATATTGACCCTTCATCACCCAGAGCATGGCAGTTAGTTGATGATTTGTTGATTAGTTATGTATAAGAATTGAATGCGATCACCCTTGGATACAGGCGCATAACACCCATCAGTGTTAGGCATGTTCTAATGATCAATCATATTCTCAAGATCACTGAAAGTATTTCATATTCTTTATAGGGCCTAATAGTCCCAGATATAGGTTTAAGTATATGTGCACATATGATTGTATTGTATACCAAACCAAACCAAACTGAGCCTTGTGTCCCAAATCAATTGGGGTCGGCTACATGAATCCTTTTCCTCCAAAGAGTTCTGTCAAGTGCTGTTTCCTCACTTAGCCCTAGTAGACTTAAATCCTTGCGCACTACTGCATCTAATATGATTGTATTGTATACACTGGAGATTAAAGCTTAGTACAAGTGTACAACTAAAGAGATACGTCTGTGGTTGACACAACAAGAAGGCATACTGGCAAACTTAGGATTTCATTCAACTGCTGTTTCATTGTGTCATTTTCTGTGCTAAGCATATCACATATGAGAATAGTAGTTACTTTGAACTTTCTAGTAACTTCTCTCGGACATGTCATACTAGATGACGGGTAACAGTTGAATTCAGAATGTAGCATGTAAGTAGGATGACAACTTGACTTATTGGAACTTTTTTTTTCGGGGGGTTTATAGGCAATTGCAGATGCTTGCACAGTTCCAGCAACATTTGTTTCAGAATTGACTGAAGCTGAAGTTCCAGATGAATTTGAAGAGCACTTTGATGAAGATCAAGAATTAGAGCAACTTCTAAGTGGGAAAATATGCTTTAAGGTCTATCCCTTTTCAACTGGTAGGGTTTAACCCTTCGGTTCAATCTACCTTCAAGTGACTCTTTGTCTTCTGTTTATTCTTCTTTATGAAGAAATTGTTTTGCAGCGCCACATACTTCCAATATTGGAAGGAAGATAATTTTACCTGGTTCATTTAATCCTTTGCATGAGGGTCACATAAAGCTTTTGGAAGTTGCTGCTAGGTACATGCATCTCTTCCTAGAAACTTATGGTTTTGACATGCTTGGCTCCATAATTGTCAAATTGTGAATCAACTTTTGTACCGGAATATGCCTTTTCCAAATTGAGAATCGAATCCAATCATGAGTCATGGAGATATGAACATTGTTAGAATCAAACACTGGCCGTGACCCTAACAATCGAGTCTCCTCCAGAATATCCAATACATACTTCCTTTGTAATAGATTAATCCCGTCTTTCGATCTTGCCACCTCAATACCTAAGAAATACCGTAACTTGCCCAAGTCTTTGGTACGAAATTGACACTATAAGAATTGTTTCAAATCATCAATACCTTGTTGATCATTCCCATTAATAATGATATCATCCACATACACAATCAATAGGATTTTCCCTCGATCTGACCCAATTGGGGGTGTGGATCCTACTTACCACATCGGCCCATGCCAAATTCACCTCCCATAGCATGGTGACTTTTTCTACTACACGTGCTTCAACTTTATCATGTGGCCCTAATCAGCAAAATATTTTCGTTCTTTTAGTTCTACTCTTTTATATGATCCTTTTGGCTTCCTTATATTCACCGCATGTATCTAATTCAACAGAGTTGCTAAACATCACTTATGATTGATAATCTACTGAGATAAATTCTTGCGGATGTTTATAAGGAGACATTAGTTGCCAGCATTTGGATAAAGGTTGGTGAGTTTTCAAAAATTCAAGAACAGTACCAACACATGTCAAAATTGATTCTTATTGAATAACAATTGATGCACTGTGTAAGAGGCTGAACAAAAAGCAACTTGACGGAATAGAGGACTATGGAAATGGCTTCAATTAAAAGCTGAAACCCACTCGAGACATCTCGAACTTGAGTATTTGTTTGAGTCAGGTCTTACTATCTTTAGGTTGGCAGCTGCCAGCTAAGTTTTCCTTATGGTTTCTTGTAGTTTTAGGAGTAAAAATTCAGGTATGTAGTTTCTTTCTTTCTTCCTCAGTCATGGTTGGAGTTACATTCCACGGGCCACTTTTTTGGAGAACTTATATATGGTCACTAAATGCGGTGGTCTTAGTTGGTTCAGACGGGTATGAGAAGTCAAACATGTGAGTTTATAATAATGGAGTCATTGTTATTTTAGACTTCACCGATACAAGTGCTTGGATCTATTAATGGACAAAGTTTGTGCAAGTGTGCAAGTTTAGGATTGTGTATAGGCATGTTCAATGCATGTAATTGGCTACATTGCAGCTGATTGGCGGTTAAGATGTATGGACACCACTTTTGAGATGCATGGAAGCTGGGGATAATTATACTTTGAAACCAGGATAATGTAAAAAGAACTTTGTTCTTAGAAATAGAGGGATGATTACGAACGAAACAGAAGGGAGAGCGGTCTTTTGAAGTGATTTATGAGACGGAAAACACCAACTTGTATTATTTAAGGTGTCGATCATGCATCCAACAACATATTAACCATGCCAGTTAGATGCGTATCCTGTGCTTCTCATCTGCAGTTATCTTTATGCAGCATTTTTGGAGATGGGTATACCTGCTTTGAGATATCAGCAGTAAATGCAGACAAACCTCCATTGACAGTCTCTCAAATCAAAGATCGTGTCAAGCAATTTGAAAAAGTTGGTGAGGCTCATTAATACTACTTTGTGCAATTCTGTGGTTTTTGATGTTATTTGCAAGCCGGTGAGGCCTTTTCAGGCATTATTATTATGTTTGGATAGTTGTACCATTTGATATCAGTTGATTTGGCTGTTGCCTGGTGATTATGCTCGTCCATAAATAAACTGAGCTAATGGATTGTAACCTAAAAAATGCAGGAAAAACGGTGATTATTTCCAATCAGCCTTACTTCTATAAGAAAGCAGATCTTTTTCCTGGCAGTGCTTTCGTAATTGGTGCTGATACGGTAGCGAGGCTAATTAACGTAAGCAATAGCACATATCTGGAATATCTACTTGAATTACTTCACAAAATTTCTAATGTTTGTCTCTCTTTTTTCTTTTTTGGCTATTGGCGTCTCTTCTAGGCATTGTACTAGGCTAGTATGGTTTCTATTGTAGGCACAATCTATTCTTTAAACTATTGTTTACAGATTAATATCTGTGCATGACACACTTGGAAGCTTATTTGCTTGAGATTTCCCCAGCAGGTAGACAGGCTTCCCTAACTTTTGGGCCTTTGCTGTAAACACGGTCCAGTTATTTTTATTACGGGAAACAGTTTTTAACTGCTACTCTAGCATTTTAGCATATGAAGCTGGATAGCTAAAAGATTGTGTGCATGGGATTTATTGATGTGGCATTCTTGTTGACATGTGCCAACAACTAAGAGAATGCACTAAGTGAGAAAAAAATGCTCGTGATTTCCTTTCTTTTATAGCAAGTTCATTGAGGGCACCATGTATTGTGAGAATATTAATATGGAAATTCATAGACCTTTCTACTACCAAATGCTTCATATGTTTCATTTGGGATTTGGCAAGTTGCATGTTGCTGAATCATGTTTACAGAAGAACTTAAAAAGTTTCTGATGTTTTGGCATAGTTGTTGAGGTCATTGGAGAAATATGTGGATCTTGTTTAAAGTTTAATCCTTCATGTTTGTGGAGTTCGGACTAAATTGGATGGTATCTTCTCTTCATTGTTTTACTTCTCATAAATTTTGAAAGAAATTCCACGCTCTCCTTTTCTCAATCTAGCACTTGGATGACCGCCAAGGGGTTATTGCAGATCGAAAGTTTAGGTTGGTATGATCCCATCCCAGTAGAGATGGGACGGACTGGAGTGAAGGATCTATCGTAATCTTGCACTGTTTTGGGTACCAAAACTGAGCGTCTGTCAAGTTCTTGGTAGACATTGGTCTGCACTGATCCTTATCATGCCAATATGTTTTACATGGTTTGATATGTCAATCGTCACTACTATGCATATGGTCTTAGAGTCTTACTGTAAGAAAATCTCACCATTATTGTAGAGTTTTACATTTTTTTTCAGCAGATCTCTCTTATTTGCTGATCTCGACCATTATACACAGATGGCTTCTTGTATTAAATAATTTTCTAACTCTTGTGCATTCGGAAATCCCTTTTTTGTTTTTTCGGTTTTGATTAGAGTGCTATAGTATCCCTTAAATCTTCATAGACAGGTTTCCGTGCCACTTCAACAAGGACAAGGGGAAATAGTTTTGATCGTTCAAACTTATTCTGAAGATTCCCCAGTTTGCAAACCCCAACGAATTAAGCAACTATACTAACTACAGCGTGCAGCGTTTTTCTTTCCATGTTTTCTTCTGGTTGGGTTTATTTCTTTACATTTAGCTGCTATGTTAATAGATCGAGTATTGCATATAATTTTTCATATCTCAATGCCATCCAGCCAAAGTATTATGGTGGGGATCATGGGAGAATGGTGGAGATACTTGTTGGATGCAAAAGAACAGGAACTGTTTTCCTTGTTGGTGGTCGAACTGTTGATGGGGTTTTTAAGGTTTATTCACATACCAAAAGTCTTCCCTTTTTTTTTGTCATCTTTCGCATATTTGAGAAATTGAACAGTTTTATCATATCGCAATTGTGCAGGTGCTTGAAGATTTTGAAATTCCAGAGGAGTTAAGAGACATGTTTATCCCAATACCACCAGAGAGCTTCCGGATGGATCTCTCATCAACTGAAATTAGGAAAAATCGAGGAATGTAAAGCTCAAGGTACTGTGGTTATTACTCAAATTATCGACTAAAACACTATTTGTAATCATACGAAAGATGGAAGTGGAATACAACAGTGGTAAGAAGTGGAAAAGTAAGTAATCCTCCGAATTATGTATTTGGTTTCTATTCAAATACAACAACTAAATTTGGAAAGGCATCTGTTCTACTCCTCAGAGTTGAGTTCTTTCTTGTGTTTATACAAACTTCTAGTGGAGATGAGGTAGAGTTCTGAGTTCATCCACCGCAGCCTCCACCGCACCCCGCGGCACATCCGGTGCCGTAAGTATTAGTTTGGGTTGTGGTTGCTTTGTCTTTGGATATACCATCTGCACAAGAGAATATAATTGCTGAGATGAGAGAGAAGGTGAGTAGAGCCACCCATAAGATGAGAACTTCACTGCTTTGACCTTCACCACCACCACTGCCGCCACCATCATTCCATCTTGCCATTCTCTCTCTCTCTCTCTCTCTCTCTCTCTCCCCCTTTGTGTGTGTGTGCTCGCGCGTCCGCAGGGTGTGTTTAGATTGAAAGGAGCATTCCCACAGGTTTCTTATCCGTTGTGTAGTTGACTTTATTGGTGGACAACTTTCGCTCTCTAAGTGGCAGCCAATAATGACTGGCGTGTTGGTTCCACATTCAAGAGTTTTTGGTCAAAGGAAATCCATGAGAATTTGGTGCTGATGCATCTACAGTATCGCTGTCTTTTTGTGAAAAAAAAATACTACGTTATTTTTCACGTAGGTTTTTCTGGGTTTATTCAAATAAACCCCTTTTTTTCCTTTCTGATCAAAATAAACCCTTGATTATCGTTATATAAAATTGAAAAGCAATATTAATGAGGTACTGAACATTAATCCCTGAAAATATTTTACCAGAAGGGTGTGGTTCGCTTGTTTGCATAGCATGCAACTCATTGCTTTTTCGGGTAATGGAGTGGGGGGGACCAAATTTGAATTGTGTATAAATCAATTTCAAAATTGATCGAACTAGCTACGCAATTCAACCAACTTTTTTATGTATCGTTTTTATTTGATTTGCTAAGTAAAAATAATAATATTTAACGTATATTTTTGTACACACACATAAGAGGGATGCCCAATGAAAAACGAACCAAAAAATGCCTCAAATATGCAGAGGCAAAGATCAAATTTTTAAATTGAAACGGCCGCACGTAGGGAAAAAAGATCAAAATAATTTGAAATTTATTCGTTTGATAATTGAAATAGATCCGAAAAGGGCCGACATTATTGATAAGAGCAATGGAAAGGCCGAAGGCGACCCGCACTGGATCTAAGAGGAAGGTGAAAAGTCGGACTTGTCAATCAAATGGACAAGCTAAAGTCTGAATGATTTTGTAGGATTCAATCAGTTCTAAGCTTGGTTCCTCTCTTCATGAATCTAAGTGGCAGTCTATAATACATATATTATTTGATCTATTCGGCAATTATTAGAGCAGAAGAATCGGAAGAAAGAAGAAGGAAAGTATATTGATCTGTAGAACTTGTTCTTACAAGATACAACTGAGAGTTATATATACAAGAGAACTCTAACTAAATGTAAAGAGAACTAAATATGGTTACAAGTAAATAACTATGGTTACAAGAGAAAGTTAGACTAACAACCTGATTAACTAACTAACAAACTTAACAGCTAACTGATTACTGTTAACTAACTGATTTATTTAATACTCCCCCGCAAGATGGACTGTGAAGGTCTTTGATAGTCATCTTGGAGAGAAGAGGAATGAACAAAGAAGGAGGTAAAGCCTTGGTTAATAAGTCGGCAAGCTGATGTTGAGTGCAGATGGGCATGAGACGGATCACACCATCTTGAACTTTATCGCGAATAAATGACAGTCCAGCTCGATATGTTTGGTGCGTTCATGGAAAATGGGATTAGATGCGATGTGGATAGCCGCCTGGTTGTCACAAAATAAAAGAGCTGGAGAGGAAACGTCAATCCGAAAATCAAGCAATAATTGGTGTAACCAAACCAATTCGCTAGTTGTAATAGCCAAAGCACGGTATTCAGCTTTGGCTGAAGACTGGGATATGATAGATTGTCGCTTGGATTTCCATGAAATCAGGGAATCACCAACGAAAATGCAGAAACCAGTCACGGAACGACGAGAATCCAAACAAGCACCCCAGTTCGAATCAGAAAAGGCTTTGAGCTGTAAAGAAGAATTAGCGGAGAAAAATAAACCTTGACCTGGATTGGACTTAAGATAGCGGAGCAAGTGATGCGCAGCCTGCAGATGAGGAATGCGTGGTTTGGCAAAAAATTGACTAAGTTTATGGACTGCAAAAGTAATGTCAGGTCGTGTAATTGTGAGATAAATCAAACGGTCAATGAGTCTGCGATATTGTGAAATCTCAGAGAGCAAATCCCCATCAGTGCTATTTAAGTGGACCTTGGGATCTAAAGGAACTGAAGCTGGTTTGCAAGCAAGAAAACCAGAGTCCTCAAGTAATTGAAGAGTGTAATGACGCTGAGAGAGGACCAAACCGTGGGTAGAACGAGCAATTTCAAGTCCAAGAAAGTATTTCAAATGGCCAAGATCTTTGAGCTTGAACTGACTATGAAGGAAATGCTTAAGGGAAGCAATAACATGAGAACTAGGAGCAGCAATTATAATGTCGTCAACATAGACCAATAAGGCAATAAATGAAGTCCCAGAGCCCTTGGTAAATAAAGAATAGTCTGCCTTGGATTGAGTAAATCCAAACTGGATAAGAGCATTAGCAAATTTGGAGTTCCATTGACGGGACGCTTGTTTAAGACCATAGATGGATTTATGTAAGCGATAGACATGTCTAGTACCGGGAGGAGGCTGCTGCTCTGGAGTACTGTAACCAAGAGGGATATCCATATATACTTCTTCAAATAAATCGCCATTTAAGAAAGCATTGTTAACATCCAATTGAGTAAGATGCCAACCTTGACTTGTAGCAAGGGCCAATATAACTTTGATAGTTACTAATTTGGCCACGGGGAAAACGTTTCAAGGAAGTCAACACCTTCTTGTTGAGTATATCCTTTGGCAACTAAACGGGCTTTGTGTTTGTCAAGACGGCCATCAGAATGATATTTCAGTTTGTATATCCATTTGCAGCCTATAGAGTGTTTATCTCTGGGTAAAGGAACAATGGTCCAAGTATTATTGGACTCCATGGCATCTAATTCGACTTTCATAGCATGTCGCCACGTGGGAATACTAACAACCTGACTGAAAGTTTGAGGTTCCATCTGGGAAGAAACTGTTAAGACAGTTTCTGTGAGAAGGGAATAAGGAATCATAAGACAAAGATTTGGACAAAGGATATAAGGCATGGGAAGGAGGAAATTAATGATGCATCAATAAATGGCAATGAAAATCACGAAAAAATGAGGGAGGTTTGGAAATGCGGGAAGACTTTCTAGGTACAATAGCAGAAGTATGGGAAGGTGAAATAGTAGAGGGGATGGCAGGGAAACCATCATTGGAAGTACTGATGGAAACATCAGTAGAAACAGGAGGGGAAATAGAAGGAGAAACCGGAGATGGAGAAGGAAGGTCTAGGGAGGAAATGGGCAATACAAGGTCAGGAAAGGGATCAAAAAGAGGATCATGAGAAGTAATGGAATGACAAGGGAAGATGTCTTCATGGAAAGATACATCTCTGGAGATAAAAAAATTGTTTAGAGTTGATGTCATATAATTTATAACCTTTGATACCAGGAGGATATCCCAAGAAAACACATATGCGAGACCGGGGTTGAAATTTAGTGCGATGAGCTTTGAGAGTGGATGCAAAGGCAAGGCAACCAAAAACTCTAAAGGATGTATAATCAACAGCACATTGGTATAGAAGGTCATAAGGAGATCTTTTATGCAATAAAGGAGATGGAGTACGATTGATAATATAGGTGGCAGTAAGTAAACAATCGGTCCAGAAAGGGATAGGAACTCTGGACTGAAAAAATAGGGCCCGAGCAACATTGAGTAAATGTTGATGCTTTCGTTCAACAACAACATTTTGTTGTGGTGTGTCGACACAAGTGAATTGGTGAAGGACACCCTTGGTTGCAAAGAAATCAAAAAAGAAAATTATGGAGCATTATCCGATCGAAAGGTCTTTATATTGGCATGAAACTGAGTTGTTACCATGCTAAAAAACTGTGGAATCACAGTGCAAACATCAGACTTGGTCTTAAGTAGGAAAATCCATGTAAACCATGTACAATCATCAATTAGAGTTACAAAGTATCGATAACCAGCATAGGAAGGTATGTGATAAGGCCCCCAAAGGTCACAATGTATCAAATCAAATGGAGTGGTCGATACATGGTTATTAGAAACAAAGGAAAGTCTTCTTTGTTTGGCTAAGGGACAAATGTAACATGGGCTCTTATTAAAGGTTGCAGTATCACAACTAAAAAAAGGCTTCAAAACATCCAATTGTTTAGAAGAGAGATGGCCAAGTCTACTGTGCCAGGTGTAAGTAGATACCGTGTTTAGAGAAGCTTGCTGTGAAAGAGAAAGTGTGGTAGCATCCAGAACATATAAACCAGCCACTTTCTCACCCTTGCCAATTGTTTTCCTGTTGATAATGTCCTGAATGAGAAAGGAATCAGAAAGAAAACCAACTGTAACCTGTGAGGCATTTGTAAGGGCAACCACAGATATCAAGTTGAATTTGAACTGAGGTACAAATAAGACGTCCTTGAGAATAATCAAAGGACTAAGCCGAATGTCTCCACTGTGAGTAACTGGTATGTGAGTATGATTAGGTAAGGTTACATAGGAATGCTGAATAGTCTTCAAAGATATAAAGTTAGCAGTAGTAGAACATATGTGTTGAGTAGCTCCCGAATCAATTATCCAATATTGTGGTGAGGAGAAAATAGGATGAATAGAAACGAAAAAATAGATAGTGTAACTAGAGGCAGGAATCTCCTCTGTAGAGGGTGCAACCGTAGAATGTAATTGGCTTGAGAGCAAGGACATCAATTGAGTACATCGATTAGTGTTTAGATTATTGAGAAAGTTCCCAACATTTTTCTGAGAATCTGAATGTGCGTCTGAACCTCTAGTAGAGAGAGCAGAAACTTGATTAACTGCCAACTTGTTGGTTTGGGAAGAACCAGATTTCGACCTTGGAGTAAAACAGGTGGATAGCCATGTAGTTTATAGCATTTTTCAATGGTGTGGCCTTGAATGTTACAGTGAGTACAGAGAGGTCAATCTTTCTTCTGATTTTTATAACCTCCAAAGGTATGAGGTCCAGCATTATTTCGCTTGTAATTATTGTCCTGTCTAACAGTGAAAGCCATATTGGGAGATGAATCCAAAGTAGAACTGTGAATAATTCCAACTTTTCTTTGATGTTCTTCTTGAGAAATCAAAGCGAAAACTTTGTTGATAGGAGGTAGTGGATCCATAAGGAGTAGTTGACCACGAACTTGAGAAAATGAGTCATTCAGCCCCATAAGAAAGGACATGATATACTCCATTTGATGATGAGAACTGAGGTTTTTGACACCATCACAAGTGCATGTGCCACATGAACAGAAAGGTTTGTAATTACTGAGTTCTTCCCATAAGGTTTTGAGTTTAGTGAAATAAGTGCTGATTGAGTCTTGACCTTGAACCAGGTTCATCAATTCCCGTCTAAGTTGGAAAATTCTAGGCAACATTGTTGTTTCTAGTCCACGCATTTAGAAGAGTTAGGTCATTACCTCCGGGTTTGACGATGAAACCATCAACGAAGACCAGCTTGTTTTTAACGGAAAAGGCAATCAACATGGCTCGACTCCAGGAGGCATAGTTATCTCCTGTGAGAGCTTGCGAAGCCAAAATAAGACCTGGAGAATCCGAATGATGAAGGAAATATGGACTAGAAGATTCATCAACAGCAGATGTTCTTGAGAAGATAGTATTGCTTGGTTCCATACTGTATTAGGTTTGGAAAACTGGAAATTGAAGGTTGAATTAGGGATTTACGCAGCGGAATTGGATAATCGCTCTGATATCATATTAGAATAGAAGAATCGGAAGAAAGAAGAAGGAAAGTATATTGATCTGTACAACTTGTTCTTACAAGATACAACTGAGAGTTATATATACAAGAGAACTCTAACTAAACGTAAAGAGAACTAACTATGGTTACAAGTAAAATAACTATGGTTACAAGAGAGAGTTAGACTAACAACCTGATTAGCTAACTAACAAACTTAACAACTAATTAACAAACTTAACAGCTAACTGATTACTGTTAACTAACTGATTTATTCAATAGCAATATTAGTTTCGTGCTTGGCATCATACTTTCCTACCTGCATGCGAACTTGAGTTGGGCTAAGAAGATGTAGGAAAAATATAATGTGATAGATTAGAATAACACTTGAAACTTTCACAAAACATATAATTATTCCATTAATAAACAAAATAACAAAATATAGAAATGATACTACGATACATAAATGAATCGAAATACAAAAATAAATGTAAATGTTACCAAACCGAAGTCCTGTATTTTAAATTGCCACCTCATCGTGAGTGTTGGAAGGTAGCTTTGGCGTCATCTTTTAGGGTAAAACGGTTCCATGAACTAGGTAACACCTAATCTTGTTCGACTGTCGAACTTACTCGTGTCTGACTATCTCTCACCTGAAAAATAGACTCGGGATAGGCTGAATTTCGTTGGATGTTCTGAGAGCAATACCAAAAATGAGCTTGGTACGTAAAGACCTTTGGAATGTTGAAACGGAATGACCTTTGGGTAAGTAATGAAATAGATTTTTCAATTGCGAGAGACCTTTCGGTGTCCACTTTATTCACACCCTCGAGACCTTTCAAATTTCTAACAGAATATCCTTTGACTCAAACAAGGAGTACAATATATCTATGAAATTTCTTACAGGATTCCTAAAATTAATTGGCTTTAGGCATGGGCCTACCCACTTAGAGCTAGAGGGGCAGCTAGTTGGATGGTGTCATTCCTAATTTTAAAAAAAAATGAATAATGAATTTCTCTTTCGTTTTGGAACTCAAAAATATCTTTTGTCTAAGATGTATCGCCGTATGTGTCCCAAGTTTTATCTCTACCACATATTTGTGTGGAACCTATACCGATACAACATGAGGTGAAAAAAGGGCCCGGGAACTGTACTGAATAATTTTTTTAGGTTAATTAATAAACTAAGAATACACAAGCGAAAGAGGTTAAGACGAGGTACGAATCACGAGTGAGCAATGAAGAGCGATGATTCAATCTGACGACACCTGAAATCTAATATCTGGATTCACCACTGGCGATAAGTGGAGTAGCCTCTAGAATATTATATTTGTCAAGCTTGGGTGGCTTAGTTAAGTGATGTGGGATAAGGTTTAACATTTCTCTTCACTTGCAGCCCGGTTGCATGAGGCCACCCAAGACCTAGCTCTGATGCCTTATGAGATTTCTAGGAACGTTTCAACTTAAAACTAATTAAACTCATTAACTCAATTTATATTCAAAGTTCATAACTCATTTAAGTGATGTTCTTAGGTTATTGTAATGACATGTATTTGTATAAGTAATTTTAAAATTCTACCTTTCAGATTATAACACTTTTTATTTGTTAAAAATGTAAAGTACTTCATATTGAATATTTGCCTAGGGCTAGCCCTGGTCATGTCAGTACATTTTGCAAATAAAGGTTGAGAGACATATTGAAGCTCACTAATGAAAACAGGCATGATTCGCTTTTCTTGGCATGAGAGACATACTCTCATGATTTCAACATACAATCAGATCAAGTTTACAATCTGTCAAAACAAACTAAAGGTTTGGTTTGAAGTGGTGGATGTAATCAAAACTTGCATGCCTTTGACCGTTGAATAGCTTGAGAAAGAGAGAGAGAGAGAGATTATGGGTGAGGTAATTAGTGTGTGTGTGTGTGTGTGAGAGAGAGAGAGAGAGAGAGAGAGAGAGATTATGGGTGAGGTAATTAGTGTGTGTGTGTGTGTGAGAGAGAGAGAGAGAGAGAGAGAGAGAGAGAGAGAGAGAGAGAGATTATGGGTGAGGTTAATTATAGTGGGTGGTATGATTATAAAACAACTGTGTGGAAGGACCACTCCTAAAAAAGTGGAGAGTACCTATTTGTACAGTAAGCACGCCAACCATTATAATCATTCTCGAGGTCCCAACTTATGATTGGATTTTGAATGCACTTTATTTGTTTTCACAGCACGTGTCAATTAAGTTATCGAAGATTGATTTCATCGTCTACAAGCGGGATTTTCATTACTAATTTTTACGGGGTTAACTTCGCTGTTCAGTCATCCATTAACGAGGTCTCAATCAAAGTCAAAGCATGAATTAACTCCTTAAAAATCAATAAGCATGCCAACCATTATAATCATTGTCAAGGCCCCAATTTATAATTAGATTTTGAATGGTCTTTATTTTTTTTGTAATGCACATTTCAATTAATTTTTAAAAGATTAGTCTCATTATTCATAAGCAGAGTTTCAATTACTAATATCTGGGGGATCAATTTCATCATCCGCTAGTATGGGCTCAATCAAAGTATCCTATAAAATTTAAAGACCTCATGACATTTGAAGAAAATAAATTCTTAAAGTTTCAGGCTTTGACAACTAGACTAACCATTATAAAGTTGAGTCTCCATTATTTTTACCTTACCAGATTTCAATACCCCGTATCTTCCCAAAAAAATGGCATTTTTTTTTCTTGGATGAAATTCGGAATAGCGACGGATTCAGGATTAGCACAGGGGCAATAATCATGACCTTAAAAATAGCATCCAAGAAATTATCTATATATATGAGGGAAAGGCTCAAAAGACCAACACTTTTTTAAACAAATATTAGACTAACATCTAAACTCTTCATTCCTGATTAAATTTTAATGATCTAAATCGTTCAGTATGTTTAAAACATACTTTTACGGGTACCCGTGAGAAATAAGCTCAAAATATTACCGAAAAAGCTTGATCCAAGCAGTGATTAAAAGTGCTGACAGAAACTATTTTATAAACCACTGTTTGGATCAAGCCCTTTCTGATAATATTTTGAGTTGATTTCTCGCGAGTTCCCTTAAAACCATGTTTTAAACACATTGAACGGTTCAGATCATTAAAATTTAATCAGAAATGAAGAATTTAGATGTTAGTCTAAAAAAGTATTGGTCCATAGAGTAGTGTTTCGAGTCGTCTAAGGAAAACAAGAGAAGAACTCGCAAAGAGTTTGTAGGAGAACAAAAAGAAATTAAAAAGGGACATTTATTCCGTATACTTTTAGAATTAAAAAAGTTAAAAATATTAGACATTTTAACTTACTCTGAGAATTCACAGTCAAGATTTGTAATTTAGAAGTGTGCTATTTTTTCAGGTTTTATGTTTGAAACCTCTTCGATGCTACCGATTTTTATGAGCCCAATTCATGTAGGGCAAAATTTTGACTTTAAATAGATCATCTGCTAGTGGACAGTGGGATTGATACTCTACAGATTAGTTGAGATACGCGTAAATTGATCTGAACATTATGAGATTTCAAAAAACAAACCTACTCAAGGATGAACTGGTATAATTTTCATGAGGTATGATATGAAAAATTATTGGTATTTGTATGGTTATCAAAAAAATTAGGAGAAACCCGGTGATGTGCCCCTTGGTTCGCATCCGCTCTTGCTCCTGCAATCATATTCCTAGATCTCGTGTGTAAGAGCCAATCTTATGGCCTATTTGAATTGGTTTTTCAATTACTTTTTCTTCCCATTAATACTCAAGTCAAACTCATAGATCGAGATGAGATGAGAGGAAAGTACAAGAGAGTTTAAAGCCGTTAATTTAGGCATTCATTCGTAGGATGGTATATTGTTACTTTTATATGCAGACAAAGCTCGAGTCTCAAGTCAACTCGTACCACAATGATTTTATTGGCAAGTAATCGCTCTGAATGACATTAGTCGCCAGTTCAGGCCGATTGTTAATCCAAGCACCCGACCTGTCCCAACATTCAACTGCTCATCATCTCTAATGGGCCCGTGTCTGGGCTCATGTTATCCCATATCATAGTTTGACCCAAATTCTCTTAACGTTTTGGGCTACGCCCATTTACTTCATATTTGATCATGCCTGTCGTCTGCCTGGCCTACTAATATGGCCCTATATATCGATTCGGCCTACTACACTCTCATACCCAAGAAAGAAGCTTACTCAACAGAATAGTTATTCAAAACTAGACCTTAAAAGTAAATTTGAAGAACATAAAGGAAGGGAGAACAAAATACTCCCTTATGGCTGGTAGATTAATTACTTCATTACATAGAGTGATTAGTGAGGCATGCATAAAACAACCACTTGCACTCTTACCAAGTGCCTTTTTCTATTAGCTTTCCTTTTATTTTTGCTTTTTGACTTGGTGGGCTCAAATCATGAAAATCAAAATTTGATCATGTCAAAATCATTATGTAGCCCAACTTTTGTCACCCAATGGGGAGTTTTAAAAAATTACAAAACGCGTATCCAAATGAATAATGAATAGAATAGGGAAAATCAATAGCCAACTCCACATCTAAAAAAGAATACGTTAAAAAACTTATTAACAGTACTGTAAGAGACGAGAAAGTAGAACACTGAAGTACAAATTATTTGAACACGTCTCAAAATTAAGTACAAAAACTGCAGTATACTGACATTAACACAATTTAGAAAGAAAGTACACAATGAAATAAAAACAAAACATAATCCACATAACAATGTACCAAACATAATTCATGCAGTTTTATATCAATATAAAAGAATCGAGAGATTTTGGATGACAGAAAACCCGCGACAACATAAATTGATGAAGTTTTTGCTTCTACCATTAATTGTATATTATTCATTTATTCAATCCACTAATTACCCTGATGTGAGAGATTGATGATCAGGCTACTAAGTAAATGATGTCATATGGTTTCTTGTGAATATTTTCAGCCAATTGTTTCTCAGTTTTTAGTTATCTTAAGAGACTTTGGTTCAAAAGTTGCCTTGTCAAATTCAACACAATCATAATGTTTACCTTTCGGTTAAAGCACTAAAATCAGATGTGGAAAAAAACAAGGAAATAGAAATAGCACAGGCAAGTTAACAAGTCAGCTTAGATATGTGTGTACAGTTTACATCTGTATCTATATTCAGCGGCGAACCTAGAAATTTCATACAGGAAGGTCACTTATTTAGAATAAATTTTAAAAAAAAAAATTTAGAAGTCACACTATAATATAATAAGAAAAAAGATACCGTTTTGGTTTTAACTAAAACATCTCTTGTGTACTATGCACATATACCGTTCACAAAATATTATTTTAAAATTTTGAGTTTGCGGTTAATCTATAAATATATTTTTTAAGTTTGGTAATTTTTAGATTTTTTTTTTCAAATAAATTAAAGAAACACAACCCAAAAAAATTTAAAATGAGCAGTGTCGATTACTTTTTTTAATGCGCCAGTGACAAAAGTAAAAACAAAAACAAAAAAATGCTCATTTTGCCATCTTCACATTATAAAAAGTGACTGACACCGCTTATATAAACCTTTTTCGGTCATAGTTTCTAGATTTTATTTTTGATTTTTTAAAAAAATTCATTGTTAGCTTAAAAAAAAAATTTTGAAATTAACCGCAAATTCAAAATTTTATAAATTTTTTATTTAATGGTGAATGTCACATAGCACACAAGAGATGTTTATTCAATCTGTCCCTGTGTATATCTCTCTTTGTGTGTGCTCGTAAGGACGGAGCTAGGAATTTTTCTACGCAGAGATGAAGACCAAAATGGAGATATTCAAAATATTTAACAATTACGAACTTATATACTTCATAGGAATTTTTTCTTTCCTATATAAAATAGAATTTTTTTTTTTTTAGGGTTGATCGCTTCTATTGGTCCTCTTAGCTCCATCCCAATGTGCGCGAGTGATTATGCATGCGTATGGATTATAAAGCGTAATTTTTTAAAGTAAAAGATGGCCTCTAATGACCTTTTTAATGATTGGCACAAGCAATGGTAAACCTGTTTATTGCTACATGAGCTACTATACTTCAATTTTAAAATGATTAATGGTCGTGATGCATCAAGGTAAAAAAAGACACACTGTGGAGTTTAGAACTCACGAGTTAGATTTTTCGCCTGAGCTATATGTACCTCTTGCTAGGTCTGCAAAACAATCAACACCAAATTAGTGCGGATAGGATTGGGTCTTCGACGAGCACTCTGACGATCAAGTTAGCCTTTATAAGAGCGCAAAAGCAACTTAAAAGTGTGAGAGTGACTGTGTGCGTACTAGGAGTTGGTGTGCCCTTGGAGTATTTGTAGAGTATAAGCCCAACGAGGCTTCAGCCAAGAATGTCGCGCCGTGATCCCAGGATCAAGGTGTTGTCGCCATGTGTCCCACGTCCGTGTGGATTGGATGAACACATCTACATGTCCAGTAGCTGCCTTCCCCACGTCTATACGCGTAACTGTCCAAAACATTGAGAGCACGCCTCTATGCGGCCTTGCCAAGCACAGGGCCTCGGCAATACGGTCGAAGGCCGTGACTTGGAGAGATTGACCTGATTGACAAACGCTGAGCAAGAGAAGGCTCAAACAGACCTGACATGTCTTGCTCTCGGCACCGACCAAGACATGCTAGGCAACCTGTCGAGCCCCCTGGCCGAGTGTCAGTGACATCACCATTGAGACTAGCCTAGCTCAAGCCCAATGCAGATGGGGCCAGAGTGATCGTGGTGCAGATCCGGCCTACCACACACACTATTAGAGCAACTTTACTACAATTAAACGAATTGAGTTGTTTGTGAGCAGCTCAAGACTCAATTTGTTAAGATCTCGGTTCTATTCGTTTTGTAAATGAGTTGAGTTTAAGCTGAAACAAAATTATTGGCTCATTAAGTGAATGAACCTAGCCGATTTAATCATGGCTAGGCTCATGTAAATAAGTTATGCTCGAATATATAAGCTCAAATTGTTTGTAGAGCCTCGTTTTAGTACTTAAACAGAACTGAGTCAAGCTCGAAATCAAATTTGAATATTTGGACTCCACGCTAAATTTTACACGAGTCAATTTTGAATACTTAAAACGCGATTTGGCTTGACTCGACTATGATTGTTTGCACCTCTTTAAGTGAATAATAAAAGTACTAAAACGATAAACTAAGCGTGATGAGCAACAATTGATTGATGATAAAAGGCGCATGAACTTTAATCACTGTCATCAACCTCCTTTGGAAAACCAAAAATAGCTTTTGCTGATCATATCATAAAACTAATTAACACAAATAGTAGACAATTTTCTTACCCCAGAAAGGTAAAAAAACATTCAAATGCAAATTATCTTCCCCTCCTCCCTCTCCCATTATAAATCCTGGCTACAACTCCACCCAAATGCACCCATCTCTCTACCTATCTCCCTCTCCCTCTCCCTCTCCCTCTCCCTCGCCCTCTCTGAAGATGAAAATGTCATATACAGTAGTGTGTGCTGTGCTTGTTCTACTTGTGGGGGGAGGACCCCAGATGTCCATGGCAGCTATATGCAACCCAATGGAGCTGAGCCCCTGTGCGGGCGCAATCATATCAGCAAAACCACCAACTGCAGCATGTTGCAGTAAGCTCAAGGCCCAGAGGCCTTGCCTTTGCCAGTACCTGAAAAACCCAAACCTTCAGAAGTTCATCAACTCTCCCAATGCAAACAAGGTGGCTACCACTTGTGGCGCTCCCTTCCCCAATTGCTAGACCACTACTCTTATAACTACGTATGATTGGTTATTAGTGATATTATCTACTTGTGTTGATCTCCAAAGAGTGATCTTTAGCATATCTATATAGTATATATATGTATGCATTGGACTTGTAGTTTGAAAATTGGGAATGAGCTTTCCTTGGTGTGCTTTCTGTGAGTGTTTGTGAGTTTTAGCTTCCTTGCTTGTAATAGAGCTAGTTTAATCCACTTCTTCTTTGGCTATAAATTTATTATTTCTAATGCATATGATTTGTGATTGGCCTTGCCTCTCTTTGAAAGCATCCACAAATTCAGAACTTAAATCACCAAGCATGTTTCTAAGATGCTACTAATAATGAATGAATGAAAAATAATTTCCTCAGCTTGGTTTCAGATAAAGACACTGTTCAAATGGACTAAATAACGATAAAAGAGTGCCGAATTAAAATAAGAGTTAAGAGAATAATTTAGATTTATAATTCCTAGCTAGGAAGTCCAAATTCTGGGAAGAACCATAATGAGATGAAGGCAACTGAAATCTCCCTATTTCCAGCAATGTTGAGGCTCCAAACCCTAACCCAAGTTCAATATGAATAATGGATAACAATAATTATAGGTACTATAGAAGATACTACTGCTGACAATGTTCAAAATCTCACACTAATATTCCCAAAACACAGGATCATAAGCACAAATGCTCTTTAACACTATATTGATGAACAATATCAGGAGTTAGTTATACATACTGGGCAAAAGCTACAACTTGATACTCTTGTACATGCTCTCTATCAAAATCCACGTAAAATGTCAAACAACATATCAAAACCTAAGTACTGAAAGCCAGGACTAAAAAAAGAGCCTGTTCTCACATAATTCACATCTATGGCACTAACTACTAAAAGGGAAGTAAACACAAGCAAGAATAAACATGCCACTGATTACCCAGGTTTAGCCCAGCCCTGTCACTCCACATATTATTTCAGCTCATTTGCACCAGTCCTTGTGACAGCTAACAACTTCCATTACAGCATTTTACTCTGTTCTGCTCTTGCTCCTTTTTCTTTATGGTTTTCTGCTTGGGGGGGTTTTTTGGTTTTTTTTTTTTTTCTTCAATTATATAACATTATATCAGAAGGGAAGTTGCCTACTAATATCACCTACGGGAGAAAAAAAGAAAATCCGGGTGATTGACGTGCAGCAGAGTCAGCCATTCCTCAGCAGCCTGTAAGAGGGAGTTCATTAAGTGTCGCTCAGATCCACCATTTGGGGTCCACCTGGATGCCTTGAACTTGTAAGAAGCGAGACCAAATACTGGTAATGAAATCTTGGGGAGGCCATCCATCTCGCTGGGATAAGTCACGACGGGGCCCTGAGCACGTTGCAAGCCTGAAACAATCACAAAATGTACAAACGAAAGTGTTAGTTTATAAAATGATGGGGCAGGTTTTACATCAAATACAGAAGCTACTTGATAACAAAGCCAGCAGAGAAAGTCCATGAAACCACTGGGATTTCATATTGTACGAGGTTCTTTTCTTTTCTTTGAAAAAATAAAAAATAAAGAAAGCCCAAATAAATATCACAATGCAAAAAGGCTCTCATGTTGGTTCACCATTACACTTTTAGATAGGTGATAACAAGGATTGACCAGTGAAAAAGGCAATATATAGCAGGACAAGTGGGACGGACGAGTCAATCTAGCATTACCTCAAAATACCTGACACAAAGTTGATCAAAAACAAAATCATAAATCTAGGAATTATTAGTAACTCAGGCATCTAGGACAATCTGTTCAAAGCTGACAAAAAATTGAAAGACAGGGGCATCAACAAAAAGTAAAAGTTGATTTAAAATGTGGAGAAACATATTAGTAGAGCCCATTCCAGAAGATACACTAGGGTTCCGTTCATTTGTCAAGAAATTGATGTAGAAAAATTGCTCCTGAGAAAATTTTAGTGAAGTGAAGTAAAGGAAAATGAAGCGTATTTTTCTTCATATGTTCATTTGATAAAATAAATTTATGAGAGTTAAAATAGATAGTTCAATTGTGTAAAAAAATAATGCAAAAGTATGATTCCTGCAAAATCGTATGTTTTTTGCAGGACATATTTAGAGAGAAAATTAATCCAGAGAAATTAATCCTAGTAGAAAAGTTAGAGACGTGGGTCCCACAATATTCCTGCTAACTGAACACATAAAAAAAATACAGGAAAGAGAGATATTCCCGTATTTTCCTTTCCTTTCTCGCTAACTGAACAGAGCCTAGTAGTCTCTCAGAATCAAGGAAACAATATACCAATAGATCCATGCAAAATGCACTGCTGCCAAGCACAATAACGTGCATACTGCATAGATATATAAAAAACTTACATGGTTTATATCAACTAATTGAGAACAAAAAATAATAGTTACCTGACACGGGCGTATTAAGTGAATGGAACGTCAGGAAGCAAGCATTCAAATCTTCTAATGTAGGTCCCACTGGTATTCTGTAGATGGGATACCTGCAACAATACCGTCAAGACGAGCAAGTCACATATGCAGGCTTTGCCAATGTTCCTGTAGAGGCTAAGAAGGGATTGTATAACTATATACCAGGCCACAGAAATCCAACTGGAGGATAGTACGTCACAACTTCTTAGTGTTTTCAGCTCAGGGAAACAGAGTGCAAGATTCAATATCTGTCTAAATAGAAAGACAGGAAACTTTAAAAAAAGTGAAAGAAGAAAACTTAAACTGCATGTATCAAATGAGGGCAGAAATGACTAGCCTTGTCAGCTAGAGGTACACGGCTGTATGGTTGGTCCCGTTCAAGATACTCAAACAGCAGGCATCCTTGAGTAGTATGAGATTCGCCCAAATCACTAGAGAAGCCTTCTTGAAGGACAGCATGTTCTCTCAAGGACAATCCGTCCAATCTAATAGGAACCTCACTAATTAAACAGTGATGATTATGTTGTTCTCTCAAGTTCAACGACCTCTCATGTTCACAATCACTGCTGCCATCACTACTTGAATCCCTGAAATAGACACCATCACTGTCCTCGCCCGGCTGCCTATATAGCACACAGAAACAAAACTGTATGAGGCAGAACTCTACCAACAAAGATCCAATACTTCCGATTTGAATACTGAGACAATTGTTATGGGAAGTTGAGAACTAACAAACCATCATGTAACATAGTGCAAACTCTGAATTAAAGTGAGAGTAAGCTAAATGCATGCATGCATTGCAGAATTAAGACCAACAGAACATAAAACAGATGACGAGGCTGCAAGAAATACATGCATGAAACAAAATATC
This sequence comes from Arctostaphylos glauca, assembly GCA_019985065.2. Lineage (NCBI taxonomy): Eukaryota > Viridiplantae > Streptophyta > Magnoliopsida > Ericales > Ericaceae > Arctostaphylos > Arctostaphylos glauca. The sequence continues at coordinate 15,715,147 of JAHSPW020000013.1, forward strand.
ATGCACAATAAGCGCAGAAAGAAAGAAAAGAAGGAAAAAATAAGAAATATCTGCATGGAACATAGATGGCTAAGCTTATAAAAATGAGTTAAGTGAAGGTAACAAAACGGTATTGTTCTGAGGTATATTAAGATTCAGCTTTCGGTTCATATTTTGTCGACCAATCCTTCCTAATTCACATCTTTGTTGAAAGAATTTCTTTTTGTAATTCTTTACATAAGGATTCAGAAAATACCAAATCCCCGCCTACACAAGCAAACCACTTCTCGGGATTTGTAGTGGGCTCCTTGACCTGTGTAGATTGGAAGCAGAAAGAAAGAGAGAGAAGTAAGCTGCACAATCTGGGAACATAACAGGTAGCGTGCAGGGAAAGATCTGAAATTCTCCACTCTCCCCCTGCGAAAGGACAACGGTCAACGGCCTTTGTGGTCTGAATATTGAGCTCTTATGATTACAAGGTTACCCTTCATCATCGTTTATTATAAGTACTTTTATAAACTAAAGGCACTGAGTGAATGCCGTATAAGAAAAGAAGGGCAAAAAATAAAAGGGCCCTATGCACTTCTGTGTCCATCAAAAGGTCTATTGTGTCAAAATATTGGTCAAGAAAAGGATTACAATTACATTCCTCCAATTTCAACTATACACTCTACTAAGCAAATAAGTCCAAGCTTATACAAAAGGTCCAGAAAGGGTTAAGATAGCCTTGAACTGTGATACACCCGTTCTCCTATTAGGGTCTCCCTCATAGTTTGTCCCTCTCTTCCAATCAACTTTCAAGTTACTAGTGCCAAGCTTCTACAATTTACAAAGCAATGCGTGACCTCTTAAACTACAATTACAAGACATGACGCCCCCCAGCCATCGGAATGTATCTAATACCAATGTTCAGCCAAATAAGCAACAACCACAACGCAAGTTCAGTTCTCTGTACGCTTCTGTCTCTTCCTATCTTCACTTTCATTTTTCTCACATCATTATTTGCCTGCAGTTCTCATCAATAAGTATATTCCTAACTGATCTAAGGTGTAAAACTTAGGTACACGATTCTTAATGTAGAAACTCATTCAGATGCTCATCGAAGCTATCCTTCTAGGTTGTGGATTACAGGTTTGTAAAGCATCGAAGTCCAAACCAATTCGCAATGAGTGGAGAAGTTGTCTAGGCTCATATACTAGTAATGGATACAATCATTAGATGATGTCGCAAACTTTAATAAGGTTGTTTGTTTTGAGTAAGAGCCAAGAAACCCATATCCTACGTCACTAATTCCGGTGATCTAGTGTCGGGGCAAACTTGATACACACATCACTGGTTCCTAATGAAACTTAGGAAAGGAAAATGTGAAGAATTCTTGTGCCGCTACAAGTAGTGGTTCTCAATACCCTCATTGGATGATACACTTGCAATAGACAGAACTTGAGGATTGCAAATATATTAAGCGCCGTGGTCAATCTGAACTTGAACCAGTAAACGAACCAAAAACAATTTGAGTAAACAACCTTAACGGCTCTGAAATAAAAAAGAATATGCAAATTACAAAAGCACAACAACAACAGAAAAAAAAAAAAAGCTTCATGCCTAGGCAACAACTTGGATGCAGTAGCAATCCTGAATTTCCAAATACAAAAAAAGTGAACAGCTGATGAAAGAAACAACCTTATACGTGAAATAAACAAATCACATTCATACATAACCAGGGACTGCTTATGCAAAAATTTCAACAAAAGAAAAGCTAATGGTAAAAATAATTTCATGCAGTAGGCATGCATGTTTTGACACTGTATTCCTGCCTTCCAGTTAGATTACAACCAGCAGCACCATTCTTTATGTTTTTCGGAAGTTAGGTAATTTTAGTGCAGCACTATGATTACCTTGATTTCACAGAAGACTTGGAAGGATCACTGTATATTTGAATGGCAGATAAATAGGGGACATAGTATTGAACCACACTATCACTGTCGTTTAAAATTAATGGCACTCCAGCCCCATAAGCGCTCCACTCCTTAAATGACTCCCACAAATCACCAAGCACAAAGTATGGCTGAAATTCCACATCACATGCCCTCCATCCCCTCATAGATGTCTGTCATCACATTCATAACAAGCATGAATGACCAAGATAAATTCAAAATTGAATCTACTAGCATCCACATATTCTAAATAACACTTAATGAATAGGGATAAATTAAACAAATAATATACCAAATTCAAACTTAATTAACCTTTGAGAGATACTGAGCAGGAACCGACGGCGTAATCGATTCCAGAAACCGTTCAAGATTACACAAAGGCGACACCGCGGGCTCCGATGCCGGCGCGGCAACAGGCTTATGAGTCCCCACCGCACCACCTCGGCTTTCCTGCTCCTTTTTTACTGACTTGCCCTTTGTAGAAACAGAGTGACTAACAACCGTGACGTCGCTCTGAGCTCTACGAAGAGGATCATGACTCTGCTTATTCTGATGGTTCCTTCGAGCCTTTGCCGGATTGTAAAATCGATCCTCCCCACGACTCCGCCCGAATTGCAATCCAGCACCCAACATCTCCACAGTCCAATACGAACAAAGGCCTCAAAAAAAAAAAAAACCTAAACTCACCCCCTCCTGTAAAACCCTAGGCCAAGCCCACAATAACGGAATCCAAACAACCGCAAATCTATATATATAAATCGATAGGCTTATATCTCCACTATATATTGACGGAACCTATCGATATTGAACCGGAACGATCCGGCTAAAGATACTCGAAGACGAATACAAGATCAAATTAGCCAATTGATGTCGACGAATTCGGAAATCCGCCGACTAGCAGGAAACCCTAACAATATTGAAGCAGATCACACGGAAATTTATATATGGATAAGGGTATGGATATAAGTATATAATTCATGTATTTGCGAACCACGCCTGAATGATCCAAACCTCAATGATCTAATGAAGAAAAAAAACGGTTCCAAATAGCGAAGGCTGAAAATGAAAATGTCGAGAGGTAGAAGAGAAAGAGTCAACGGAATTGGGAGGAGAAGATGACCAAAACCAGTCACTGAATAAATAGATAGGCATGCGAAGAAGAAAACAATTTCACAAAATTATTTTGATACAACTTATGGACCACCACACATATTACATATGTTCAGTGTGAGAAAAGAAATTAAAAATTTTTAAAAAATATAAATCAGAATTAAAAAATATAAAGATAAGACAATACTAAAGACTTTAAAAAGAGTAAAAGATTAGAATAATGCTATAAATACAAATATATTCGAAGTTGTTAAATGCACGTAAATTCTTATGCACTTAATCACTCCGGATACATCCGTGTCTGGATATATCCCAAAGGTATGTTCCTAGTTTTTTTTAAAGATTATCCTTGTTGAACATTTTTTATTTTTAGTAAAAAATAATTTTAAAAATTGTTATAATTTATATTTTTTATATTAAAACGAATGATTAACCAGACATCAAATTTATATAGTATGAAAAGTAATGATCAACAACAAAAACAGTAAAATGTGTTTTTAATTGCTTCAGTTCTTAAAGCGATAGGACAAAGTTGCCCCTGGGAGAAGATTTTGTAATGAGATATGGATTAGGAATTTGTACTTTGGTTGGGGGTATTTTTGGGAATGGGGTAAAAATGGGAAATGGGGCCACCGACCAGTGATTTGTCGAGCATTATCTGGAAGTGGGGGATCGAGGAGTGGGAGGAATGGGCTGTGATTGGCGGGCGGGGGAGAGAGGGGCATCAGAGGACGACACGTGTGATTGCGACAGAGGGAACTACACGTGTACGGTTCGGTCAGCGCTAGTGGTTGGCCGGTTGTGGGAAGTCGCTTTCTTATCCTCGATTGTCCCGACTCCCAATGGTGTTTGGATTGGTCGCGCAGAGCAACCCCGTGGACGCGACTGGCGGAAACCGTGGAGTCACGTCTGCACGTTCGATGCTCAAATCTATATTACAAGGGAGGACGGTGTGGGGCCCTCCAAACATATTTTCACAAGAACGGTCCAGATGGATTCGATCCAACGATGGAGATTAACTCAGAATTTAATTATAGTGCTAATAGTGGGTGGAAGTTGGAAGGACACTTAAAAGGAAAACTTTTGAACTTATTTTTAGAAAACAAATAAACTTTTGAGCCTTTCTCATCCTTGGAACCATAAGAGCTATTAATGAAGGGTTGAATTGCAATATACTAAATTGATCTAAAAAATCTATGATCTAAAAATATTTTTTTTTAAATTTTGGTCTTTATTTTTAGGCTAGATTAGAAATGAAAAAAAATATCAGGATCTAGATTTTCTAAAAATAAAAAAATTATGATCTATAAATAAAAATGTATGATCTAGAAATGAAAAAATCTACATTAATCACGGATGTCAAAAATCTACACTGACTTAATTACAATGAAGATTTTTTGTCAAAAACAAAGAACAAAAAATCTACCCGATTTATTTTTAGCTTGATTAGAAATGAAAAAATCTACCCTAAAAGTAAATTTTTTTTACCACGATCATTGCTTTTAAAAAACTTGATTAGTCTTGAAAAATAATAAAAAACTTAGAAACTAATCATTTGTGTTAAATTTTATTTTTATTTTCTAGATTCATTCGTCAAGAAAAAATGATTAGTTCCAAAAAATTGACATAAATTTTATTAAAATTTTAAAAAGGGTACACCTTTCACTTCCATAGTTATAGACGTCAACTACATAAATCACGTAACTTTAGAATAAAAAATAAAATAATTCACTTTATAATTTTATGAATTTAATAGTTACTCAATTAAATAAAAATTATGACATGCAAAAAAAGAGAGGTTAAGATACTTAATTTCATACAAATATCTTTAATCAATAGCTAAGTTTAAAAAATAAGTTTAATTTTTAGAAACACTTTGTTAACTTATTTTTGCAAACACCTTTTAATCTTTATTTAGAAAAAAATTTTTAATTTTTATCTACTACATCTTTAAAAAAATTATTTTTATTTCAATAATATTTTTATCCTAAATCGGTGAATAATTTAAAAACTAAGTTTGGTTGTGTTTTGAAAAAATATTTTCATTTTTATTTAAATATACGTGATTTTGTACTTTTTCATCTTTAGTTAATTTTTAAAATTTTAATTTTCTTTACTTTCTGTACACATCTATTCTAAATACAGATAAAAAGTAAAACAAATAAGAAATTTCACAAAAAAATCACTTAAAACGAAATTAGAAGTGTAATTCTAATTTTGAACTGCAATTGCACTTGAGTGATTTAATTAAAACTTATAATCTTATGAAAAAGAAAAACAAATACACATTTGGATTGCTAGCTTTTGAAAGGTAAAAACGTCAAATTTCCAATTTCAACCATTTCTATCTGTTGTCATCCCTGATAAGGGAGGTAATTATAATTTCAAAAACCATAGGAGAAATATCTGTAATTATCAGAAAAATATTTTACCCTATTTTTATTGTCCATGGTTGTGCTGAAATCTTTTGGCTAGAAATGAGATATGTGGTTCTGACATTTGAGAAACATTTATAATTGCTTTTAAGTGGTAATTTTGACGTTTGAAAAACTTTAAACTCTAATTCGTGGTTTTAATTTTTTGGTAGTGCAATAGACATAGGTAATATGCTAGCAATTTTGAGTGTATGAATTATTCTGAGTAGTGACTATGGTTCTGTTTTTCCAAAATCCTGTAGTGGTTCTTGACTTTAAAGTTACTTGATTTTTTTCCTAAGTAATCATAACCAATCGAGTACAACTGGACCATTCTTGCAAAGTTGACATCATCTACAACCAATATCAGGATCCAACGCAATTTGCCCATGAATTGTTACCAAATTCGCAGGGAGTGCCGTAGGCACGGGTAGTACGCTAGTCTTAAACATTGAACTGTTATTATTATTATTGTTTATTAAGGGTAAATTGCACTTACCTTCACTGAGGTTTCAAAACATTGCAGAAACCTCACCTGAGGTTTCAGAATTTGCAGTTACCGCCCTTTCTTTTGAAACTATTATACACTTTGTCCTCTGCCGTGAGATTCCGTTAGTTATGAATTAGTTTTTGATGAGATCACCATAAATTTTTTTTAAAATACTTAAAATACCCTTGGTAATAGTTATATACAAAGAACAAAATCTTTCTAAAATTCACAACACTTATTTTTCTCCTCATCTCACTAAAGCTATGTAATTTTTTTGTTTTAGTTAATTTTTTTTACAAATGCATTAGTTGAATATTTATTTATTTATTTATTTATTAGTGTGCGGGTTTTGATTTATTACTAAAAAGTAACGTAGATTAGATTAATATTAAAAAAGTAAAAAAACAACAGTATTGGTTAGCATCTAATAAAATGGTATATTTTTCGAATTGATCAAAATGGACCATTCTCTATGCATGTCATCGTTTCAACGGGGATTTTAGTTTTTCAAATCGACCAAAATGGTCTATTTTTGAGCTACATGAATTAAAAAATTGACTTTTTTTGGTCATATAAAGCACACACAGGACTGCTAGTTCAAAACTCTTGTATTTAATTCAAAACACCTATTAAGAACAAAACATCAATAAAATAGAATTCAAATAAAAATTAAACATTAAAAAAAATGGAAGAGTTTTTAATTCGATTCGGTTTGGTCAGTATAAAAATATATATGGTAAATCGAACCGAAAAATTGAAAAAATCGAAAAGGCAAAGTCAAAACAATAACCGTTCCTATTTCAAACCGATCAAATCGTGATTTTTTCAATCGGTTTTTTTTACAACGGCCTATACCTGATGTTTGTTGGGTACCGATTGATACCATTATTTTTTAAATTATTAATTTTTAGTTTTTTTAATTACACTTAAATTGAGACAAAAAATAATTACACTTGATTCTATGTTGCCCTAGAGTAGACAAAAACTATTACAAAAATTACGAAAAAGGCTAAGGATTGGTAATCTTTAATCTTTATAATGAACCGTTGAAATCCTTTGATCTTTAAAAAATAGAAAGATTGTTTGTCTTTAATCTCTCATTGCAAGAAAAAAATAAATAGAGGAATTGTAAAAAACAAACAGGAGAATTTCTAATATTTAGAAAAAAAATCCTTAGAAAACACAGAGAATTTAATCTTTAATCTTCTTTATGAATTGAGATTAGAAAAAATCAATGGTCTAAGAATTCTTAAAAAAAACAGTTGCATGTGTGTGTATATTAGTTTTAATCTTTAATCTTTATCATGAAATGTATGTTACTTTTTAGTAATAAATTAAAATTGGTACACCGATAAATAAATAAATAAATAATCAACTAATGCATTCATAAAAAAAATGACTAAAAAAAAAATACATACCTTTAGTGAGGTGAGAAAAGAAATAAGTGCTGTGAGCCTTAGAAATATTTTTAAGCTATGTATATAGCTATTACCAAGGGCATTTTAAATATTTTAAAAAAATTATCATGGTGACCTCATCAAAAACTAACATGTAACTAACGGAATCTAACGGCAAAGGGCAAAGTATATAATAGTTTCAAAAGTAGAGGAGGTAATTACAAAATCCCAAAACCTCAGTGTAGATTTCTACAACATTTTGCTGAGTAGCTTCAATACCAGCTCGCAGGTCGACGATCTCATTGGCTCGCTCAAATAGCTCCTTCTTATTGTCAACAATAACCTTCTCACGAGCAACCAACAAACTAATCAGACTTGAAATCTTTTTGTTTTTCAGGGTAGACTCATCCCTCAGCAACACCTTCTTGGCTCTTTTTGTCTTTAGTTCATCTTGTAGCGCAGTTTATTTTCTCTTCTCTTTAGCCAATTCATCACAAGTGTGACACCTCATCCAGGCTATGATACCAGGTGTGAGGTCAATCGTCCGGGATGGAGAGTCTTAGTGGATATTCGAATGATTGGTCAAGGGTTCCACGTCGTTTGATGGATGTAAGTTCAATGTTATATATAATAGATCATGAACCTACCTTATACATGTACACAATCTTTTAAAGCCTTTAGGGCACCCAAAACCAAATGAAAATTCATATTTAAGCATGCTTGTTCTGGAGCAATCTAGGGAGATTTATTGGGAAGTCCATGGAGTTTGAGCGGTCAAAACATACAATATTATACAAGACGTGACCGAATTGTTACAGCGAGGCTCATCTCTCTCTCCTTGAACAGTGGTAGTAGCTTTCTCGGAGGCCTTCATTTCATTGCGGGTCCCAAATAGACGAGAATATAGTTCATATTCATATAACAAAACTCAAAAAAGGTAGAAGGCATTACAAGGCAGAATAAATAGTAAAAAGGGTAAGAGCTCAAGTGAAAGACTTAGTTGACTAATGGTAGAGGCGACCAGGTTAGTCAGATCATTATCATCTATCCAAAAGTCATTACTCTGTAAGTAGGAGTCCCAAATTAATACATGGCATCCAAAGCAACAACACCATAATTAAAGATCGTTCTGTCCTTCATATTCTTCTCCACATTCTCCTTATTTTTTCCTGTGTCCTTTGGACATTCATCACTAACCTTCTTAGCAAAAGCAATAGACTTTTTCTTCTCCTTCTCAGTCTTCACCTTTTTAAGTACAGGTTCACCCATTGTAGTTATAGGTTCAACGAAGAGTTCATTAATCACCACACCCTTCATAGTCACCCTAAAGTTAATGAACGTTCCTGAATCGTTATCTTTCTTCATCAATCTATGCCTCTTTAACACTACCTTCTCCTTAAAGTGTCCCTCTCAGCCCTCAATTTGGCCATCCTCTCTCGGTTGATCTTCATCTCCTCCTCAATAATCTCTCCTACATAGAAGCAGGGAACAAGAAATAAGCATAGTAAAGTAGTGAAAATACAATGTCGTGAAGGGTTACCTCTCGCAAAGGCAAAGGTGTTTGACCAGTGACTCTGTGGTCACAAACAGGGAGAATTGGTGAATAGGGAAACTATATACCTTCTTGACAATTCTCTCCTCTTCATCAGACAAGGTCGGCCTCAGCTTCCCTATACAATATAAGAATAGAGTCACACAAAGAGGAAGAACAAGAAAAATAGCAACAGAAAGACTAAAAAGAAGAGAGGACAAGTAAATAAACCCATTACATTTTGCTATATGCTCACCCCAGAAAAAGCAAACCCGAGGAGAGCCAACTGGATGCTCCCGATCCGGGCTTTCCCATTCATTTCTCAATATAAAAAGGAACTTATCCTTTTGGTCCTTTACTGAGGAGAGGAGCTCGTCCACCAAGGTTGTTGTCCTTTCCTTTTTAGAGAAAAAAATATCATGTTTTAGTTAACTTGCTGAGAATATAAGAAGGTTTTTCATTCTAATTCGGCCTCACCATTCGAGCAGGTGGCGCACAACATCATGCATCCTACGAGGGCCTGCCAAGAATTAAGGGCTAATTTGGCATGGGGAAAGGTTTAAGAAACCTAAAATCTACCTATTTGGTTTGGGAAAGGGAAGCCTAAGGCTATCCTTAAGGGTGTGGTGATATAGACACACCTCCATGGGCCAAAGAGTGCAGGCACGCTTTGAAGAGGTGGGAACCTTAAGAAGACTTCAGAGGGGTTTTGATACACCTTCGTATACAACAAAAGGTCAGACTTGATAATCACAAAGGGGATGGTTGACTTTGAATCCCTATCTTGGGAACCCCTCGTTCAAGGGGATAGGTGCTTAAAAAGTACAAGATGAAGAGGCCTCAACCCCCAACATTATCCTTACCACTAATTGACTCTCGGTAATTTCGAACCTTGTTGGTTTCATGGCTTGAAAATAGGGAAGGGCAGGCTTATCAAAGTGAACAAACTCCCATAATGGTTGAACTCTAGTAGGGCATATGTGGCGAAATCACCTAGGGAAGGGGAAAACGAATGAAGTGTGACGTAGTAACAGAGGCGAAGGAAAAAGAAGCCATATTCAAGCCTTAAACAGGTGGGATCTAGGTTTAAAAGGAACCTCAGTTTCATGAAAGAAAAATGACAGAGAACGAGACACAATAGAAGAGAGAGGAAAGGAGATGCACCTAGGTTTTGAAACTGAAAATTACCATGGTTGTCTCTTGAGGAATTTGAACAGGTGTGCCACTGAGAAAGTAGAGGGGAGTACTACAGAGAGAGAGAGAGAGAGAGAGAGAGAGAGAGAGAGAAATGCAAGACGAAAATGAAAGAGAAACGAGGGGAACGTTTGAGATCCCCTCGTTTCGAATCTCAACCCTTGATTTTGGCATGCCTGAGACCTGAATCAAGGACATGTGGAATACTAACCACTCCAACTCCACATTTTCACTGCTGGCACGTCCAACAGCCATATGCGAGCCATGTGTTGACCTGATAGGTATGAAGTCGACGATATAACAATAGTAGCCGGCTCAATTGTTCTACTTTTCTCTACTACTTGACCTAAGCACCTTTGCAAAATAGCCAGCCCTCGGCCTTATCTTAGGTGGGGCCCATGGTCATGGTTAGACCCAGTTTGGTAGGGATACTAGTCTCAAAAAGAGCATTCCTATTGAACATGATAAATAAATTGAAAAGAGATAGACCCGTACTCACAGAAGGATAGTGATCTCAAGACTCCTAGATGGGAAAGGGTTGTAACTTTATTACAACTCAAGAGAAGCAAATTCCAAGTAAGATTCAAAGAGCCAAGTAGGTATAAAGGTGCATCCAGATCTGAAAAATAGGCACGACCTATTATTTTCATCAAAATTATAGTATATTCATTTTTTCATACACAAACGACTTTGACTTATTATCGGATGAGTGTTAGCCGACACTACACTGGCGTTCTAGTTTTTTTCTGCAGGTCCTTGATCCGAGAACGCATTGTCAAATGTGTTATCAATGTTAATTAATGGTGTTTTCAAATTTAAATTATCATATCGTTTGGCTTGACCTATGGAATCCTAAAATGGTTATGAGCTATCTATCCGCTAAAAAATTCTTATAATGTTACCCGTCACTCTTATAATTTTTTTCAGGAAAACACCACCTACAATATAAACTAGGAGATTTTATGTATATATAACCATACAATTCGTGCCAAAAATTCAAATCTATGTTATTTTAAGTGAGTTCCATATTTCAAATATAAATCATCAATCCTGGCTCATTAAGCTTTCTCTCCTCATGTGCAATGTTAGGTCAAACAAGTCATTACCTAAAATCATCCGTACTTAAAATCAAGTGATCCAAAACCTACCTGATTGAGATGCTTGTGTGGTGGATGTAATTCTAATCCCCCTTTTTTAATCAACATTTTCAATGCTTTGACTGATTCACTGTACCTATTGGAAGACATAATACTACTTTCATGGGCCCCTTGAATCTGCCACTCCATAATTTTTATCTTTACAAGGGACAACTCATGTTTCTTTTGTCCCACCAAACCACCCCCGACCTAATATTTCTTTTGTCCCACCAAAACACCCCCACCCCTTTCCTAAATCAGGGCCCTCTTATAATAATACCTCGCTTCGATTCATTTGTAATATAAATTTGTAAAAAAATAGACGAACGAATAAAAGTGAGTTTGAATTCGTTAATTTGAAATAACTATTCAAATATAAAATATTCATCTAAACTTGTACAGTCATACATTATTTAAATATTTCTCTAAATTTGACTACAATTTGATCGGATCAACATATTTTCGTCAATTTTTACTCGTATGTTTAAAGCTTTTCTTGAAAGATTTATTCATATTTTTCGGAGCTCAAAACCGAACATCCTCCCGATTGCACCCCATGGGCCTTGGAGCATGTTCGATTTTTCTTTTTTAAAGTCAGACGTCTTATGTTGCCTTTTACCAAAAAAAAAAAAAAATTCATGCTAAAATTTGTTTGCACAAACGTTACTTTAAAAACCTTAATTTACAAAACCCACCAACCAAACAGAGACCACATATCAATAAAGATAAGCTAAAAGTGTTGGTACTTTTTGATAGAGAAATCTACCCACAAATAATGAAGGGTAGTTTCTTCTTCCTCGGACTACTTGTCTCGTCAGTTAATGGCGGTGCTGGTGGTTTGAGACTGGGAGATGAAAAAAAAAATGGGATGTTGATGTTTCGTTGCAAGTGTAATAGCAACACCACATAGTCACAAACAAAACCCTAGAAGCATATCCTCATGGATAATTCCAAATGAAAAGGAAGAAGGCGACTTCCCATTTGTTTTCAGTGTGACTCATATTGTATAAACTGTTATACAATATTTAAAAAAAAAAATGCTCGGGACAATTTACACGAGTAAAATTAATTTTTTGGGGACACATCTCACTGTTTATGAGCGATTGACCTAATTTAAGGTAGAATAAAGTCTTGTATAAATTGGCCATATCGTGTTGGAGGTTCTCAAAAGAAAACAAACATTTAGGTCCCGTAATTTAATCACCAAGACAATATATCTCCGTGCTATAACATTTTTGTAGGATAGTTATGATTTGTGACCCCGGATTAATCATTTGGGAGGTGAATATGGACTATGGAGTCAACTATTTAAAGTTCGAAAGAAGATGAATATCAATTTATTAAGTGGATGAGATGTTCAAATTATTCTAAATTGCTCGGAGGAAAACGATCTTTGCACTATATCAATAAGGTTATGAATCTTATTTGTACAAAGTCTTTTCTAAGTAAACTTCAAAAGAACAAAGTTGTGCATAATGAACGAAAGAGATAATATTGTACCATAAGAGATCGATTCGATACAATTAGGTCTTGAGTTTGGTGTTTTGAATTGCTGTTTTTTATTCCAACTCTATGCATCTAAAAAATACGAACATTCAATATTTAAGAAATATGAATTTAGGCTCTAAACGACGTTATTAATTTTATATATTGGCCCCAAATATTTGGTTTTTTTTTCTCCATATCATAACACAGAGAAGACTTGGCTAGTTAGATGAATAGTCGTGAAGTTGGATTTTTATAAGGTGATATCTTAAGCTCAAACTGATGGGGGTGGCATTCGCATTTAAAATAACAATTTACCTCACTAACATCTAATAGAAAAAAGAGGGGAAAAAGAAAAAAGTTAGATCCGAAAAGCTTCTTTTCGTTTTAAATTTCTCACACTTTGGTAACATTTTACAAAAATAATTGGGGAAGTGTCACTTTGTGCACTTATTGCTGTATTTGGTGACCATTGGGTTGGGAGGAGTGTTACGGTCCGAGAAAATCTTTTTAAGTTCAAATCGAAGGGATAGGATTCATTGAGAGTTTATAAGTCAGCAAACTTATATATATCTAATCCATTCATTTTGGAATCTGAAATATTTTTTTGAAAAGTTTTATAAGATCAAAGATTTTTCCTCAGATTAATAATAGCAGCACTTTGAGCTTTGAGATTCTGAGTTATAACCCAATTCACTAAGCACTAATCCACTAACATTCCACATATGCCAAACAAGAAAAAAAGAACTTCTAAATTGCCATAGCAATGAAATTTATTATTTTTAAAATTTTGATATCCAAATTCAGATAAAATTTTAGGAAATGGCTCCTCTCCAAAATATCTCCCTGATACTTGAGGCTGTGAAAATTATCGCAGGTCTATAAAAACTACCAATCTTACTTTGATGATTTAAGTCATTTATTTTCTGAGCATCAATCTATAAATCAATTACTACAAATATTAATTTGACCTACGCTGCTACGCACATAGCTTAATAACAGGTTTGGGGCTGTTGCCTTGGCTTATTTTCCAGAGATTAAAATTAAGTGCGAATGTACCATAAAATATTTATAATTATTCTTTTACAAAAATTAAATTAGAAGTTTAACAAGCAATAACAACCAGCGTTTGTGTTATCTCTTCTCTTATCTCAACGAAGAAATTTTTTCTTAAGTTTTGGTACGTGGCTTTGATCGAATTCAGGAAAAACAGAGACAAGAATATGAAAAGTCATAAAGATAAAAGATCTCTTGAACAATAAATTTAATGAAAAATTTACATTTAAGAACTCATTTTCTTTTAAGAACTCATGTTACGATTCATGTACTTTGAACAAGTTAACCAGCTATAGCTATAGCTATAAAATACTGATAAGAACCAACTACAGCTATTATTATAATTATTTGCTAATCTACGGCTATTTCTATTGAGATAAACAAAGCAACACAGCAAAAATTTTAGCCTATATGGGTTTTCAATCGGTGGCTTATTCTTCTCCGTTCGTGGTTGTGTATAGGTACCAGCGGCAACTGCTCTTAATAATTGTTTTGCCTTTTTCTGCTTCACTTATTTTGAACACTTTGATTTTTCTACCTTCGATCGACTAAAAGATCATGGTTGTTACTCATGCCGCAAGAGAGTGCATAAGAGGTTTTGTCTAAAATTAACCACCACCATGAAACCACCATTCACCACCGCCGCCAACCATCCCAAACCTCTAACCACCGACTTAGAAAATCGACATCCACCAAAAAACCACCGACCATCAACAACACCAGCAAAGAGGGTGGAGTCTAGTGATAAGCAGAAGAATTTGGAGCAACAAATCCCAGATAGGCCATGATCTGCATACATTGTATGTTGACAATTTATCAGATTATACAGGGTAGCATGAACTAAGAAAAATCTTCAATTCTTTTGTTGTTGCAATGGATGTGTGTTTACCACACAAGAAGAGCAGAGTAATAGGTGTTGGAAATTCGAAGGGGTTAAATGAACGGGACACCGGAGGGTCTCTAGGCAACCGGAAAGTCTCGGGAGTTTCACATCCCAAGAGTCACAATAATTACGTCTCATTCAAGGTCCTTCTGTTTCAGAACCCCAAAGGTCCCAAAGGTCTCCAAATGTCTTTATATATCGCTTAAGTTTGGTAGATGATGGTCCCCGAAATTCTGTCAGAAAGAGAGAGTCAGGCACGAGGAAGTTCAACAGGCGAACGAGGTTAGGTGTGACCTAGTTCGTGGAGCCGTTTTACCCTGGGAGACGACGCCGAAGCTATCCTCCAAACACCCACGGTGAGGCGGCGATTTAGTCTTAAGGGAACTGTGTTCAACACAGGACTCGGTTCGGTAACTATAGATCGTTTTGTGTATTCTTATTCTCGAATTGTATATCAGTTTGGTAACTCTGTATTTTTTGTAATTCCTTTACCATAATCTAAAGATGTATGTTTTCATGGATCCTTGATCCTTGCTATGAATCTGTCACCTTATATTTTCAACAAGCTTAAGACTAAATCGGGTTGCTTCGTATTCTGGTTCTCCAAAATAGTTTAGAAATTTTTTCTGCCAGATCCGAAGTAATGTTTGAGACAGATTCGTAGTTGAGATTTTTTCCAGAAAATATATGTTTTGTTTGGACTAACATATTTGTACAGATCAGAACTTGTGTTTCGGAAAAGAATGTTACTGCACAAATTCGATTCTCTGTTCTTGGATTGGCTATTGATTCAATTACAACGCCATGATCTATCTCAGCCAGTGGTAGAGGTTCGGACTTGGCCTAGTGGTTTGGTCAGTTCGGCCTCGGCTATATGAAGATCTCCTCGGCCATGGTCAGTCGTGTGCGACTCGGCCACGAATCTATGGTCAGCCTTGATGGCAGACAACATGGTTTTTTGGGTTCTGCTCGGCCAACCAAACGTGGTCAGATCTTATCATTTGGCCTCTAGAGCAGTCTACTTGGCTTCGCCTAGACACTGCTCGGCCTAGACTATCAGTGGTTGGCATGGACCAGTCCCTTAGTCCTCTGGTCGGTTCAACCAGAAGTACTCGGCAGCCTTTGGTATGCTAGGCCTGAAGTACACAGCCAGTAGTTGGTTTTTGTACTCAGCCTTAGTATCAGGTTTTGGATATATTGCCAGTACTCAGGGAGATCAGATCAGTTGGATAAATGGTTCGCTAAATCAACCTGTGGTAACGGACTCTGTATACCGTTCGCTAAATAGGTCGAACACCACTGAGGGCGCTGCCCTCAGACTCCCGCCAGGGGGCGCTGCCCCCTTGGACCCCCGCTAGGGGGCTCAGCCCCCTCGAACCCCCACCAGGGGGCAATGCCCCCTGGGACCCCTGCGGGTACGCTGCTGCGTGGTGTTTGTTGAAACTAGAACTTTATCATAATTTCTTATTGAATTATGTTATGTTCAATCATCTTATGTTCAATACAAGATCGAAGGTGCCGGTGTCAAGAAATTTGTGGTTGGCCGGTTCATGGATTTTACCATGGTAGATTCGAAGAATCTGGGCAGTCAGGTCCAGGAACTTCAACTGATTCTCAACGAGATCAAAGCTGAGGGGATGCAGTTGAGTGAATCCTTCCAAGTGGCTGCTGTAATTCACAAGCTGCCCCCAGCGTGGAAGGAATTCAAGAGCTATTTGATGTTCAAGAACAAGGAGATGACTTTGGAAGCTCTTTGGGTCAAACTCCGGATTGAAGAAGAGAACCGAAGTATGGACAAGAGCCTGCGCTCCTCTTTTATATCCAAAGCAAATGTTGTGGAGCATGGCCAAAACTCTGGCACTAGGAAGAAAGTGTCAAGCAAGCCATCTGGGCACTCTGCCAAGGGTCAAAAAATGGGACCTAGGGGTGGCATCGCCAAGAAACAGAAAGCCAAGTTTCAAGGCCGGTGCTATAACTGTGATAAGGTGGGACATCGCTCTGCAGATTGTCGCCAACCTAAGAAAAATCCTGAGAGAGCCAATATGATTGGAGATCTTTCAAGAGATGTGACTGATATCAGTTTGTCTGCTGTGATATCAGAGGTGAACCTAGTTGGTTCAAATCCGAGGGAATGGTGGATTGACACTGGTGCAACCCGTCACATTTGTTCTGATAGGCGGATGTTTACTTCCTTCGAGCCTGCAGCTGTTGGTGAGAAGCTTTATATGGGTAACTCGGCTACATCCAGTGTTCTGGGACAGGGTAAAGTGATTCTGAAGATGACTTCAGGGAGAGAGCTGACTCTCAACCAGGTTCTGTATGTGCCAGACATACGCAAGAATCTGGTATCTGGCTCGCTGCTTAACAAGCATGGCTTTCGGATTGTATTCGAGTCAGATAAGGTGGTGCTCACCAAAGCTGGAATTTATGTGGGGAAGGGTTATGTCACTGATGGGCTTTTTAAGCTCAATGTAATGACTGTGTTTCCCAAAGAGGATAATAAAATGAAAGCCCCTTCTACTTACTTGCTTGAGTCTTCCAATTTATGGCATGGTAGACTAGGTCATGTTAATTTTAATACCTTGCGTAGATTAATTAACTTAGACCATATTCCTGCATTTCACATTGATAAATCCTATAAGTGTGAAACCTGTGTGGAAGCTAAGATGACGAGATCTTCTTTCAAGACTGTTGAAAGAGACTCTGAACCTCTAGGTTTGATCCACACTGATGTGTGCGATCTCAAATTTGTGCAAACCAGAGGAGGCAACAAGTATTTCATTACTTTTGTTGATGATAGCACTAAATATTGCTATGTGTACCTATTAAAGAGCAAAGATGAAGCTCTAGCTAAGTTTGTTCTTTATAAGACTGAAGTAGAGAATCAACTTGGTAAAAAGATTAAGGTGCTTAGAAGTGACCGAGGTGGTGAGTATGAAGCACCGTTTGGTGGATTCTGTGCACAACATGGAATCATACACCAAACCACTGCACCTTATTCTCCTCAGCAAAATGGTGTTGCAGAGCGCAAGAATCGTACCTTAAAGGAGATGATGAATTCTATGTTGATTAGTTCTGGACTGCCACAGAACATGTGGGGGGAAGCAATTCTTTCTGCAAATTATCTTCTCAACAAGGTACCACGGAAGAAACTTGATAAAACTCCGTATGAACTTTGGAATGGTCGAAAACCTTCCTATAAGTACTTACGAATGTGGGGGTGTCTCGCGAAAGTGGCAGTACCTACACCTAAGAAGGTGAAGATAGGTCCTAAAACCATTGATTGTGTATTCATCGGTTATGCACATCATAGCAGTGCATATAGGTTTCTTGTGCATGAATCTGCAATTTCAGATATACACAAGAACACCATCATGGAGTCTACGAATGCAACGTTCTTTGAACATGTGTTCCCGTGTAGGTCTACTCTAGAGGCAAGTTCAGCAAAACGAACTTCGGAAGCTATAGAAGAGAGCAGTCTTGACCAAGAGGAAAAGGTTGTAGACGAACCTAGACGTAGTAAAAGGGCTAGAACGTCAACTTCATTTGGTCCCGATTTTCTAACATATTTGTTGGAGACTGAGCCTCGGAATTTCAAGGAAGCAGTAAGCTCTCCTGAAGGACCTCTGTGGAAAGAGGCGATTAAAAGTGAGATTGACTCCATACTGCAAAATCATACTTGGGAACTGGTGGAACTTCCTCCAGGTTCTAAGCCTTTGGGCTCCAAATGGATTTTCAAACGTAAGATGCGGGCAGATGGATCAATAGATAAGTATAAGGCCAGACTTGTTATCAAAGGATACAAACAGAAAGAAGGGCTTGATTACTTTGATACGTATTCTCCTGTGACGAGAATAACGTCAATTCGGATGATACTTGCAATTGCAGCATTACGAAATCTAGAGGTACATCAAATGGATGTAAAAACAGCTTTCCTTAACGGTGATCTGAATGAAGAGATTTATATGGAACAACCTGAAGGGTTTTTCGCTCCAGGCCAAGAAAGGAAAGTCTGTAAGTTGGTTAGATCCTTGTATGGTCTAAAACAAGCTCCGAAACAATGGCATGAGAAGTTTGACAATGCTATGTTGTCAAGTGGCTTCAAAATCAACGAGTGTGACAAATGTGTTTATGTCAAAGACACTGCAGATGGCTATGTCATCTTATGTTTGTATGTTGATGACATGCTCATTGTGGGTAGTAATGATAAAGTTATCACATCTACCAAGAATATGTTGAGATCAAAATTTGACATGAAAGATATGGGCCTTGCAGATGTAATTCTGGGTGTCCAAATAACCAGAACATCTAACGGACTTGTATTGTCTCAAAATCATTATATAGATAAGATTCTCGAGAAATACAATAAGTCTGATACGACTATCGCCAGGACCCCTGTTGATTCAAACCTCCATTTGTTTAAGAATCCTGGTGAAGGAGTTTCTCAACTCGAGTATTCTCGAATAATTGGAAGTTTGATGTATTTGATGAGTTGTACGAGGCCCGATATTGCCTACTCGGTGAGCAGATTGAGTAGATATACGAGTAATCCAGGGGAGAACCACTGGAAAGCCATAGTCAGGGTATTGCGTTACCTTCGGTACACGCGTGACTATGGGCTACGTTATACCAGACATCCAGCGGTACTAGAAGGGTACTCTGATGCAAACTGGATATCTGATATCAAAGACTCCAAGTCCACGAGTGGATATGTCTTCACACTAGCTGGTGCAGCTGTGTCCTGGAAATCTTCCAAACAGACATGTATAGCACGATCTACGATGGAGTCAGAGTTTATTGCTCTTGACAAGGCGACTGAAGAAGCAGAATGGCTACGCCAATTTTTGGAAGACATTCCACGCTGGTCGAAACCTGTGCCTGCGATATGTGTACATTGCGATAGCCAATCAGCGATTGGTCGAGCACAGAGTAATATGTATAATGGTAAGTCTAGGCATATTCGTCGTAGACATAATACCATTAGACAGCTGCTCTCAACTGGGGTTGTCACTATTGACTATGTGCAGTCAAAGGACAATGTTGCGGATCCGCTTACCAAAGGGCTAACCCGAGAGCTAGTTGTTAAAGCGTCAAAGGGAATGGGGCTAAAGCCTATGACGTTAAAAACTACCGTGATGGACACCCAACCTTGTTGACTGGAGATCCCAAGATCAAAGTTCAATGGGAAAACCTAGTCACGTGTGGTGCGAAGATCACTGCGGAGAAGTATACTCCTACCCATTCCTATGGTGCGACAGTGGTATTGAACAGGATAAACATTCGTTATATGTTTTTAATGACTCTTGTGTGGTGGAAGTGAGTTCCCCGTGAAGTATTTTGGTTACTCATGACAAGAGGTCACCTATGTGAGTGTGAAGTGGGGCCGCTTCAATAAGAATTCCAGTGGGCAAAAATTTTTAATACACTTGCAGAACCAGGACGCGTGTTCATGGCCAAAACGAACACACCTTTGAGAACTGAACTGTGTCAGGAGAAGTTCCTGTGTGGCGTCTATTGTCTTGATTTACACAAACGGCCGAACAGTTCAAGACGTCTTGTTCACTGATCAGCTAGTAAATCCGATAGATTTTCACAAGGGAAGGTTCAAAGCCACAAGCTACCTATCCTATGCAGGGATTATCCGATGTGCTCTCTCTTGCGTTTGCTTTGTACTCTATGTTGGAACGTGTACCCATTTCATTTATGTGGGGGATTGTTGGAAATTCGAAGGGGTTAAATGAACGGGACACCGGAGGGTCTCTAGGCAACCGGAAAGTCTCGGGAGTTTCACATCCCAAGAGTCACAATAATTACGTCTCATTCAAGGTCCTTCTGTTTCAGAACCCCAAAGGTCCCAAAGGTCTCCAAATGTCTTTATATATCGCTTAAGTTTGGTAGATGATGGTCCCCGAAATTCTGTCAGAAAGAGAGAGTCAGGCACGAGGAAGTTCAACAGGCGAACGAGGTTAGGTATGACCTAGTTCGTGGAGCCGTTTTACCCTGGGAGACGACGCCGAAGCTATCCTCCAAACACCCACGGTGAGACGGCGATTTAGTCTTAAGGGAACTGTGTTCAACACAGGACTCGGTTCGGTAACTATAGATCGTTTTGTGTATTCTTATTCTCGAATTGTATATCAGTTTGGTAACTCTGTATTTTTTGTAATTCCTTTACCATAATCTAAAGATGTATGTTTTCATGGATCCTTGATCCTTGCTATGAATCTGTCACCTTATATTTTCAACAATAGGGACTCAAATTGCTTTCATTAGATATAATTGTGAGGTATCTGCAGATGTGGCAATGCTCAAGAAAAATGGCTAATGGGTCAATAGCAAGAAACTATTTGTTAAGAAAGCTTCCTTTGATTCCAAGATGCAGTACAGAGGAGGGATGAAACAAAGGACAAGAAACCAAGTTTTACCATGCGAGATAGAGAAAGATTACTACCAATTAAACAAAGGGAGAATTAAGCAAACAAGGTGAAAGAATGCATGCTCAGTACGCCACTGATAATAGGGCTTCATATGCCCAAGCATTGAGAGGAGAATGGTGGGAAAAAGCCAACCACGATTCCACAGATATAAGGATAAATCACATCATCAAAGTAGAACCAATGGGGAATGCTTCACTAATAGAAAGTGTTGTAGTAAAAACTACTACAAAAGTTGATAAGAGGGTCTCCATAGGATTTTCGATTCCAGTTTTTTACATTAATATTAGAGTTATTTTAGCCCTTTTGTTTGATTTATCATCCTTTGTACGTAAGTTGACTTCTTCTTTTATAGGACTTTGATTTTTGTAAGATTGCATGTGCACTGGAGGAAAGAAGTAAACAATTGGGCTATCTTAGTACACCAAGGTATGTGGATTTCAAAATCTCATAATCTAGACCATCAAATCTAATATTAGATCAAGCTATATCTATAGGCCCAATCCAACCCACACAACTTGATCAAAATCAAAGCCTCAATAAACATATGGGCATTAATGTATTGGTGGACCTAAATCTGAAGTCAAATAGAAAGAAGGCAAGGAACATGATAGGAAAAGTGATTCGTATTCATGATGAAGCCCAAAAATCTCAGTCTCAAAATGTAGAATCATCACAATCCAAGACAGAAGAAACAAGCTTGAGATCTATCACCAGGGAGGTGGAAGAATCCATGGTACTTGGGGAAAAAACTGGACATAGGGCTAGAGGATAAGGACAAAATTTTTCTGAAGAAAATGATTGAGAGAGAAGAATTTGAGTCCTCCTGTGTGTAGAGGAGGGAGAAGGGTATCTAAAGCTTTCAAATCAGGGGTCTTAACACATCTCACTAGTTTCCATGATCATTTCTCTTGGAATGTTAGAGGAATGAAGAGCAGGCAAAGAGAAAGGCTGTTTCTGATTTAATAAGAAAAAAGAAACTAGAGGTCATGCTAATCTAGGAGACAAAGTTGGGGGATATTGAAAAACAGAAGGTGGACAAATTATGGGGTTCATCAGATGGAAACTTTAGCTTTATACCTTTTGAAGGAGCATTAGGAGGGATCCTAACTATTTGAAACAATGAAGTTGTAAACCTCCAACCATTTTATCAAAACAAAAACTTCCATATTTTGTAAGGTAATATCCATGGATTCAGTCGTGCCATTGTAAATATTTATGCACCTAATGATTTGGTGTCGAGAGGAGAAACATGGGAGAGTCTCATCAATTTGAAAAGCCAAGATAATAAACCATGGTACATTGGGGAGACTTTAATGAGGTATTATCAGAAGAGGAAAGGAAGGAAGGCTCTAATTCGAAAAGGGAAATTACAGACTTCAAGAACTTCATGGAATTTATGGATATCCAAAATATTCAGATGTCTGTAGAACCTTCACATGGTCCAATTTCTAGAATTCACCAATTCTATGTAGGCTTGACAAATTCCTCATGTCACAACAGTTTATTCAAAAATTTAGAGTCATTAAATGGTGTTTACCTACATACATTTTTTATCATTGCCCAATACTTATCTCCGATGATGAGAGAGATTGGAGCCCTAAGCCTTTCAAATTCATAGATGCATAGTTGATTGACCCTAGATGTTGAAGGTGGCTGAGAAATCCTGTAAGAGTGTTAATCAATAGGTAGCCATAGAGACGTAGTGGTGAATAAGTTACAGGCCATCAAGGCAGGCTTGAAAGTTTGGAGCAAGACATAATTTGGGGGCATTAATCTGAAGATGCAAGATTTGAAAACCCAATTACATCAATGGGATTTGATTGGTGAAGCAAGAATTCTATCTCAAGCAGAGAAGGACCATAAAAAGCTATAGATAGGGCAAAGTTTTGGCGGACATCCAGATTGAATGAAGTATATATGAAGACAGAGATCTCGAATCAATTGGCTAAAGAACGGAGACAAAAATACCAGATATTTTCAAATCATTGCTAAGATATAAAAAGAATTTTATTGAAATCATTACACATCAATCTCTTATGGTAACCATACCAGAGGATATCAAATAAGCAACAATGGAGCTTGGTTGGAATAATTTTGAAGAAAGCTAGAGGAGGAGACCTAGTCTGGAAGGGTTATTTTCAAGAAAGTTATCCGACATTCAAGCATGACAGATACAACAACATTTCTTATAAGAGGAGATAGATAGAGCCTTGAGTGATTGCAGTGGCCTTAAAGCTCCTGGCCCAGATGGATTTAACTTCAAGTTCATTAAGAAGGCCTGGCAATTTCTCAAGTCTGAAGTAAAGTCCTTTTTCGTGGAGTTCTGAGAGAATGTTAGAATGCCAAGAGGTATCAGCTGTTCATTCATAGTCCTTATACCTAAAGTTGAAAACCCAATGCAATTTTATGAATTTAGACCAATTAGCCTGGTGAGTTGTGTCTACAAATTATTGGCTAAAATTCTAGCTACTAGATTAAAGAGGGTTTTACATAGTATAATTGGGAAAACACAAGCTGCGTTCATTGGAGAAAAGCAGATGTTGGATAGGATTCTAATTCTGAATAAAGTGATACATCACTTTAAGCAATCCAGTAATGGAGGAGTGATCCTAAAACTTGCCTTTGAAAAGGCCTCCGATCCTGTCAATTGGCACTTTTTATTATCACTACTTACGAAACTATGATTTAGTACCAAGTGGTGTAATTGGATTGAATATGTGTCCATATGGTCAATATGTCTGTTTTAATCAATGACTCATCATCAAAACAATTTCAAACCTCAAAGGGGATCAGGCAATGGATCCTTTATCCCCTTTTCTATTCAATAATGTTGTGGAGGCTTTGAATATCTTGTTAGAGAGAGCTAGAATGCTGGGTATTATCTCATTTATATATTTGGGATCTAATTCAATGGTGGTTTCGCACTTGCAATTTGCAAACGACGCAATTTTGTTTTATGAAAATAACAAAAAAGAGATGGAATCCATCAAGAAAACCCTAAAATTGTTTCAACTCATGTCTTACTTGAAAATCAACTACTCAAAGAGTGTCTTATGTGGGATAAATTTTAACTTGTCTACAATAGAACAAGTATCTGTGATTTGGGCTATAAGTCTGGGAACTTGCCCATCAAATACATGGGCTTTTCTTTGAGGGCAAACCCAAACAAAATAGCAACTTGACAACCAATAAAAGAAAGGATAAAATCAAAGCTAGGGGCGTGTAAATTGAACTATCTATCACTTGGGGGTAGGATGACACTAGTGAAATTCAAAATGGCTAGCTTCCCAATTTTCTGCATGTCCCTTCTTGAAATTCAAGTGGCAGTGGGCAAATTTATTAAAAAGGCACAAAGACAATTCATTTTGGGGAGATACTGACCAAAAGAGAAAAGTTTATTTGCTGAAGTGGGACATGTTAGCAGGTCTATGGAGGCTTAGAAGTGAAGATGATCATTATACAAAATTTGGCTTTCTTAGCTAAATGGCGGTAAGATTGAAAGCTAAAAAGGATTCACTATGGGTGAAAGTCATTAGCAGTGTCTATTGTTTGCCACCAAATTTTGGTACCCTCAAATACTAAGAGCAAGACTAAGGTCAAGCATATGGAAAGGAATCTACAATGTAGGTGAAGTTGATGCATGCTTCAAAGAGGTCCAAGCAGTAGGCTTTAAAATTAAGGTCAATGGTGGAGGAAACACAAGCTTTTGGCATGACAAGTGGTTCAGGGATTCATCCATAAAACAAGACTTTTCGATATTGTTCACATTGTCTGTACAACAACAACAAAGCATAACTGAGATAAGAAACCTTCAAGTGTCTGATGGAGGATACTTTAGACTCAGTTTTAGAAGAACTCTATATCTATGAGAACAAAATCAATTAAGGGAGTTTAGTCAAAGAATCCAATATGTATTGAATAATAATAGAGGGGAAGATAAGCTGTTTATACCTGGGATTAGCAAAATCTACTTAACAAAATCGGCTTACCTCAAATGGGAAGAGTTACCCATAACCCAGATAAACAATTGAAAGGCATTTGGAAAGGAGTAGCATCCCCTAAAGTGTGGTTGGCGGTTCAAAGTGCTATCTAATTAGATCGGAGTTGCTGAGAAAAGGAATAATATCAGGATCAGATCCAAATTGGTTCCTTTGCCTTTTTGCTCTTTAACACTAAAAACTTTGACCATGTGCTATTGTTGTGTAATTATTCTTGGAGGTCTTCATTATTGAATTGGTGGGGATTGACATGGGTGAGCCCTAGATCAATTACAAAACTATTAACATATTCGTCTGAGAATTCCTTTACCATATTGAAAAAAACTTGTTGAGAAACTGTGAGACCCCAATCCAAAATAAAAATAATAATAATAATAATAAATAGTAATATAAAATAATATAAAATACTATGAATAAATTAAAATTTTGATTGAAGTAAGAAACAGAGATTTTTTAGGCCAATTAGGTAGTTTATTTAACAAATGAGGAAATACTCCAACACTATTTTAGGGATAAATGAAGTTGGTTCAAAACATAATCAGAGACCGAGGAATAGTTCGATAAATTATTTTAAACATTAATGGTAACTGGAGGTTAACCTCGATATTACTCTAGGGGACAATTGGGCGGGGGGAACACATAACAGTTCTTATCCAAATTTTTTAGATAAGAACAACTAGATTTTTTGCATGGGGATAGTTTGCCACGTGAAAACATGTTATGACACCTCCTCCTTCCCAAAGTATATAAATAGCCGTGGAAGGCCTTTACTTTTTTTTCATACCTGAGAAATCTGTGTGAAACGGCAATAAATAAGAGAAAAAAGGTGGCAAGGAAGTGGTAAGAAAGGGGCAAGAAATTTTCGGAGAATATACGACTCACCAGTCCTAATCACGACATCAAAGGCAAGGCACGAAATTTAATACTCTACGTCACTCAAGGTGAGTCCGGATATACGCATTTACTTGTTATTTTTTTTAAGATATGCTCCAAAAATAGAAATTTGCTATATTTTGTCAACAAGAAAAAGAAAAAGGAAAAGGGAAAATTGTTATATAATTTACGTATGCATGAGATATTATTAAAATTGTTGACGATGATCATATAAATATCATCTCGTGAAATGTGAATTCCGGTGATTCCCTGACCGCTGGGGGTGTGACAAGCGGTGGTTTGATACAAGGTTGGGTCCCACGGCCAGGTGGCATCGGATGACGTCATGCCAAATATGTGTTATATTTCAAAGGGTAGCTCTCTTAATCTAGTTCTGGCATATACACCGAAGAATTAATTGTTGAATTTATTTCATTGATTATTTCTGTTTAAAACACAACAAACCGTTAATTCCAGTATTGATATAACCCACGGGTTATGAAAATTATATATTATTTATATATACGTCCTCAGCCACGGCCTATGGACCCAATCATAAGTGTTGTCAATATATTAATAAATTATTATTTTTTTAATTATGTCGTGTAAAATCTGTAAAATGGTATATCTAGATTCATACTAGCTGTAAGCTAATGGGTGTTGCCTTGCAACACAACAGGACCCGTGGCAGGACCTGGCGGACAATGAATAATTAATCAGCTAAATCTCACGCTTTGAATTTTGTAGTTGAAAACTTATGTAGATATAGAGTTCTATTTTGTTATGTTGAGGTCATGTTAGACCAGTGCTACGGTTTGTAATAAATATCAGATAAGCATGCTTTTAATTCAATAATGATTGTCAGGTTTACACGTCCTTGATGTTATTTTATTATTGAGCAAATAACGCTTCCGCTAAATTCTGCAGCATGTCAAGGGTTAAATAAGATAATCTGATAAAGTTCATAAACTCTTTAATTAACGTAGGAGGCCTCAGCGTGTAGAACCGTTGGCCGGTCACTAATTCGTTCCAATTTGGAATGGGTCGTGACAAGAGTTGGTATCAGAGCCTTAGTTTGTGAACTTTAAAAAAAAAAAAACTTAAAACTCAAGGACAAAATTATTGAAACACGATCGTTGCACACGACATGTTTAATTTATATGTTATTGGTTCTTGAATTACTCTTTATATTTATTTAACGCTAGATCCATGTACTGGTATTGACAAGACTATATCTTGTTTGCCATAGGTATGACGAACACAGATAGCAGTGAAGACAGCATGGGGCGCTATAGGATCAACACTAGTGGTATCGAAGACAACGGAGGTGACTCGTTGTACAACAAGATCTGTAATCTGGCTGCAGATATTGCGTACGATGAACTGAAGAGGGTAGCAGATAGCAAGCCTTTTTATACTGATAGGATGCTACAATTCCAAGCCTTGCGCCGTATGACTATAGGATCGGAAGTGTTAAGGCGAGCTATCTGGTGGACAGGGAACGAAGAAGGTTACAAGGCCATGATAGAGGCGATACTGAGAAGTGGCGACCCTAACAGGTGTGAAGGGCGAACTACATTTGAGGCAGGGGAAGGTTCTAGAGTTGTTGAGACGCAAGTGCAGGAAGAAGTGGCCTCAAATGAAGTTCCTGAAACAAAAGAAAGTAGAGTGTTAGGGAAACCAGAGGCAAATGGTGCGTATGATGTGGTGGTAATAAGTAGCAACGATGAAGAGGATCCAAGGGAACCAGGGACCCCGAGGGCCCCAGCAGGACCCCAAGGAATAAGGAGGAGCAGGTCTGAAGACTCAGTCAATGGGCCAGAGGAAAAATGAAGTGTTGAATAGGAACAACTGTAAATAAGGGTTGTTAAGTCTTGGGAGTAGCGGGGGAAAAAGAATTCCTTTTGCTTTTAGGAATTCCTTTTGGGGATTCACATGTATATAGGTAGTAGTATGTGACTAGTAAGGAGGTACCAGATAGAATGATAGGTTATGGGGGGAAATATTTTTGGGGCTTGGAGCTAACTTATCGTTTTGTTGTAATTAGAACTTAGTTATAATCTATCGGCATGGTTTTAAATACTGTTTAATATTATACAAGCATGTTGTGTATGAGTGCATTCTAAATGAGATGTTTCTCTTAAATATTGTTATATTAAACGTTGTATGAATTTATAACGAGAACATTAATATTGCTGGATACAGTGTAATGGATGCCACCACAGGATCAACAAATACTACTAATAACGACCAAACAAACAACGATGGGAATAGTAGCTCAGGAAACCAATTCGCAGAATTGAGAACCCTTTTGCAGCAATTGGTAGGGACCATTCAAACCCAACAACAGTTCCTACACACCCATCTGATGCAACCACAACCATTCGTGCCACAATCACAAGCCATAACAACAGGAAATGTCGAGATACAGCTAGCGGCACCAGAAGTTGCCTCGCAACCAAACCCAACAGGAACTGATGCTGAAGCAATTCGAGAATTTTTGAAGTTGAAACCTACATCTTTCAGTGGAGGTATGGACCCGATGAAGGCTAAGGAATGGATTGAGGAACTAGACAAGAGTTTTCGTCTAATTAGGAGTAACGAGTATTAGAAGGTTGAAATGGGATCATATCTGTTAACCGGAGAGGCTAACCGTTGGTGGAATCTGATGAGGGCCAGGGAGCCAAGGATGACGTGGGAACAATTCGGGGTTGTTTTCAAGGAGAAGTACATGCCAAGGGCCATGCAATCAGCAAAATGTCAGGAGTTTGAGCAACTCAAACAAAGAGGGACAATGACTGTGTCAGAATACGAAGCTGCCTTTACTAATTTGGCTGAGTATGCACCACATCTGATAACGACAGATGAGATGAAAGCCCGAAGGTTCGAGGAAGGGCTTAGACATGACATTAAGAGGTTAGTGCGACCATTGCAGATGCCAACTTATGCTATCGTGTTGGATCGTGCACTACTAGTAGAACAGGATGTGGATGAGAATCGGAGATACCAGGAGGGGAAACGACGTCAACCAATGCAAGTTGGTGGAACAAATAACCAGAAACATCAACATATTGGGGGTTAGAATAGGAACGAGGGTGGTACACAAGGGTCTGTGTCGGTGTGCCGAATTTGTGATAAGAGACACCATGGGGAGTGTTGGAGGAGGAGTGGATCCAACCAGTGTTTTAATTGCGGGCAAACAGGGCACATGAGGCGTGAATGTCCAAGGGCAGGAAAGACTACGGGGGCGAACGCAACACCAGTAGGGTCTCAGGGAGGACAAAATCGGGGGCAGGATAATGTGAGGAATCAAGGAAGGAGACCAGAGGGAAACAATAATAATAACAGACAGCGGGGTCTAGGAAACCGAAATAATAACAATGGGCAACGTCAAGGGCGAGCTTACGCAGTCGTGCCCGGTGATCCTAGAAACAACGAGAACGTGGTGGCAGGTAATGTAATTGTGTGTTCTATACCTGCATACGCATTATTTGATTCCGGTTCGTCACATACTTTCGTATCGTAATCTTTTATTGATAAACTTGATAGAATAGTGGAACCGTTGGGATATGAGTTATATGTAACTCAGCCCATGAACAAAGGCATGATGTGCTCTACCGTGATACGAAATTGTAGTGTACACGTTGGCGACATTGACACAATGACTGATATGATACCATTGAATATGAATCTATTCGATTTAATCCTTGGTATGGATTGGTTGGCTAGTAACGGGGCTACCATTGACTGTGCCCAGAAACGGATAAATTTGCGAAAGCAAAATGAGCCAGTTATATTTGAGGGTGAGAGTATCACGACACCACCCTACTTCATATCTGTCACACGAGCCCGACGACTCCTGCAGAAGGGTTGTCAGGGATACTTATGTAGTGTGTTGACACCTGAAACTAGTAAGTTGACAGTGAATGAAATTCCGGTGGTCCGAGAATTTCCGGAGGTATTTCTTGAGGACTTGCCCGGAATGCCTATCGAGAGAGAGATAGAATTTATAATTGAAGTTGAACCTGGAACTCAGGCTATTTCAAAGGCACCATACCGTATGGCTCCAGCTAAGCTAAATGAGTTAAAGACTCAACTCCAAGAGTTATTGGATAAGGGATTTATTAGACCGAGTTCGTCACCGTAGGGTGCGCCAGTATTATTTGTTAAGAAGAAGGATGGGACGATGAGACTTTGTATTGACTATCGAGAGTTAAACAAAGTAACCATTAAGAATAAGTACCCGTTACCACGGATCGATGATCTATTCGACCAATTACAGGGAGCGAGAGTATTTTCAAAGATCGATTTACGTTCGGGGTATCACCAACTGCGAGTAAGGATGGAAGACGTGGAGAAGACAGCTTTCCGAACCCGTTATGGACATTATGAGTTTCTTGTGATGCCATTTGGGGTGACGAATGCACCAGCAGCATTCATGGATCTTATGAATCGTGTGTTCAAACAATACTTGGACGAATTTGTTATTATCTTTATTGATGATATTTTGATCTACTCAAAGGACGAGAAACAACACGCACAACATTTGCGAACTATACTACGGACATTGGGAGACCAAAAATTATATGCCAAATTCAAAAAGTGTGAATTCTGGCTGACGAGTGTTACATTTTTGGGTCACGTTATTTCAGGAGAAGGAATTTCGGTGGACAATCACAAGGTCAAGGCAATCGTGGATTGGCCAAGATCGACAACTGTAACTGAAGTTCGTAGTTTTCTTGGACTAGCGGGCTATTATCGGAGATTTGTCCAGGATTTTTCCAAGATCACTGTGCCAATGACGGAGTTGACCCGAAAGGGCGAATCTTTTGTTTGGACAAAACAAGGGGACCAGTGCTTTCAGGAATTGAAGACAAGACTTATAACAGCACCTGTTCTGACACTGCCAGAAGGAGTGGAAGGCTTTGCGATTTATAGTGACGCCTCAAATCAGGGACTTGGTTGTGTCCTAATGCAACATGGGAAGGTTATTGCTTATGCATCACGACAACTGAAACCACATGAGAAGTATTACCCTACTCACGATTTGGAGTTAGCAGCATTGGTTTTCGCTCTGAAGATTTGGCGACATTATTTGTACGGTGTCACATGTGACGTTTTCACCGACCACCAGAGCTTAAAGTACATCTATACACAGAAAGACTTGAACTCAAGACAACGACGGTGGTTGGAGCTGATGAAAGACTACGACATTAATATTCAGTATCATCCCGGAAAAGCAAATGTAGTGGCAGACGCTCTTAGTCGCAAGAAGGTGGAAGTATTGAATATTCTACAAATAGAACAACAGTGCCTCAATAAACAACAAGAAGAAGTCTGTATGTTATTAGTCGCCGAACCAGCAATTCTAGAAGAAATCAAAGTGAAAAAATGGCAGATCCAAAGTTGAAGAAAATTCACAAGCAGGTAGCATCCAATCTAACTACGGAATTTACTATGGCCGACGGCTTACTGCGATTTCGAAATCGGGTGTGTATACCCAACAATGAGGAACTCAAGCGACAAATTCTTGACGATGGTCATAGAACAAGATTGGCGATCCACCCAGGTATGATGAAAATGTACCAGGACCTGAAACGAACCTACTGGTGGATGGGGATGAAACGAGATGTGGTAGACTATGTTAGTAGATGCCTACAATGCCAACAAATCAAAGCTATACGTCAAAAGCCAGCAGGACTACTATAACCTCTGCCAATATCCAAATGGATGTGGGAAGATATCACAATGGACTATGTCATCGGTTTTCCTAGAACGGCGAAGGGAAACAACTCAATATGGGTAATAGTTGATCGCTTGACCAAAACGGCTCATTTCTTACCAATCAAAAACACATACTCAATGGATCAGCTAGCTAACCTGTACGTACGGGAGATCATTCGCTTACATGGAGCGCCTATAACCATTATGTCAGATCGAGATACGAGATTCGTCTCAAGGTTTTGGCAGTCTCTTCAAAGGGCTATGGGTACTAAACTCAACTTCAGCACAGCTTTCCATCCTCAAACAGACGGACAGTCAGAAAGGACCATACAAACATTAGAAGATCAATTACGTGCATGCGCACTAGAGTTCCAAGGTAGCTGGGAAGAACATCTACCCTTAGCAGAATTTACTTACAACAACAGTTTCCAAGCTAGTATCGGTATGGCACCATTTGAAGCACTATATGGACGGAAGTGCAGATCGCCATCATGTTGGACGATAGTCGGGGAAACTGAGCTCACAGGATCGGAGATCGTTCAAGAAACAACGGAAAAGGTCAAATTGATCCAAGAACGACTGAAGGTTGCTTAAGATCGACAAAAGAGTTATGCAGATGCACATCGTCGAGAGCTAGAGTTTCAAGAAGGAGAATCTGTGTTTCTCAAAGTTTCACCTATGAAGGGAGTTGTACGATTCGGAAAGAGAGGGAAGCTCAATCCACGCTACGTGGGACCTTTCGAGGTGATCGAGAAAATAGGACCAGTTGCATACCGACTGGCCTTAACACCAGAGCTTGCCAATGTACATGATGTTTTTCATGTGGCAATGCTGAGAAGATACATATCGGACCCGACGCACATTCTACAACAACCACCTATTAAGCTAGAAAAAGGACTACGCTATGAGGAACGACCAGTTCGAATCCTAGACACACGTGTCAAACAGTTACGGAGCAAAGAAATTCCATTAGTTAAGGTCTGGTGGGAGAACCAGATAACAGGAGAGGCGACATGGGAGAAGGAGTCAGATATGCGACAGAAATACCCTGAGCTGTTCGACTAAGATATGGCATTAGTACATTTAAACTTCTATCTATGACGTTTTTATTTAGACCGATTACGAGCAAGTTTGGTGGACCAAACTTCTTAAGGTGGGAAGGATGTGAGACCCCAATCCAAAATAAAAATAATAAAAATAAAAATAAATAGTAATATAAAATAATAGAAAATACTATGAATAAATTAAAATTTTGATTGAAGTAAGAAACAGAGATTTTTTAGGCCAATTAGGTAGTTTATTTAACAAATGAGGAAATACTCCAACACTATTTTAGGGATAAATGAAGTTGGTTCAAAACATAATCAGAGACCGAGGAATAGTTCGATAAATTATTTTAAACATTAATGGTAACTGGAGGTTAACCTCGATATTACTCTAGGGGACAATTGGGCGGGGAACACATAACAGTTCTTATCCAAATTTTTTAGATAAGAACAACTAGATTTTTTGCATGGGGATAGTTTGCCACGTGAAAACATGTTATGACACCTCCTCCTTCCCAAAGTATATAAATAGCCGTGGAAGGCCTTTACTTTTTTTTCATACCTGAGAAATTTGTGTGAAACGGCAATAAATAAGAGAAAAAAGGTGGCAAGGAAGTGATAAGAAATGGGCAATAAATTTTGGGAGAATATACGACTCACCAGTCCTAATCACGACATCAAAGGCAAGGCACGAAATTTAATACTCTACGTCACTCAAGGTGAGTCCGGATATACCCATTTACTTGTTACTTTTTTTAAGATATGCTCCAAAAATAGAAATTTGCTATATTTTGTCAACAAGAAAAAGAAAAAGGAAAAGGGAAAATTGTTATATAATTTACGTATGCATGAGATATTATTAAAATTGTTGACGATGATCATATAAATATCATCTCGTGAAATGTGAATTCCGGTGATTCCCTGACCGCTGGGGGTGTGACAAGCGGTGGTTTGATACAAGGTTGGGACCCACGGCCAGGTGGCATCGGATGACGTCATGCCAAATATGTGTTATATTTCAAAGGGTAGCTCCCTTAATCTAGTTCTGGCATATACACCGAAGAATCAATTGTTGAATTTATTTCATTGATTATTTCTGTTTAAAACACAACAAACCGTTAATTCCAGTATTGATATAACCCACGGGTTATGAAAATTATATATTATTTGTATATACGTCCTCGGCCACGGCCTATGGACCCAATCATAAGTGTTGTCAATATATTAATAAATTATTATTTTTTAATTATGTCGTGTAAAATCTGTAAAATGGTATATCTAGATTCATACTAGCTGTAAGCTAATGGGTGTTGCCTTGCAACACAACAGGACTCGTGGCAGGACCTGGCGGACAATGAAGAATTAATCAGCTAAATCTCACGCTTTGAATTTTGTAGTTGAAAACTTATGTAGATATAGAGTTCTATTT
This sequence comes from Arctostaphylos glauca, assembly GCA_019985065.2. Classification (NCBI taxonomy): domain Eukaryota; kingdom Viridiplantae; phylum Streptophyta; class Magnoliopsida; order Ericales; family Ericaceae; genus Arctostaphylos; species Arctostaphylos glauca. The sequence continues at coordinate 15,749,263 of JAHSPW020000013.1, forward strand.
TGTTATGTTGAGGTCATGTTAGACCAGTGTTACGGTTTGTAATAAATATCAGATAAGCATGCTTTTAATTCAATAATGATTGTCAGGTTTACACGTCCTTGATGTTATTTTATTATTGAACAAATAACGCTTCCGCTAAATTCTGCAGCATGTCAAGGGTTAAATAAGATAATCTGATAAAGTTCATAAACTCTTTAATTAACGTAGGAGGCCTCAGCGTGTAGAACCGTTGGCCGGTCACTAATTCATTCCAATTTGGAATGGGTCGTGACAGAAACTATATTCGTCAAACTGTCTGTGGTCCATTTGGCTTGTGAGGAATGAGGCTGTGTTTCATAACAAATCAATGACAATTGAAGAGGTTATAATTTTATGCATCACAAGGTTGGCATTTTAGGTAAAGGCGAGATTCAATATCAAATAGTATCATGTTCATAATTTCATCAATTGTATTGAGGGGGTTAGAATCACCAAAATATAGAATTAGAAGGGGGAAGGGGAAGGGGAAGGGGAAGGGGTAGGGGAGGGAAAATAGGGCATTCTGGAAATGGAAGGACTGAGGGTTTCATATATGTAGTCTGAAGTGGTGAGGTTGTGAAGTGAATTTGGAGTGAATTGTTGAAGAAAAGCCACTGTATTTGTAGAAATTGATAAAAATATAGGAGTGAGGAGAGAGGAGAGAGGATTAGCGGAATTTGGGACCTCTCAATCAAACTTTACCGTAAAGGGTTTCCAAAGTGTGTAGGGAGACGGATAAAGGGATGGGTTCGCAGGAGTAGGCATGGCAACATAATTTTGGGAGCAGAACAAACAAGGGCGTCATCTACACCTGAAGATCTTTTGGGAATTTAGGCGGCTTTTCACGTTCAAGAGCATCATCTACAGTTAAGCCTCTAATCCACTCTCGGATCTAACTCTCTTTCTTTTTCTTTCGGGCTTAGCCGGGAAGAGACTGTAGTCATTGATATCCATATTAAATAAAAGGCGGGTATTCCCACAAAACAAAAGCGCTAGACCCCTGGTCCTTTACTTTAATCAACAAGGCTGCTTTCCCTGCTAACCCTTCTCGCCAAGGAAAGAAGTCCAATAGCAGCTGATCTTAGCTTTGAGCACTTATTCCTTTTGTTCCCAGCTACCTCTGAGAGTGCTATGGTTTGGGTTGAGAGTTATTGGTATTCAGGATAGTACCCATTGTTATTGGGCTGATTTAGGCTTAAGTTTCATTTGGTTTGTGGGGGTGTTTTTGTGACCTAATGGAGTGAGATCAAGGTGTCTCTGTAGTGATGCCAAGTTTATCATGAATCCTTTTAATCACTGGAACGCGACTTTCAAGATTAATGAATTCTTCTCCTTTATTGTGAAAAAAAAAATTCTTCTTCTCATACCTTCTTTCTTCCTTTGGATACCCGTCAGTTGAGTCGAGAATTACACCGTGGCTCCTAGGAAATCTTCTATTTTGACCAATGAGAACCTCCAATAGTCAATAACTGTTCTATTCGTAAACAATGTCACATTGACCCTTTAAAATATTGTCCTGATCGTGTGTGGTCACCTTTACAATTGTTGCAATGTTGTCATTTATTGGATGTTGAATTTTGAGGGTAAACATGGGTATATACGAAATAGTTTTTAAAACAAAAATGAGAAATATATGATTATTAGTTTATTAAATTATTAAATTATAATGTTCAAAATAGAACTTAATTCAGTCGATGCTGTTTAGACTAAATTATTTGTTATGTTATTTAACTATAAATAATGAAGTATTTTGTTTGACTTTGAAGTAGTAATGATCGAATTGCCCTTGTAAGTTTATGTTCCATTTAGGTATGTGTAGGTATTTTTGTATATTACCAAGAAAAAACATACGAAATAAGACTTCTCCTACAAATAAACTAGGTCAAATGGTCTTGCATTTTGAATAAAAAATAATTTAAAAATTGCACAAATACCACAAGCCAAATAAAACCGTAGGTGAACTAAGTGAACTACACCGCAATCTCTTAATGGTTTTAATCGCTAAAATAGAATGACTTCATGGCTTTAAACTATTTGGTCTTTCTGTTTTAATCAATTAGAGGAGCCAAAACTGGGGATGACATTTTGCTCTGATCTAATAGATATTCGAATCGTAATTGATTTTTTTCTTGAACAATAATTGAAATTTTTTTAGTGGATATGATTATAGAGGAGGGAAGTCAATATTCATTCAGATATAATTATGATTAAATATCCGAAAATAACAAAACGAATATCCGTGACCGAACTGATTTATATTTACGATATTGCCATTAATTGTAAATATATATAATATATTATACAATACGCAAAACCCTAAAATGCTAAAAGTTTGTGTTTACTTTTAAGTTTTAACCACCCTGGTCTCTCACGGCCCTCGTCCCCTCACCTCTCGGTCCCTCACTGCCTTACGGCTCACAGTCGCCTCACTGCCTATTGGTCCCTCTCTCAGCCGCCTCCTCTCTTTGCCGCTCCCAGCCACCGCACTTTCTCCGTTGCCTCTCTGCTCCAGCCCCGCCGCCACCTGCTGCACTGAAATCAAGTTGTATAAGGTGAGCATGTTCCTACGAGCATATTAGTACATGTTCTCATAAGGTGAACTGAAGCTTACAGTGAGCATGTTCCTGTTAGCATATGTAACTTATGGTGTGCAAGAATGTGATATTGGGTATTACTAAAAAAGTTTAAAAGTTCTTCCTATTGGGCTGGAGCCATTTTAGCTCTTTATAATTTTTTTTTTGTTTGGGACATCAGTTTTTTTTTTTTTAAATTTAAATTCTCTTAGTTAATGAGTTTTTTTTAGCTGAGTATAATTTTGTATACCTATTAATAAATATTACACCATTTTTGGGACTCATACTTTTAAAAATATGGGAAAAGTAAACTGTTTCACTTCTTACTTTTGAAGATAAGAAGAAAAAAGTATTAAAGAGGTGCTACGGTTTAAAATTTTATCAGAAACATGCCGTAGATTTTTATATGAATTTATAAACTTATACACTCAAATAATTTATTTTATTCATTTTGAAATTTGAATGCTTAAAATTTTTTTAAATTTTTTTTTGGTACCGAAGACTTTTCAAAATCCGATGATTCAAATGGGCCAAGTGATGTCCGAACTAGCTATTCCGCATAATGGGCCTTCGTCGGATAATGGATACCGAAAGCGCGAGAGTTTACAAGTCCTGAACCTCTGGTCTGGTTCATAGTACATACACGTATTTTCACTGATTTGGGCCATTGTCTCTCTCAATCTAGGTTTTCGAATCGTATCTGCGACTCCAGTCTCTCTCTCGAGTCTCGACAATGGCGAAGAAGAGAGCCAGGCATCAGAATCCAGAGCCCTTCCTTGCTGATGACAATGCCACTTCTGTCTCCAAGAAACGAAATAAACCTCCCAAAAACCACCAGCATGAACAAAAGGCATATCTCTTTTCTTTCTCTACTCATATTTTCTCTCACTTGTCTTTACTTATCGTTTTATTCTCTCTCTATATATCCATATGTGCAGCTTATATCGTCGGGTATAAGTTCGAAGATATTGAAAGAAGCTCTAATTCAGCAAAATGAGATAAATGAGGAAACTGAAGGGAAAAACCCTAACAATTTGGTCTTTGCCAAAGAGCCGGCGACTGAAGTGGTTGTGGAAGAGGAGGATATAGACGACTTCGATGGATTCTCAGAGACTCAAAGCCAGTTTGGAGGTTACGAGGTGAGTTTGGTCTCCTAAGAATTACGAAATTTCGTTTATTTATTTCCGAGGCTCTATTTATCCTCGGCTTCATTCGCGGGGAAGTTGCCGATGGAATTTGCAAGGGAAACGAACTTTGGATTGTCTTTTCTTTTATTGCTCCCCATTCCCCAACAATTGAATTAATTTACTCAATTTTCTCATCATTAATTTAAGCCTCGAGGTCACCTTTTGGTACGAGGGACTTTGAGAGAATGATAAAAACATGGGGAGCAGAGGAATTCTCTTTCATTTTCAAATTGAGAATGAGTGAGAAAAGGTGAGAAATTCAGAGAAAATAACTATTTTAGTTAAACAGTTCTGTTTCTCATTAAAAAGGGTGTGATTTAGAGAGAAACAAATTTGGTTTCTTGGTTATTTTGCAAGATTCCGAGATTGCCAATCAATGTAGGAATGAAGAAAAAAAAGAATGTCAACCCTATGCCCATCTCTAATGCTTGTCAATTAATCTAAACATGATTGTGAGGAAACACGAGGTTTCTTTTCTTTCATATCCACATGAATACCATAATCCTTTCCTTCTGTATTCTCCCATGTAACTCGAGCTAGCTTTATTCTTATTTCTTTTTCCAATTCTGGATTATCTTATCGTAGGAAGAGATTGACGAGGAGGATGAAAAGCTACTAGAGGCCTTCATATCGAAGGATGTAGGTCGGCAACAGACATTGGCAGACCTCATTGTTGAGAAGATCAAACAAAAAGATGCACAAGTTTCTTCAGGTGTTAGCTACTCTTTCCTGTTTTGTACGGTGTTCCAGTATCATATCACTTTTTTTTTGAAAGGGAGTATCATATCACTTGATGAACGAGTTATCTCTCGTAATGCTCATGTGCAATTTTTTGGTCAATCAACAGCGACATGAGATTCTTGTCAGTGTCTCGTAAAAATTAGTTAAATTTACAATCACTTTGTTGCAATATTTTCATTGCCACCAAAAGTTGCTGGGTTTTTGAGCTTCTCAAAGCTTATTAATGAGCCTTGATACATTTCCCCAGGCTTTACTGCTGAACGACCACTTGTACAATTAAGTTTCAGGGCAAATTGATTCTTTTCCCTGGCTATAAGATGCTTTTGTAGTTTTAGTATTGTCTTGAATTTCGCAAGATGCACCTAAGTAATGGTACTTAGGATAGAGCAAAACTTTTTTGTCACTGTTACTGATCAGGACTGACTTCATTTCCAGAAGTGCACCCTCTACCCAAAATGGATGAATCTGTCATTGATCTATACAAGGGGTACTTTCTTATTCTCACTGTTATTGAGGTTGGTATTATGCGTACCATATGGCTGTTAATGTTGGGTATAAATGTGACATGCAGAGTTGGAAAACTTCTCAATAAATACACATCTGGCAAAATTCCCAAGGCTTTCAGACATATATCTTCGATGCAGCTTTGGGAGGAAGTCCTGTACCTGACTGAACCTGAGAAATGGTCACCAAATGCTATGTACCAAGCCACAAGGATTTTTTCTTCCAATTTGGGTGTGAAAAAGGCAGAACGCTTTTACAAGCTTGTTTTACTCCCACGGACTCGAGAGGATATCCGAAAGAATAAGAGATTGCATTTTGCCTTATATCAAGCTTTGAAGAAATCCATGTACAAACCAGCTGCCTTCAATAAGGGAATACTGTTTCCATTGTGCGAGGTACGAAATTTTAGTGATGCTTAAGATAAACTGCTGCTGCTGCCCTGCTACTCTCATCCCTTGTACAATTTTTTTTTTTTTGATAGCCAAGGTATCAGGCCAGCTTTGGGATTATCCCAACCTAATGCTGATTTTTCCTTGAGGCCTTGAAGTTAATGACCGGGCAAACCTCTAATGGCCCCTAGGGATTGGTTCTGGTGGGATTCAACCTCGATATCTTGGGGGGTGGGGTACAAGCCCCTTAGTCACTCTCTCTCCTTCCACTAAACCAAGCCCCTTATACAGTTAATTGCTTTACTAGATTACGTTGAAATTGAGTTCCTACTCCTGTATGATTTACAACTTTTCATGTAGCCGATGAATTGCTTGTTGAACGTTTGCTTAGTATTTGAAGATGTTTAGATTATTTCACCAACTTATAAATTCGTAGGGTTTCTCATTTCTATATACACAAGTGAATCTTACAGTTAGTAAATCTCTAATCTCTTCACTTGAGGCAAATTTCTGGTATCGAAGCCTCTTACTTTTATAGTTCTGTTTTCTTATTTTAGCTTTAATTGTTTTGGTCTTTTAATGCACAGTCTGGAACTTGCAATCTGAGGGAAGCTGTCATCATTGGGAGTATTATTCAGAAGGTCTCCATTCCTCCACTTCATTCGAGGTATAGCTATTTTGCAGTAGGTGTATAGGTATCATTTTAGTATAATAATGGAATTTTAAGTTGAGGAACAACTGGTTGGGGGAGGGGCTTAAGGGGCCATGTAGTAACAAGGTTAAACTTCAATTTTATGGTAGTATGATGTGAGTCTTATAGGGGATTGAAAGGAAATGGGGATGTTGGGTGGTGAGTCTTACTCATATTTTCAGCAATAACTTCTCTTTCTACCTACAGTGTGGCTCTATTGAGGCTTGCAGGGATGGAGTACTGTGGCACAACAAGGTAAATATAGTTTGTACTGCAGTACTGCGTTTCAAGATTCATTTATTTATTCAGATACAAGCAATTTATTGCTGGTTTAATCAGTCATATGGTTGATAGAAAACTTCCCTCTCCGTATGGCTTAAAAACCCTCTCTTAAAGGCTTCACAAGTTAACCGAACTGGCTTCAGGAAGGGGATGATCCAAACAATTTTGTTGAGTATGCTACATCGTTTGGAAGATTGAGTGCTCGCGCGCGTGTTTTTTTTATCTCGTACTCGTATTGGTTTTAATAACTCTTGCATACACGAAATAACTCTTGTTTACATTAGATATGCATCCATGTAAGTGATTAGCAATTAGAATAGGGTTTTTAAGTGCATATCCAATATTTCCTTGATCGATATTGTGGTTTATGTTTGACATGTCTTGAGCAAGGAGATAACCCAAATCATTTCCATTCTAGTAAAAGAATAAAAATTTCAAGGAGAAAAAGACTTGGTACAAAATTCAGGTTTTTTCCAACGGAAGAAGGATCGAGATATATGAAGGTTATCCGAATTAAAAATTTGTGTATATCAATTGTAATTTGCTTTTCCATTGGTATGCGCTCTTCTAACGTTGGTGCATCCGAACACTTATATCTTGCCTTTTTTGGTTTTTGGCTGCATCCTTGTACAAGTTGTCTACATCTTTTTTTCCCTCTTTTCTTTTCATGCCAAATATTCGCTCTGAGAATCTTGTGGAGTTATATAGGATGATTATTGGTTATTCGACTTATTTCACATTTTATACTTGTTTTGCTTACATTACCTAGTTTTTTTGGGTAAAGAATTTAGTTGTGCTTTCTTTCAGAGAGTTGTATTTTCACATTCCGCTTGTTCAGCGACAACGATGTATTGGTTTTTTTGATGCAGTTACTTTATAAAGCTGTTAATTGAGAAGAAGTATGCTTTGCCATATCGGGTACTTGATGCTATGGTTGCTCATTTCATGAAATTCGTTGAGGATGAGAGGATAATGCCAGTGATCTGGCATCAGTCACTTCTCGCGTTTGTGCAAAGGTTTGTGTTCTTGTTTGCTCTAGAAGTAAAGGTAGTAGGGTTTATACATTGAACTTAAAATGTTGAGAGCAGTACCCCCTATCCCCTCCTTTTCTCCTCTCGTAATTTACCGAAAGAATTGAGTTGTCTCCTTTTCCTTGTTGAGTTGTCTATTCATCTGGTTAGATATTGCTTTGTCTTAAGTCTTACGGATCGTGCACAAGCACTCATGGAGATGTGTTATGTATTTGCAAAATTTGAACTACTTATACAAGGAACGCAGGGTGGTCTTTCAGGCAGCATTACAAGTAGCTGTGGTGTGTTCCTGCAAAATCTAACCTATTTATGTAAGGAGGGGCACAGGATGCCTTTCAGGTAGCATTACAAGTGTCTTTTCTGACAGGGAAGGGAGCCTTGTATTGTATCATATGGCAAAATTAGGCATACTTCACTTATGTTTGTTTAGTCTGTTTAGTCCCACATCGCCTATGTTAGGCTTGTGGCTTTGTTCCCAGTAATATAAATAAAGTGATTATGTGTATGGGTTATTTTACCTAATACACTTTTACCTTTCTCCCTTTCTTTATTTACCATCTCACTAACATGGTATCAGAGCGCGATCCTATTCCACCCTAGATAAAACCCTAACCCTAGAAATAATATCCTAACCCTAGAAATAAAACCCTAATCGTATTACACTCTTAATAAACCCTAACCCTAACCTCCAAGCCGCCAACCAACCCTAAATCCTTATTGCTCCAGCCGCACCCCCTCCTGCCGCCTCCACCAGCCAGCCGCAACCCCCTTCTGGATGTTCCAGACAGCCGCACCTCCTTCCGCCGCCCCTCTTCTGCTGTTGCTGGTCTTCTGCCGCTGTTGGTCTCCTGCCGCCGAACCTCCTTCCGCGCACCCTCTTCTGCCGTGCTGGTCTTTTGCCGCTGCTGCTGTTGGTTGGCCTTGTGCCGCCTCTGGTTTGCTGGTTTGTTGCTGGTTTGCATCTGGTCTTGGCCTCTGGTTTGCTGTTTTTTGGTGTCTTGCTGCTGGTTGCTTCTGGTCTTAGCCTCTTCCGCTGTTTTGCTGGTTTGTTTCTGTTCTTCTGGTTTGCTCCGGTGACAGCATGGTATGGCTGGTTTGTTTCGTTGGGTACTACTGTTGAGTTGCTAGTTGGTGTTGGTTTCTTCCACTGGATAGTATGGTTGGTTGATTTCCCGTGGATATTTGGGTTCGTTGGTGTTGATAGTAGATTTCGTGTTGGTATTTAGGTTTGTTGGTGTTGATTGCTTCTCATTATTTAGCAAAATGTCTGAAGGCCAGTTTGGTTCTGGTTCTAATTCTGGGTCTGTTGTTGTTGTTAGTTCTCGGTCTCGAGAGAGGCAACCCATTACATCCACACGTTTGAAGGGTACTAATTATGCTATTTGGGCTAAGGCCGTTGAAGTTTTCTATGAGGGGGATTCTGAGTCTCATTTCTTGACTGATGATCCTCCCTCAGATACTACTGCGCTTGCTGCATGGAAACCTAGGGATGCTCGAATTCGTAGTGAACTGTGGAATAGTATGGAAGAAGATATTGCTGGCTCATTGATGTTCCTCAAAACAGCCAAACAGGTTTGGACACAAGCTCAGGCAATGTATTCTGGTGTGAACAATCTCCGTCGCACATATAATCTTCATCAGTCTTTCTTTTCTATATGCCAGGGTGATTTATCTTTGGAGGCATATTATGCTAAGTTTCGTCGTATTTGTGATGAGCTTCATGTTTGTGAGCCGCTGTCTACTGATGTCCAGGTTGTGCGACGTCAGCGTGAGCGTATGGAGGTTGCTCGATTTCTATCTGGTGCCTCCTCAGACTTTGGCCCAGTTAGTAATCAAATTATGGGTTCTAGTGACCTTCCTTCTCTCACCGAGGTCTTTAGTCGTCTTCGTCAGTCTTGTGCTTCTACGCCACCTCCTGTGCCATCCTCTGACCGTTCAGCTTTGGCTTCTACTTTCCGCCGGTTGGTTGGTAAACTAAATTATCTTACGATTACACGTCCTGATATCTCATTTGCAGTAAGTCTGGTAAGTCAGTTTATGTCTGCTCCTCGTCATCCACATTGGGATGCGGTTCTTAGAATTGTGAAGTATCTTAAGTTACATCCAGGACGAGGTTTGTTTTACCGAGCTAGTGGACATCTACACATTGAGGCGTTCACTGACTCTGATTGGGCAGGGGGGCCATCCGATAGGAGATCTACTACTGGTTATTGTGTATTCCTTGGTGGCAATCTGGTTAATTGGAAGAGTAAGAAGCAGACAGTGGTCGCACGGTCCAGTGCAGAGGCAGAGTATAGAGCAATGGCACATACCACGTGTGAGATTGTATGACTGCGATCATTTCTAGAGGAGATAGGGTTCCATGTGCAGTTGCCTATTCCTCTATATTGTGATAATCAAGCGGCTATTCACATTGCTTCTAATCCAATATTTCATGAAAGAACTAAGCATATTGAAGTTGATTGTCATCTAGTGCGCGAGAAATTGTCTAGTGGTGTGATAGCTACCCCGTATGTGTCTACGGGTGCTCAGTTGGCGGATATGTTTACTAAGTCATTATTTAAACCACGCTTAGAACTGCTATGTAACAAGCTGGGACTTTACGATATCTACTCTCCAGCTTGAGGGGGAGTGTTAGAATAGTTTATGTTTGTTTAGTCTGTGTAGTCCCACATCGCCTATGTTAGGCTTGTGGCTTTGTTCCCAGTAATATAAATAAAGTGATTATGTGTATGGGTTATTTTACCTAATACACTTTTACCTTTCTCCCTTTCTTTATTTACCATCTCACTAACATATCATATGGCAAAATTAGGCATACTTCACTTATGAATGATGTAAAACATACAAAACTGCATAAAATGTGATGATTGGTGCTTTGTTTCTGCTCTGCTTGTGCAGCTGACTCTAATGAAACGTAATGATTCAGGACAATGCAGAACAAGATATGGAGGATTTACCCTAGGCATCCCTGTGACTAAGGACCCCCTAACGTCCTTGTGTCAAAGGAAGTAATGATGTCCCTCTATCAGAACCATATTCAAAATCAAATGTATTTCATCTACATAAACATCGTGTCTGGAGTCCTTAAATAGGCTCTTGAAAAGATAACACAATGATAAAGATAACCTAGATCCAAAAGTAGGATAGCTTTTAAAATAACAACTGAAACAACTAAGTAAAATCCTAAAATCTAGATAGATAATAATACAACGTCCTCCCAGATCATATACGAATAGCTCCTGTGGCCCATGGGGTACTCCTTTTTGTTCCCTATCACTTAAGAAGCAACTTGATCTAATTTGGAAGTCAAACAATTATTTATGTTATTGGTGGTTGTTACATGCTAGTAATAGGATAAAGGAAGAAATATAAAAGCCATGAAACAAAATATGCTTATGAAGCAACTATGAACTTTGTGAGCCCTTTAGTTTTATTCGTGTTTGTGTTATTAAATATTCCATCTAAATAGTGAACGAGCACGTACTTACAAAAACATGAAAGGATGGCCGGAACATTGTTATCACATCGGCTGCTGTTCTATCTAATTTGGGATATTGGTTGCTTGTTCAAAGTGGGTGGCATGTTCTTTTTCATGCAAAAGAACTCATTTTTTTTCATTGTGCAATAGTAATGTAAAGTTTTGTCGCAGGTACAAAAATGAGCTGACGAAGGAGGATAAAGCTAGCCTTAACATTCTAGTTGGAAACCAAAGGCATAGACTGGTATGGGCTTTAACCTCTTTACATCTGCTATGCTATTCTTTTTGTCTTTTGGCCTTTTTGTTCTTTCAGATGCATTTGATTCCAATTCAAATGCAGGTTACACCTGAAATACTGAGGGAGCTAAATAATAGCCGCAACCGTGGTGAGAAAGAGGACGATCTTATATCAATTTATATCCTTTCTCAGTATAATAGTAATGTGTATTTTCTCATCTTTTTAACATGTGTTTCTTATTGGACTGTTGGTTGTATGGGAGAAATCTTCTTGTTTGCATTATTTTCAAGCTGCCTAGCATATCTTGCTCCAAAATGATAGGCTGCAGTTTTTCTAAATAAATCATTAAATTGACAAACTAGAAGTATTAAGTGTAGATGACATCTAGAGGCTTGGTACATAAGATTGGTTAGAAACCAACCCGTTGAAAAACATTTGGCACAAAAGCTTGCATTAGGCTAAAGTATCATGTGGTGGTGTGCTTCTAAGTGTAACGTTGTGTATCCATTCGCCGTTTGTGAAGATTTAAATGCAATGAACTTTATACCAGGTTCTGGTCATAGTACTGTGAGGATTTGATGGAACAAGTTTGATGTCTCTTGTTAGCAAGTCATTTTTTTTTTTGCGAATGCAGTACAATAGTGGTGGTTATAAACAGTCTGTAAAGGTAATTTTGGTTGTGTTAGTTGTAAATGTGCTCGAGAAAGTTTGGTTCTATTTGATGGGGATTTCTGTGTTTGCTTCTTCAGCAATTTGTTCATTATCCATGCTGACATATGAAATATACATTTATTTGTGGGATCATCAAACTTCTCTTCGAGTTTGTATACTTGTCATGTAATTCTTTAATTTCCTTGACTCAACTTTTACTATCTCCAATGTCTGTAATCAATAAAACAATAGAAGAAGACAGGTTTGACATTCCAGACGTGCCTATGGAAGAGGACTGAATAGCCATTTACCACACTATTCTCGTGGCTTGTTAGGTAAATTCGATGTACTGTATCTCCTCTATGCTGCCAAGGTGGAGTTGATTTTTGTTTTCGTTCTTCCCTTTTACGGGGTAATAACTTTTGTGTTGCTATTGGTGCTCTTTACCAAGGAAGGGTTTTTAGTTCTGTTGCAGGTCTTTTGGGTATCTGATCTGGAATGAACCAGTTTATGCTTGAGTGAAGTTTTCAGGAGCTTATAATTATTGCAGGATTTGCGAGCAAGGTATCAGATTTGTGTCGTGCCATGCTTTCTACTACAGTGGCCCGATTCATAGTAAAGTTTTGTCTATTTTCTTGTAACCAGACTCAAATAAAAGCATAAAGTTTTGGGTGAAAGTTAGTTGTTTTTTGAGGAGTTATTGATATATGTTATTTTAATACAGTGGCCATTAGAAATTTCTCTATGATACCTTTGTGTGAAACATGTTTATCTTCCTGTTGAACCCGCGTTGTTTCTTTTTCTTTTTCCTCTCCGCGTGTTGAACGAGTCTTCCTGGTCATTATCTTAGAGAAAATTACCAACAGTGGCTCAAAATATTCCTCACAATTATGGTCCCCAATTTCGAAATACTGGAAAGATGACTACCAACAATAATTATGGAAATACAGTGATCACTAAGAGATTACTTTTTTACCCTTAGTATCATTTCTCATCATCTCTCTTCATTGAAGCCCTAGGCGTCGCACCCCCTCCTCCCTCATCTATCGAGCTTACCTTCTCTCTCTCGATCGAACAGTATCTTCAATTCCAACTGCATTTATTTTGTAAATCTACGTGGGTCTCAACTTCCTTAGTTTCAATTGCTCTTTTTTTTTTGGATAACTATAAAAATTTGGAAATTTTGAGCAGAAATAAGAAAGAAAACTGAATAAAGATAAAAAATAATAAAAAGCATTCTAAAAAAATATAGGGCAAATGGGGATTTGGCTAAATTCTTTTATTCATTTATCCACAGGTCTATTTTTCTTTCATTTTCAATTTTTATTCAATTTGTATAGATTATTAGTTTATCATAATGAAAGAAAATAAAAAATAAAAAATATAAAAGAAACTTAATTTTTTTATAAAAGAAAAAAATAGTTGAAAAACTCATGTCTATTTTGAATTATTTTTATCAGTAGTAAGCTTTTGTTAGATTTTTGCTTATACTTTTCAATTTATGTGAATTTGATCTGGTTCCAAAGATTTTTGTGAAAGATAAATCTTCAATGGTCTAGATTTAGGGGGGCAGTAGTGTAATTTTTTGGAGTGCGCGTGTAATGCGGACAAAACGTAGTTTTGTTCGTTTTGTTTTCGAAATTACACCGTTTTAATATCATACATTTTGATAACATATTCGCGTGATAAGTCAAAATGTATGGTATCAAAATGGTGTAATTCGAAGATAAAATAAACAAAATTACAATATTTTACCTGTACTACTATACGTGCTACAGCTTCCTCAAATCCCAATAATCTATAAGGAGAGAAAAATGATGTGAGAGACAGAGAGAGAAGCGGTTGGGTGGATGGAGTTAACATTTTAATTGAAAGATAAAATTGTACTCCCTTCGTCCCTGTTTATTTATTTATTTTTTTGACTTTTATATATCTCAAAATATTTGTCCAATTTTAAATTGGCTTGTATAAGATGTTTTTAATGCCTTCTCTTTTTTAAGAAATTATGCGTTGGACAATGTATACAATCATTCAATGCTAAGAAGGCGAGGGGTGTTCTTGGAAGCTATTTTTTTAGGGGTAATGATTGTGTCTCCTTAATAAGCTAGAATCTCAAAAATAAACAAATAAATTGAGATGGAGAGAATATGAGAAAAGTATTATTACCATACTTATTAAATTAGTTTTATATACCATGTGTTTTGTCATTTTGATACCATAATTTAGAAATAAAGTCTTGGTCAAGGTAACTCTCCCATTATCTCTTAATGGGCCAAAGCTTTGATTTCCAGTCTTTGAGGGAGACTTCATCAAGTTGGTGATCATAACATCTTTGTTTTGTTTTGTGCTTTTACATGAAGATTTCAACTGGGTTCTTTTCGGATCTCCATGGAAATGGATTCGTGGTCCTGCTTCCTTTGTTTTTTAATTTTTTGTGGAAATCGCTCCTTATCTTTCAACTCTGCACTCGAGCCTATATCGTAGCAGTTTTGACTCTTGCCATCATCACCAGTTATCTTTTACCACCGACCTTTGTGGCTTACCACCAACAAGTGTGAGTTTTTTCTCACTTTTACAGTAGTCTATTTTAATGATTCAACTAGTTTGATTCATTTAACATAATGAGACTAAAGTGTTATATTTTACTAGGGCCTTAAGTTTCCCCCTTTCTCCATTTCAAAGATTTTAGATAAGCCGGATCCAGGAACCTGTTGTGCAGCACCGTATAGCAATTCTCGTTACGAGTCAGAACGACGTAGTTTAATACAAAACTAAATCGTATTGATTTCTGTTGTTTAGTGTGTGTTTGGCTGAATTATTAGTATAGGGGTTAAATGAATCCGAAAAACCAAACGACCCAAAAATCGCAGTTTGATCAGTTTGAAATATAGTTCGGTCGGTTTTAGGTTCTCGGTTCGGTTTTGATTTTCCTATTTTCTTCATTACGCTGATCGAACCGAACCGAATTAATCAAACCAGTATTTATATATCTATATGTGTGTAGGTACATGTATATGTGTTTATTATTTTGGAGTTTTATATTTGGACACGAGTTATGAGTATTGGATGGATAACAATTTGTGATAACATCCATCAGCCAAACACACCATAAAACAAAAAAATCAATACGATGTAGTTTTCTATTAAATTACGTCGTTTACACACGCAACAAGGGTTACTGTGCGAAGCTGCACAGTAGACCCCTGGATCCAGATAAGCCACATCTACCTCTTCACTCACGGAATTGGATTAATAAGCTTATAAGATTCCAATATCATATTTTGTCTAGCAAATAAATATTAGATTATGAATTTCATTGGACTATATATCCATATTCTCGTTAGGGGGATTTTAGGTATTGATAATTCCATCCCATGGATATTGTGCAAGATTAATAATATGCTCATGATATATTTCTTTGAACAAATATAAAGTGTTTTTCTTAAATAAAATTTTCTTATTAGCAAAAGCCCATCGCCATCAGGGATAAAAATTCTTGAAAAACAAAACCCCCATGTGATGGCAAAAAACTGTTTCCATCGTTTTGTAGAACCAGTACCAGTTCATAATCAAGGGTTCAAAAAATTATCTATGTTTTGGTGGTTGGTTTTGATTATATCAAGTTCTGTTTTGTTCTACTTAATAGTTTTTTGTTGCGTAAATTATAATATGCTCACAAATCAAGTGTTTGTTTTGTTTATTAGACTTGTGATTAAATATTCGGAGAGTTTATATTTTGAAGGGAGGAGAGGAAATGGGGGCCCTGCTGTGCACTGTGTGCTGCGCGCCAAAATGATGTCGTTTTGGCATGCAAAATACTGACCGAAAATTGTTCGGTCAATTTTTTACTGTTCGGACAGTGTTTTATAGTAAGGAAGGAGATTTGTAGTAACACACCTAGGGATGGCAATTTGGACCGAACTGATGGTTATCCAAACCGAACCGCTTAATTTTTTCCGAACAGTAACCGTTTTTTCCCCGTGGGTATGGATATGGTAGGAACGAACAAGTACCCGTTCGGGTTCGGTTCGGTTATGATTAGAAGAATAACCAAACTGTTACCCGAACCCGAACCCGAACCCGAACCGAAATTAAAAATACATAGTTATACACACACACACACACACACACACATATACATATATTATTTTATAACCCTTTAGCCAACCCTAATTAGAAATGTAATTTTGAACTTGATGTTGTGTAATTGGCTGTGTTTTTGGTTATTTGTTTGAAATTGTAATGGATATTTTTTGAAATAGCAATAGGTGGTTTTGAAAATTTTAATAAGATATTTTTTTTGGCATATTTTTATATTTATTAGGATTTTTTTAATTTCGGTTACGGTTCGGTTTAATTCGGGTAATTAATAACCGAACCATTCGGTTACCCGTTCGGTTCGGGTAATACCCGAACCCCGTTTGGTTCGGTTATGGAGCACTCTGTCTTCCTCCATTCGGTTATCGGGGCGGGTTCGATTCGGATATACCATTCGGGTATCGGGGCGAACCGCCCCGTTGCCATTCCTAAACACACCCGCCTTGTTATTGCATATTCTCCTCCCTGGACCAGGGGACTCTGCTATGCGCAGTGTATATCAGGGTGTGCTGCGCGCTAAAACGACATCGTTTTAGCTCACAACAATGACAATATTACCTCAAAAAAACCCTACACTGTCCCCAACCATATTTAAAAAATTAGTGAATTTTTATAAGTGTTTTCGGAACAAATAAAGCAGACAGAGAAACCACCTAACAAACATCATTATACTTGAGAGCAAATTGGACAATCTTTTAATAATAGGAGTTTTTGGAAGATTGAATTTTTTTTTAAAGTATAACTAATAAGTTTGTTCATCTTTTATTTTTACTTTGTAACACTAAATAGTAGAGAAATAAATTAGATGACAATCTTGTCATACAATGATCGCTATGAGAATAAAATGGACAATTAAACTTCATGTCGAGAAAGTTCAATTCCTTTATCTTTCGAAAATCTCAAACTAATCAGATCAAAATCACCGAAGAATCCACCGTTGAAGCCTCACTGATCATTGCACCCCTTGTGGCTGCAGGCTGTAACACATCGGTTTTCAGAAACGTGAAGGAAATAATTTTTCAAAATCCACTTGAATTTCTTTCCATTAAAACGAATAAAGTACTGAGATTTAAAATTTACAACTATATCGATATTAAAATTCATCCAAGAGCAGATTACAATCTCAGAATAACATTTAAAAATATTTACAGAGCAATTTAAACTAGGTAAACCAAGGTTCGGTGAAATCTGTATCGACGACGTTATCGCTGGTTAGATATGATGGGTCTTAGATCCTGTCTTCGGTATTTACGTGAAATGCTAGGGGCATGAAGTTTCATCTTGAGTATGAGGGTCAATAAAAAATCGTACCCATTACTTGATTCCGAACGAATGTATGATAATATAGTAATAGATAATTTGGACTTCATGAACACTCATCTCCGTAATGGATGCTGATTTGATATAAATGAGGATAAAGTGTCTTGAGTCGTACTAGGACTTGAATCGACTTAATATCTTGAGCCGAGTTATGTTTTGAGCTATGTCATATCTTGAGTCGTGTCATGTTGGTGTTCAGACACAATAAACAAAAAACATACTAGTCGGGAGCATAATGTTTGGGAATATGATAGATGGGAACTAAAAATTAGGAACATTAGAATCGGGAACACAATGATCGAGAACATATGGATTGAGATCATAACGAATGAGAATATCATGATTACACCTGAATAACAAAATTGCTATTTAGCTTGACGTGGTAATTAGTATGGTCAGAGATGTATACCTTTCTTGTAATGGTTCGATCAGGTAACTGAAGATGACATGTTAATTACGTTTGATGTGATATCATGCCTAACCTTGTTTTCGTTGTATTTTCACGCTTGTGTATTTGTGTGTATCATCGTCCACATTATATGTGGTATCGAGTAATGGGTAGGATTATTTATTGAACCTCATACTTCACGGTGCAACTTCCTGACCTTGAAATTTCATGTCAAGTATTGAAAACAGGATTAAAGACCCATCATATCTCGCCGACGTTAACATTATCAACACCAATTTCACCAAGTCCTTTTACCTAGATTAGAGTGTTTGTAAACCTCTTTAAAGGTTATTTTGGATTGTAATATGCCTTTGGATAAACTCTAATTCTGAAATTTGATATGGTTGTAAAATTTTAAATTTTAGTACTTTTATCCGTTTTGATAAAAAGAATTACACGTGGATCTTGAAAAATTATTGTCTTAACGTTTTCGGAAATCGGGGTAGGCATTACATGTACAAACTATTCAATTGTTCAACTATTTATCACTCAAATCAAATACAAAAAGAAAAATAATGAAACAAACGTAGAACAAAAAAATATTAAAATACTCACCGCATAACAAGAACTATCATAGAAACAACTATCTAACACCGAATAGCGAAATCTTCCTATCAAAGGTTCAAAGTATCCACCTACTGTTGAATGATTCGGTAAGATTAAGAAACCCAATTTTACTGATGTACTTTTCTAATTTAAAAGATTTTATCCAAAATTAAAATCCTAAATTAATGCCTAATAAATGAATTGAAGCAATTTATCCATGTACTTTTCTACCAATTTAAGAACTGCACTTACCATATCATATATATTTCTCCATATATTACATGCATATCACTTAAACTTAAATAAAATTGATACCCCAAACTGTAGCAACTATGTAAAATTATAATTAAAATAACACTCATAATTTTTGACGGGTTAAAAAGTGACATGGTATACAAAATTAGGATTATGATTTAAATAACTCAAAAAAAAAAGTATCTTTATAAATTGATCCAATTCCATCCCAAATACTAATCTTCATAAATATTCTATCATTTAATTTTATACAAATTGAACACGAAAGGTGAGGTAACAACCTCACTAATAATCCAGTTATCAAACAAGGCTTTAGTGACAAAAACTGGGGGGAAAATATAAAATAGTATAAAACGGGTAATTCATGATTGCAGTTAGGGGTAAAAGTCTAAATTGAAAAATCGAACCAAACTGGTAAACCAAACTGACTTGGCAATTTTGGTTCGATTTTTTAGTCTAATCGGTCCGGTTTGGTTCGGTTTTAGATCTTTTAAAAAATTCGGTTCGATTTTCGATTTTAGTCATCTAGGAACTAAGCCAAACTGAACCGAAAAGGTTCCTACACTACATTTTAAAAAAAAAAAAATCTAGGTTCATAAGTAGTTTTTTAAGCCTGAAACTCATATCTTTTTTTAACTTAGATTTTTTAAAGGGGGCTTTAATTTTACAATGTTTGAAATTTTGTATATGAATTTTACAGGAGTTTAATTTTTTAAAAGTTTTTTAAACTTGAATTTAGGTTTAATCAAATTAAAAATTGATTTTTAAATAAAAAATTAATTTGGGCTTAATTCATTTGACATGGATCTTTTAATTTTTTAGAATTTTTTAAAAATTTTATGTCCAACCCCAATCAAAATGAAATCGATCCAAAATTAAATCAAAATAGAAAAAAATTAAACTGAAATAATGTGATTCAATTTTAATTTATAAAAACTCAAACTAAAATTATTGATTTAGTCCAAAATTTTCTAATAAATCGGACAAAACAAGACCATTCCACCCGTAAGTGCAGCTAGTGGGGAGCACCATGAAAGCATATCCCAAGCCATTTTCGATGGCCTTGAGTCTTGACTGTCATCTTCATCAACTTTTGCTTTCTCTGCAACTAGATATTTTCTTTCTCTGCCCCGTATTGCACACCACCCACAAAGCATATCAACGAGTTTGCAAATAGAGACAGAGGAAGAGAGAGAGAGAGTGTGTGTGTGTGTGAGAGAGAGAGAGAGAGAGGTGTCGATGGGTCAATTCTTTAGAGTGCCGGGTCAATGAAGAAGATGAGGATGAAAGTTCCATGGAGTCTTTGGCCCACCGACCCTTCTAATTGCACAGAGTAGTGGCCCCTGGTTTGGCTCTTCTTTTCAGTCAGACTTCTTTCGAGTCCTCCTCTTGAAATATTTCCAATTCGACTGGCGTGTCGAGCAGAGAAACACTACTATTTCTTGACAAAATTCACAAAGAATACCCTTATATTAAGAAAGAGAATTTGCTTCCTCTCCACTATGTTTGTTGCTTTATCTTTTTCCTTTTTTGGGGTCAAAATGGGTTTTCCCTCCAATTTGGCTCTCTCTCTTCTCTTTCATCTACTGTTCCTTCAGTGTTCTGGGAAATGTCCAGAGTCCTTTGACTGTGGAACTCATGGGAAAATTAGATTCCCCTTCACCGACACCATACCTCCCAAATGTGGGCTCTACACTGTAAATTGCACAGACCCAGTCCCAAAACTCAATTGTGGAGTGCCTGGCCCTGTAGTCGACTATGAAGTTAATGCCTTCAATTTCTCTAATAATTCCATAAGGGTTAATGACCCACGTCTAGGCAACCTCATCATGACAAAAGGTTGCGACATTTTCGGTGACTACTTGTACCGGACTCTTCACAATAAATCCTTTATTTCTTTCAAGATATCCCCTGATCTCACCCTGTTCAAGTGCACCAACATCAACCCTAAACTTGACAACCAGCAAAAGAATTATTTTCGTGGTTATGACAGTTACAGTGGCTGCAGTGGCTACACTGTTTACTATAAGTATCGTCTGCGTCATCAGGTTCCAAGTAGTGGAAGTTTGCCTCATAATTGTTCGGCTATTGAATTGCCAGTGGTATCGGAAATCGAAAACCGAAATGCCAGTGATTTATTCTCTGTGTTGGCTCCTGAGTTCTCTATCAGGTTTAATGTCTCCGAGTCATGTCTCGAGTGCCTCGCCAAGGGAGGCCAATGTGCTGACTATAACAGGCAATTCCACTGCAAAAATATGGAAGAAGGTATTCGCATTCGAAAAATCCTTTAACCCATGATTTGAGTTTGCTCATGTTTTTGAATTGGCTGATGTTTTTGTTCTTGACATTGGTTGCAGGAGGGCACCTGATATTGATACTAGGATTAGGTAATTTACCTTTTATCAGTGTTAGTATGCATTATTTGATCTAGATGCATCTACATCTGTATTAGAGTAAATACATCTAAAGTTCTTTTCTTTTTCCCTTTATTTATTCAAGCTTCTTACAAACTTGTTTTCCCCTTCTAAATTGGAGCCGTAGCCTTTTAGTCAATTCACCTGCGGCACATGGTTCTTTGTCTCCATAACTAGTTCCTTATTCCCAATTGATCGGAAGTCGAATGATCATGCCTTGAGATTCTTGTGTTTCAAGGTTGCAAACATATGGTACAACTATTGCATTGGGATAGAGGGACCGATACTTAGAGATAAAGATGCCTCAGTATGCTGAGTTTTTATTTTCTCTTTGTATTCATGGATATGAAGGACAGAATCAAAGCTTGATTACACCTGTATTTTCTTCAGTTATACCTGGATTCGCGATCCTTCTGCTTTGCTCGGTCTTAATTGTTTGGCGTCGCTACAAATTGAATTGCGCTTCATCGTACGCCTCTTCAAGGGACACTTCTTCTGATCCTTCCTCAAAAGCAGACCTTGAAGGAGCTAGTGCCTACTTTGGTGCCTCTGTCTTCTCCTATGCTGAACTTGAAGAAGCCACTCATGATTTTGATCCTTCCAAGGAATTGGGAGATGGAGGTTTCAGCACTGTGTACTATGGTAAGAAGGGTCGTTGTTTCGATTATCAGCTGCAATATCCCTAAGACTGTGTTTGGATCATGTAGTTATTAATGTAATGAAAAAGAAATAATCTGAAAGCTAAGATATAAGTGAAGCAGCTAAATTTATCTTTGGTTTGCCCTGTGTTTCATGGACTCAGTCACGTCAGGTTTGTCTAATTCTTATTCTACGAACAGTCGGACACAACAAAATATAGTACTTCTTAGTGTTATACCTCGTTTATCTTCTAGGATAAAATGGTGTTTACTAGTTGCAATAACCGAGTCTTTCATCCATAATGCGAGACTTTTGTGCATATTTATGTGATAACTTGAATAACAAAATATACATGTTAGATGGAGGTCCAGTCTCATGTCGGAAACGTATTCCATTTCTTTTCCCAACTGTCTAGTGTCTGATATGAGCCTTCTTGCATTTAAAAGAGTCATGGTTTGCCCTATCTGTTTCCATCCCCTTGATAAATCCCCCACAAAACCATGATCCAACAGCAGTCTATCTGTTTACCATTAGATTCATTGTGATATACTCTTAACTACCATTCACATGCAAAGAGGCATAACAATTGTTCTTTCCTCAACTAGGAAAACTTCGGAATGGCCAGGAAGTTGCAGTGAAGCGCCTATACGAGCATAACTACAAGCGGGTGAAGCAGTTCATGAACGAAGTCAAAATCCTTACCTTTTTAAGCCACCCCAATCTTGTCACCCTTTATGGTTGCACCTCTCGCCACAGCCGGGAGCTACTACTCGTCTACGAGTACATTCCCAATGGTACTGTTGCAGATCATCTACACGGTGATCGAACAAATGACGCTCCACTTACCTGGCCTATTCGCATGAACATAGCCATAGAAACTGCCAGTGCATTGACTTACCTCCATGCTTCCGATATCATCCACCGCGATGTGAAGACTGACAACATACTCCTTGAAAATGATTTTCGTGTCAAAGTTGGAGACTTCGGACTCTCGAGACTCTTCCCCACCCGTGCCACTCACGTCTCAACGGCTCCACAGGGGACTCCCGGCTATGTTGATCCAGAGTACCATCGATGTTACCAGCTTACTGACAAGAGTGATGTTTATAGCTTTGGGGTTGTTCTTATTGAGCTCGTATCATCGTTGCCGGCTGTTGACATTAATCGGCATAGGGATGACATTAATTTGGCTAACTTAGCAGTAAATAGGATCCAAAACCATGCTCTCAACAAGTTAATAGACCCGTCTCTTGGGTTTGAGTCAGATTCTTCGATTGAGAGGATGACTACATCGGTGGCAGAGGTGGCTTTTAGATGCTTGCAACTTGACAAGGACATGAGGCCTACGATGGGAGAGGTTTTGGAGACTTTGATGGAAATTCAGGTGTACAAAGATGAGAGTACTGGGCAGACAACTGACAGTGTTACGGTGTTGTCAAGTACCCGTCCACTTTCTTTGCCTGAGGCTGAGGGCGATGATGTTGTGTTGTTGAAGAACAGCATGGCGCCAGTTTCACCAGCTTCTGTGACCGATAGATGGGTTAGTAGCTCTACCACGTCTATTTTGAGTGAATAAGGCTTCATTTCGCTCTGCTCTTGTTTAATATAGATATACCAAGAAAATAAGGCTTCATTTCACTATGCTCTTGTTTAAATATAGATATACCACGAAAATACTTTTTACACTCATGTCTATGCAAGCGAGTGCTTTAAATTTACTCTCGGTTTCGTTGTTTATGTAAATGATATAAGATTAGATGATTACATTCAGACAATGTATTAGTACACGAAGCTCTCGTTTGTATATTTGTCCGTATTTGGAGATTTTTGAAATCATGGCTAAGTTATCACTGCATAATGTTGCCTTCCTACTACCTATTTGTTGTTTCCGTTATGAGGGGAAAAAAAAATACTGAAATTGGAATATGTAAGTTTACTAAGGAGAAAAGTGTTTAGGGTTTTGTTGTTGAATCCTAGCACTTTAATTAGTCTTATTTATATTATGAGAAGATAAAACACACTACATAACTTCCCAAATGTGGAATACCACCTAATTACTTCTCTAACACTTTCCTTTAAACTAGAGAATAAATATCATAAAGACCCAGCTTGTTACATAGAAACTCTAATCATGGCTTGGATAATGACTTAGTAAATACATGAGGTAATTGATCACCCATAGACACAAATGGAGTAGCTAATACATCATCTGTTAATTTCTCATGAATTATATGACAATCAGTTTTAATAGGGGTGAAAGTGTAAACCAGAAAACCAAACGAAACGGGTAAATCGAACCAAATCGACGGTTTGGTTTGGTTTGGTTTTTCTAGTTCATTAGGTCCGGTCCGGTCCAATTTGAAAATTTAGAGAAATTTTGGTCCGGTTTTTGGTTTTAGACCTTTCCAACCCAAACCAAACCGGATTGAACCGGTATATGTAAAAAATTTAAAAATTTAAAAATATAAGTACAGTGGTATACCACGTGTAATCGTGTATATGTAAAAAAAAACCTAATCGTTTCCCTCACATTCACTTTTCATTACCCTCCACCTCCCGTCTTCTCCACTTATCATTCTCAGTGCTCTGTCTCTCACAATCTCACTCACCCTTAGCCTTTCAAGCACTCCACCTCTCGGCTCTCAGTAATTTTTTAATAAAATTTAGTCTGGACTGAGTTTACTTGACATGAGCCTATTATTTACAATTTTTTTTATTTTTGGCCAAAGTCCAGTTACACCAAAATTGAACCGGACAAAACCGAAACCGGCCGGACCAAATCGAACCAAACCAAACCAAACCACTTTGCTTCGGTTTCGGTTTTAAAACCTTCAAATCGGAATGACCGGTTTGGTCTGAGTTTTTCGGCCAAACCGAACCAAACTAGACCGGTATCACCACTAAGTTTTAATATGCTTGGTCCTCTCATGAAATACTGGATTTAACGCAATCTGAATCACAGTTTGGTTATCATAGCATAGAGGCATAGGCAACTGCATACGAAATCCTATCTTCTCAAGAAATAATCGCAACCATATAATTTCACATGTGGTGCGTGCCATTACTCTATACTCTATTTATGCACTAGACCGGACAACCACTATCTGCTTCTTGCTCTTCCAATTAACAAGATTTTCACCCAAGAATACACAATATCCAGTAGTGGATCTTCCATCAGATGGTTCTCCAGCCCAGTCGGAATCAATAAATGCCTCAACTCGTAAGTGTCCACTAGCTCGATAAAACAACCCACGTCCTCGATGTGCCTTAAGATACTTTGTAATTTTGAGAACCGCCTCCCAATGTGGATGACGAGGAGCGGATATGAACTGGCTCACCACACTATCTGCAAACGAGATATTCGGACGTGTAATAGTAAGGTAATTCAACTTAATTACCAACCAACTGATGATACTGATCAGGATTTGGGAGTAACTCCCCTGGTCAATATATAATTTGACATTGGGATCCATAGGAGTTGTGACAGGTTTGGTTCCCAGTAGACCAATATCCTCAAGGATATCTAGCACATATTTTCATTGAGATAGGCTAATACCGTCCTTGGATCGCGCCGCTTCGATCCCTAAGAAGTATCGTAGTTTCTCCCAAATCCTTTGTGTGGAATTGCTGGTGTAAGAAGGATTTGAGCTTATCAATGCCTCACTGGTCATCACCGGTAATAATAATATCTTCCACATAGACAATCAATAATACTTTCCCCCAATCAGAATTAAGAGAGAACACAGAACGATCAGACTGGTTGCGATACATGCCAAAGCGTAATATTGCATCACTGAATTTTCCAAACCATGTTCTAGGAGATTGTTTCAGCCCGTATAGTGCTTTGCGAAGGCGACAAATCTAGTGATGCGCCCCTTGAGCAACAAACCCAAGTGGTTGCTTTATGTAAACCTTCTCCTGGAGATCCCTGTGGAGGAAGGCATTTTTGACATCAAATTGAAACGATATCCAACCAAGATTCGCACTAAGAGAAATCAGAATCCGAATAGAATCAAGTTTGACAACCAGTGAAAATATCTCAGAATAGTCTACTCCATAGGTCTGGGTGTAACCTTTGGCAACAAGACGCTCTTTATAGTGCTCAATAGTACCCATCAGGTAGATACTTGACAGTAAAGACCCAATGACAACCACTAGGGATTTTACCTGTAGGAAGTGGAACTAACTTTCATGTGTCATGATGAAGGATAGACATTTTATCCTTCATAGCTTGTCGCCACTCAGACATAGACAAGGCCTTTTGAATAGTGTTATGAACAAAGCTAGAGGAGACAGAAGAAGTAAAAGCACGAAGGGATGGAAACGAGTGAGCATATGAAACAAATTGGACAATAGGATGAGAGGTGAAAGAACGAATACATTTGCAAAGGGCTATAGGGTGACTATCCACATCTTGTAGCGGAGGGGAAGATGGAGCGGCGAGCTGAGGTGTAACTCTGGACGGCGATGGTGCTGGCAGAACTGTGGCTCAATGAACATACACCTGCGAGGGTTTAGCAGAAGGAGTACCAGAAGGTACAGCTATAGGGAATACAGACTCAGGTGCATGAAGATCATCGGTAGCAATGAGACTAGAAAAGAAAGGTAATGACTTTAAAGGTAACATCAGCACATACAAAGTGACGTTGTAAGGATGGTGAGTAACATTTATAACATTTTTGAGTCCAGGAGTAACTAAGAAAGACACACTGAATGGACCGAGGATTAAATTTATCCTGGTTAGGGTCAAGAGCATGAATACAACACGTGCAACCAAATATCCGAGGGGGTAAGTGGTGGAAAGGATGGTGGGGAGCAAGACCTGGTAGGGTATTTGACCACCAAGGGCTGTAGAAGACGTCCAATTAATTAGGTGGCATGAGGTGATGACAACATCACTTCAGTAAGAATTGCAAACCTATATTTGTAACAACAGTGCTTGCATAACTTTAGATAACTGACGAATCTTACGTTCAGCGACTCTATTCTGCTATGGAGTTCGAGCACCAAAGTTATCAATCTTGTCCCGTACCGGCCTCATAGCGGTATTTGACCACTGGAGTACTGTTCCGGCATGTTCAGACCGATACCGGTTGATACCATACCGTACCATACCAGTCCTTATTTAAAAAATAAAAAATTAATTAATTTTTGGATAATTAAACATAAATTGAAGCTAAAATTATAATTATTATAATTATTATTTTATATTTGGTGATTTGTTTTTAAATTGTGATGCTTTATTTTATATGTTTAGTATGATTTTTTGTTAAAAATATTATTTGAAATATGTATATTAATTTTAATAATTGTTAGAATATTAGAATTAAAATATAATTTAGTGCTACATTGATTATGTGTAGTCTCTTAGTTACATAGTTGCCTATATAAATAAAAGACTTTATGTGATAGGGTAACTTAATACCCTATACATTTCTATTTCTCTCTTTCTTCCCAATAACATTGTATCAGATCGGGTTTTGATTCCGCCATAAACCCTAATCTATTCCATCTCAACCCTAATCTCCTAGGAACTCTAACCCTAATCCTGATCATATTTAACCCTAACCCTAATCATATTCAACCTAATCTTACCAAACCCTAGCCCACACTAGCAGTCGCATTGTGCATCGCGCCTTTTTCATCGAAGGCACTGTTCATTGTTTATCGAAGGCACTGTTCATCGTTCACTCTTCATCGGAGGTACTGTTCACCGTTTTTTCATCGGAGACACTGTTCATGGTTGACTATTCATCAGAGTACTGTTCACTGGTTTTCTGGATAAGAGAATACCTCCCGTGCCGGATCTATGTGCCTTTAGGCCCTTCATTTGCTCTCCTAGTACTTTTATGTCGTTCTTATGATTTTTGAGATTTTTCCTCCATGACCATATGTTATTTGCTATCGGTGGTATTTCGTTATGTTGACAGCTTATGTGGTTACTTATCCTTACTTTGGTTGGCGTTTCGTTGATCAGTTATCGATCTGTTTTGTTTGGTTGTTGTCTTTGATCTATTGATGGATTTTGCACTATGTCTACAAAGGAGTTTGACTCTGCTACCTTCACTGTTACTCATATTATTGCTAGTTCTTCTCGCTTCTACGACAGGAGGCTTATTATTTTCATTCTTTTGAATGGAAAAAATTATGCTCTTTGGACCAAGGTTGTTGAGGTCTATTTTGAGGGTGTTTCCACCTCATAGTGGCACACCGATAATCCTCCTGTGCCCTCTAGCTCCACATTTGCTGTTTGAAAATCTGAGGACGTACGCATTCGCACCTGTAACGACTCGATATTTTTCTAAATTAGTAATAATTACTTAATTATTTTATTGATATTTTTGGAATAATTAATTAATTAATTAATTAGTAGCCTTTATGTTTTAAATGTAATTGGTATTTTGTATTCGAACCGTCCAAATTCATTGAACCTTCAGATAGGGAAAGGTATTTTATTACTTTGGTAAGAATCGTAATAGAATATAAGGTTTCCATAATTTTTTAAAAGATTTCAATTTGGTATATTCTTATATTTTGGTAATAGCCTAATTTATATAATACCATTTCGATTTGTATCCTATTTGAGCACCGATCCCGTAGTCTATTTATACAGCTCTATTCGACCCTTTATTCATTTTTTTGTCGTCCAAAATTTCCTCCGCGCATTGACCGGACGACAAAAGTGCGTCGTTAGGGCGCCGGCCTATGTCAAGGTTTAATTTTCATAAAACAGGACTTCCCTCAAATAATTAAAAATAAGTATAATAGATAGTCCGGAGTATCGATCCACGGGGAAAAGATAGTTGAATTCAAAGATTCCACAAATTAAGTTTTTCGACGTTTCGGACGTCAATCTCAAAGTTTGTTTGGTGATGGTTAACAATTGTACTACTAAGTGAGGGAAAAACTAAATTAAGGAGTGTCTTCAAGTTTGGTCCATTCAAAACTTCCGTTGGTCTATCTCTTCTCCTTATAACTCAATCTAGCCCCCGGTCTCGGGTTTTAGATCGGAAAATACTTCGATGAAAATCAGAATTTTAATTCATAAATGGTTTGACGGATCCTTTCAAGTTCGAAAAAATGGGATCAAAAGATGAAGGTCATCGATCTAAGTATTAGATATACCAACTCTAAGGATGGCTATAACTAAGCAAGGACTTAACTCTTCATTTCTTTGTTTCGAGAAGAAGAACTTAGAAAGATCCATCAATGGGCATTAGATATATATTGAGAAGATGTAGACCAATATGGTTTAGAACAAACCTTACATTTAGACTTAACCCACACTTGTTTAGCTACTCATATTTTCCATAAACATAAGAGAAGTAGGAGAAAACATGATTAACATACTTATCTAAGGGAAAAAGAGATGATCCAACCAAGACTATACTAGGAATCTCTTAGAAAATCAAAAATAAGGTAAGAAATGCAGCATTAAGAGAAACATGGATGAAGATCTTACTAATGCTTGAATAAATCTTTAAGGGTAATGGAGTCACAAGAACAAAAACACTAAGGATTAATAAACTTACTCAAAACTTGAAGCTCAATACATGAAGAACAAAATATCTTAAGGAAGGCAAGAGCTCTCTATCCTTGAATAATCTGATGTATATTATGTGTTGTGTGTGTATAGAGAGGCTCTCCTTTGCAAAAGAATAAACCCTACAAAATATCCTAATTTTCTAGGTACTATTACAAGCCTACCCTACAAATTGGCTAAAAAGAAGCTTCTTGCCCTTTTTCAGGCTAAAGGCCTTTTTTGTCCCCTGATTTTGTACAAAAATCAAGGTAAAGTAGTCCCCAAGAGTCAGCCATCCCAGACCAGATGTTGGTATGTCGCACTTGATACACCGGTGTAAAGGAAATGAGGCACCGGTGTCACTGATCTCTGTATCTTGGTATTGTTATGAAAGGAGGGACACCGGTGTAAAGGAAATGAAGCACCGGTGTCACTGGTACTCTGTATTCTGGTTCTTCATTAAAATAGGAAGAGATACCGGTGTAAAGAAATAGAGGCACCGGCGCCATTGGCACTCTGTATTTCCATCCTTCACTGCCATAGGAGGGGACACTGGTGTATTGAAATCAGAGGCACCGGTGTCACTTGTACTCTGCATCTTGGCTCTTCAGTGAAATTTGAAGAGACACCGGTGTGTTGTAAATTGAAGCACCGGTGTCACTTGGTCTCTGGAACTTGGTTTTTCAGTGGAATAAGAAGAGACACTGGTGTGTTGCAAATTGAAGCACCGGTGTCACTTGGTCTCTGGAACTTGGTTCTTTCCACCAAGTTCGGACTTTGACCACTCGGACCTCGTGTGACCTCTCCGGGCCTTCTTTGACTTTTAAGAGTTGACTTTCGCACTTCAGGGTCCTCTTTTCTCTGTTTGACCTGCGATGGACATGAAATACCTTTTCGTGCATTATCGAGTGTAAACCTGGAATAATACGTGCACGCAAGTTAAAATAGACGTATTGAGCCATAAAATACACAATAACATGCGCTCATCACGCATATTGATCTTGTGAGGTATCTCGAAATCTCATGTTTTGCAATTTCTTTTGAAGTTAGGCGAGCGATTTTTTTTCTTTTTTTTTTTCTTTCTTTCTTCTTTCTTCTCTCTTCCCTCTCGGTTTCTCTCTCTCTCTCTCTCTCTCTCTCTCTCTGCACCCCACTGTTGTATTCACTTTTTTTATTATTAGTTATTTAGTTAATAATCATTACACTAGTTTTTGTTATATATATTATATATTTGCTTACTTTATTATTTACTAATAGCATACTATTTTTATGAATTTTTTTAAAAGTAATTACTTATCCTATTATTTATTAATAATATATATATTTTTATTTATTAATATAATTCATCGTTTTTTTTACTATTTATATTTTTAATGAATGACTTTTATTTTTTTATATAGTGTTGCGGTAATCAGATCTTGGTGCGGTGTTTGATTCGTTGATTTTCGGTAGTGCTCTATTCGTCGGATTGAGGTAGAAAATTTCGAATCGAGCCCTAAATATATATGTGATTTATGAGTAGATTTAATTTGTGTTAGAAGTATTGTGTAGGAAATATGAATCAAATGTTTAATAATTAATTATTGAAGTAATTATGTGTATTCGATTTCGTGGATTAATCAAGTTAAGAATTTAATAAATATTGGGTGTCAAATTAGGATTGGGTCTGAGCCATATGAATTTTGTATATTTATTATATGTGCTTATTCGTGATTTAATTTAGTTTATCAAGTAAATGACTATTACTTGTTGAGACCGATTTGTATGTTAGGATCCACGAGCGTTGTATGTGGCCCAGATTTGATCAATGTTGATGATCTCGCATGATTTTAGTGATTTTAATTTATGCTTGTTGCATGTTTAATTGAAATCACATGATGGAATTTTATATTGCATGTCGAGCATGACGGATGAGCATTGTGCATGCATGCATGAAAATTGGAAGATTAATTAAACGGCGGGGTTAGATGATCTCATTGTTGCGATAATGAGTGATAATCAGAACGATTTGGAGTTGTGGTGGATTATGGATGATTGCGAGACCCCGGTATTGTGATATCGATGAAGGGGATTGCGAGACCTTGAGATTGTAATTTAGCTAAGGAGGATTGCGAGACTCCAATGTTGCGATACCAATGAAGGGAATTGCGAGACCTTGAGGTTGTACTTTTGATATGGGAGATTGCGAGACCCAGGTGTGGAGTTAATAATAATAAAAAGATACTCAATGTGGAAAGCTTTATGCACGACATTGCATACGCATATTTATGCATGATATTGCAGATTCTCTGTTTGTTTATTATTCTTCACATGCTATATGGAAATATTATCATATCTGTTTATTTGTAAGTAGGGGTAAGGTTAGATATTTTCTACTGAGTGTTAATCACTCATTTGGAGCTATTTCGTGGCCCCTGGCATTTCACGCCAGGTTTTGAAGAACAGGTCGATGGGGAACATGACTCAGAAGTCCAAGAGACTGAATTGGATGAAAATAATATACCAGAGCCATGACTGTACCAGTAACAGTTTGATGGTGTAACGTAGGGTGTCCTTTCAGTTGGTTTTAATTGGTGAGAATTATGACTTGAATTGTTAGTTTCAAAACTATTTAGTTAACTAAATTTTGGGTCGGTTGTTTTGCCGACAATTAATAAAATTATTGAGAATTGGGCCTTTACTTTTAAATTAAAATTTTATTCCGCTGCGTAAATAATTATTATTTAATTTTAACGTACAGTAAAATTACGGGACGTTACAGCACCGACCTATGAAATTATATGGAATCCTAGATTAGTGGTCCTTTGATATTTTTACCCACTACTAAGCAAGTTTGGAAATATGTTTAGGAGATGTATTCAGGGGTTAATAATCTTCGCCGGACTTATGATCTTCATCAGGCATTTTTCTCGCTATCCATGGGCGAACAGTCCTTGGAATCTCATTATGTTTGATTTTGTTGCCTTTGTGAGAAAATCAAGATTGCTGAATCTATTTCTGCTGATATTCAGGTTATGGAGCGCCAGCCCCGGTCATTGTTTGTTGCTCGCTTTTTGTCTAGTTTGTCTTCTTCCACGTATAATTCCGTTCGTTCCCAGCTTTTGGGAGACCAGACTTTACCATCGCTTGGTGAGGTTTTCAGTCGTATTTGTCAAGCTTCCATTTCGGATAGTGATTCTATTTCTACATCTTCGTTATCCTCTAACCGTTCAGCATTAGGCACGACAGTTCCCCGTGGCGGTTATTTTCGTGGTGATTCGATGTTAGGGGGAGTTGGCCATCGTAGTATCAGTCGTGATTCTAGCCGAGGTAGTTCCAGTCATAGTAGTTTCGGTTGTGACTATGGCCGTGGGGGTCAATCATCAGGCGGTGGTGGCCGTGGCCATTGGGGGGTGCCTCATCATTGCACTTGGTGTAATGCTGATAATCATACTATTAACTATTGTTGGGATATTCATGGTTGCCCATCTGCTCACCAAGTCACTGTTTCTGAGGATGATAGTTCGCAGTTATCCTCCAATACTGCCCCTCGTGTAGTCACTATTTCCAAGGATGATATTAACAATATCAGCATTATCGGTCTACTCACCAATCCTCTGCCTCCACTGCTACGTTTGCTCAAAAAGTTTCACCTTCTGTCTATCTTGCTTCCCAGATGTCTTGGGTCATTGACTTTGGGGCGTCTGATCATATAACTGATACTCCTATTATCTTATCTGATTGTCGTCCCTTTGGGACTTCTTCTCGTGTCACCTTAGTTGATGGCTCTACTACTTCTATTGCTTGTTTGAGTTCTATTCCATTGACTTTTTCTCTTAGTTTAGATATTGTTTTACACGTTTTTCATTTTCCTTTTAGTTTTATGTCTGTTAGTAAGCTTACCAAAACCTTAAACTATTCAGTTACTTTTTTTCCTGATTCTTGTGTCTTTCAAGATCTCCGGAGCGGACGAAGATTAGTGGTGGTGTTGAACGTGGTGGTCTCTACTATTTTTTGAATGACGAGCTGTCTACCTCTGTTGCCTTCCAATCTACAGTTTCTCCTTACTAGCATCATTGTCGCCTTGACTATTGTCGCTTCATAACCTTAAACGAATGGTCTCATCATGTATTCGTGTTGAGTCGTTTCCTTGTGAATCGTGTGAGTTTAGTAAGC
Organism: Arctostaphylos glauca; assembly: GCA_019985065.2. Taxonomy (NCBI): domain Eukaryota; kingdom Viridiplantae; phylum Streptophyta; class Magnoliopsida; order Ericales; family Ericaceae; genus Arctostaphylos; species Arctostaphylos glauca. The sequence goes on from JAHSPW020000013.1 coordinate 15,782,446, forward strand.
ATCGCCATGTTTTCTTTCCCTCTAAGGAAGATCGTCGTGTGTCGAGTTCTTTTCATTTAGTGCATTCAGATATTTGGGGCCCTATGCGATTCCTATCCCGTTCTCACTTTTAGTATTTTGTTATTTTTGTGGATGATTATTCTTGTACTACTTGTATTTATCTTATACAAAATCGTTTTGAATTACTCTCCATCTTTTCATCTTTTTACGAGGAAATACAAACGCAATTTGGGGTACCTATTCAAAATTTTTGTTCTGACAATGTATGTGAATATTATCATTATGCTTTATCACAGTTTTTAGATGCACATGGGGTCTTACATCAATCCTCTTGCGCTCGGACTCCACAGCAAAATGGAGTTGCCGAACGCAAACTGGGTCACATTTTAACAGTCACTCGTGCTCTACTATTGTACATTTATATTCCTAAATCTTACTAGAGTGATGCCATTCTTACTACTGGTTACCTTATTAATCGGATACCCTTTATTGTCTTGGACAGTCAAATACCATATGCTCTATTGTGTTGTAATCACCCCCTTGACTTCTTTCCTCCTAAGATTTTTTATTGCACCTATTATGTTCATGCCTTGAATCCTGATCGGGACAAACTTGATCCTTGGTCCATCAAGTGTGTGTTTTTTGGCTATTCGCGTACACAAAAGGGATATAAATGTTATTTGCCATCTCTTCATTGCTTGTTTGTGTGTGCTGATGTTACTTTCCATGAGTCTGTTTTTTTTTTTTTTTGCAGGAGCTCCTTCTTATTTTGCAGACATACCCGCCTCCATTCCTCTCCTGGCACCCCTTCCCTTACCCACCACACCCCTCTCCTCGCCCTTGTAGATATATGTTCACCGTCCGAAATAATCTTCACCACCGCTTCTGCCCGCTATCGATTCTTCCATGTCGCCCGGAGATCCGCCGCCTCCTTCGTTTCCTGCTCCAGTGCCTTCGTCTCCCGCTTCTTTACCCATTGCTCTCCACAAAGGTACTTGTACTTTTATTACTTCTCATCCTATTGCTCAGTTTATTTCTTATGCTCATCTTTCCCCATCTTTCTGCGCTTTTTCTTTTTCTGTATCTTCGGTTTTTGCTCTTAACACTGTTCAAGAGGGTTTGTCCATTTTTGAGTGGCGGACAACTGTGGAGGAGGAGATGACTGCTCTTCATATCAATCATACGTGGACGCTGATACCTCTTGTTTCCGAAAGACTACTGTTGGGTGTCATTCGGTATTTACAGTGAAGTATCATCCTAATGGCACCGTTGAGCGCTACAAAGCTCGTCTTGTGGCCAACGGTTACACTCAGACTTATGGCGTTGCCTATGCTGAAATCTTCTCTCCGGTTGCCAAGCTCAGTTTTGTTCGCATTTTTATTTCTCTTGCTGCCAATCTTGGTTGGCCCTTTTCAGCTGGATGTAAAAAATACCTTCGTGCATGGAGATCTCGTTGTGGAAGTTTATATCGAGCAACCACCCGGGTTTGTTGTTCAGTGGGAGTCCTCTCAAGTATGCCGACTTTGGAAGGCCCTTTACGGGCTTAAACAATCTCCGAGGGCGTGGTTTGGCAAACGCAGTGATGTTGTCCTACGTTTTGGCATGAAGCGGTGCCAATCTGACCACTCTATTTTCTCTCTCACATCTGATCAAGGAAAAATCTTATTGATTGTCTATGTTGATGATATTATTATTACAGGTGATAACAAGAAAGAGATTGATGATCTGAAACTTTTCCTACAAACGCTAGTTCCATACCAAAGACTTAGGAAAACTGAGATACTTCTTGGGTATTGAGGTTGCTCATTCTAAAAATGGTATTAATCTATTACAGAGGAAGTATGCGCTTGATATTCTAGAAGAGACTGGTTTACTAGGATTAAAGCTTGTTGAGACTCCTATGGACCCTAATGTCAAATTATGTGTTGATCAGGGGAAGTTGCTTTCTAGTCCAGATCAATATCCTTGCTTGGTAGGAAAGCTAAACTATCTTACTATTACTTGTCCGATATTTCACTTGCCTTTAGCTTGGTTAGTCAATTTATGTCTGCTCCTCTTATTCCTCACTGGGAAGCTGTTCTACGAATTGTGATGTATCTCAAGGCTCATTTGGGACGTGGTTTGTTCTATCATACTAGTGGATACTTGCGGGTTGAGGCATTTACTGATTCTGATTGGACAGACAGTCCGTCTGACAAGAGATCCACTGCAGGATACTGTATTTTCCTTGGTGAAAATCTTATTAATTGGAAGAGTAAGAAGCAAACGGTAGCTATGCGATCTAGTTTCGAGGTTGAATACAGAGCTATGGCTCATACGACTTGTGAGATAGTTCGGATACTTTCATTTATTAAGGAGATAAGATTTCCAGTGCATGTGCCAGTAAATCTATACTGTGATAATAACACAGTCATTCATATTGTGTCCAATCCAGTATTCCATGAGAGGACTAAACGCATTGAAATAGACTGTCACCTTGTACAAGAGAAATTGACTGGTGGTGTTATTGCTACTCTGTTCGTGTTCACCGATTCTCAGTTAGCTGATATGTTTGCTATCATTGTTCAAACCACGATTGCAGTTACTTTGTGACAAACTAAGATTTATCGACATTTACTCTCCAACGTGAGGGGGAGTGTTATAATATTAGAGTTAGAATATAATTAGTCCCACATTGATTATGTGTAGTCTCGTAGTTAGATAGTTGCCTATATAAATAAAAACCTTTATGTGATAGGGTAACTTAACACCCTATATACTTCTATTTCTCTCTCTTTCTCTTTCTTCCCAATAATAGTAATAAATCTGAAATGGTTCGTCGGTACACACCGATACCGTTATGTACCGTACTAGTAACAAAATTAGTACTTGTCAATACGAGATTGATAACTTTGCCGAGCACACGATGACTAGTGAAGAATGCCATAATCATCAAAGAATTGAGAGAGAGTAGTATGAAAATATTCTCGTGCATTATCAGACCGAACTATACAATGCATGTATTAAACTGAGTCTGAATTTCCATATAAAATAATTTAATAGTATATTGCAACACAGATCGTTCTTTCATAAAGATAGAGATAAGTAGCACTAGAAAAATCATCTACAAAGATAACATAATACTCAAAGCCAAAGATGCTAAGAACACGCATGGGATCCCAAATGTTTGAATGTACTAACTAAAATGGTTGGGGCACACGACTCTCAATGCGAGGATAAAAATAACCCTACGGTGTTTACTAAACTCACAGATTTCACATGGTAAGACCTAAACACTATGACACGAAAGCACTAACTGTTTCAAACTCTGAAGCGATGGTTGACCAAGGCGACAATGTTGTTGATGTGGTGACTCTGATGACTGAATAGCAACAGACTGAGAAGGAGTACCATCAGTGAGATGATATATGCCACCATGTTAAGTACCGCCACCAATCTTTCTCTCCGTCTTGAGATCCTAAAACCCACAACCGTGAGGCAAAAATGTTATTGAATAATTTAAGTGCTTTGTAAATTTATTAATAGACATAAGATTAAAAGGAAAACGACGAATATGCAAGACGGAATCCAAGGTAGAGTAGAGGTGACAAGTACTAAACCAACATTAGTGATTGCAGTTGTGGAACCATCAGCTAAGGTAACATGATACAACGTACCAACAGACTGTCTACCAGAGAGGAGAATAGATGCACCGGTCATGTGGTCAGAGGTACTAGAATCAATAACCCATGAAATAGAAGTGAAAGGGCGACATAGGGACCCGTATGAGCAAGCATAGCTGTGGAAGATGAAGTAGAGCCAGCCGATTGAGATTGACTGGACACAAGACGCTGATATTTTTCTGCGGAGATAGTCACCACACTATTAGCAGCGATGGGAATAAGCTGCCCAAAATCCTGAGAAGTAGCAACCTAATGAGCTTGGGGGAACCCATGGAGATCATAACAGTGTTCTAAGGTATGATTAGTACCCCCACAATAAGTGCATAATCGAGATCATCGACGCAGCCGCCACCTCCTCCTATAGTTGTACGACCACTACAACCATCAAAACTAGAGGTGCGACCATGTCCTCGAGAACTAGAATTGCGGCAACGACCACAGCCACAGATAAAATGAGGACCACCAGATACACTGTAAGCTAATGCGGAACGATCAGAAGGAGGCACAAATGATGCAGGTTTGGATATAGTAGACTGATAGAAGCGACTGAAAACCTCACTGAGAGAGGGTAGATCACGAGACTTCAAGAGCTGGTTACTAACTGGGTCATAAGTAGACGAGACACCCAATAGAAACCAAGCAACCTGCATGCGCTCACGCTAACGTCGCGTAACCTGAAGATCAGCGAAAAGTGGCTTGCAAATATTGAGCTCGTCACAAATGCTCTGAAACTTGGCATAATAAACCTCCAACAAGTAATCACCCTGAAAGAGAGAGAGAGAAGAAGAACTGATGAAGATCATACGTGGCACAAAGGTTGTTAACTCCAAATACATCTCTTGAGCTTTAGTCCATACTTGTTTAGCTGTGAGCAAGAAAATAAGGGAGCTAGCAATATGGTCCTCCATACTATTCCACA